>VZTN01011167.1:1528-24557 GCA_013400515.1 Erpornis zantholeuca
GATCCTAAGGAAAGCTGTGGCTGCAGAGCTGGGAAACAAGTTGGAAGGCTGGTGAATGAACCTCAGACCTTCAAAAGACTGAGAATGAGGAGAGGACTTTGCATACCTGATGGTCTGAATGGTAAAGAACCCCCCCAACCAAACAACAAAAAAAGCAAGCTAAAAATATCACAAAAGTTTTTGTTATCTAGCAAAAACAGTTTTGCCCATGATATTTGTAGAGTGCTGTATATTCTACAAAGGTACATGCAGGTGAGAACAAAATGGCACAAATATTTAATGTCAGCACTGTCTAATTCTTATCCCATGTGATTTGGCTTAGGTGGAGGATTACCCACGTAGCTGAATTTTCAGTCAGACTGCCACAGCTCTTTGCTAGCTGTCAGAAGCCAGGATAGTGAGCAGCAAATTTTACCAGCACTGCCCATGCCCACAGAATAAAGGCATGGTGGATAACTGTTAGAGAATTCTGCTTCTGAGATTGCACATGGGAAGATGAGGTCAAGAGGGTTGGTTTTCGAGGTTTTGATTGCAGCTACAGATACAAAATTTGAGTGTTCTAAAGTCACTGATTGTCCTGACTTCTCTCTTGGCTCAGATTTCTGTTGCTTCTCAGAATCTCACATTCTCTTTTCTCTACAGTGGCTTATGTTTGTTCCTTTCACCTCAAGGGTCTGTCTTTACAGCACCCAAAATCAGAACCTACCCTGACAGAAATTGCTTAAATCTTTGAGTCTGCCATAAGCACGGGGAAAATCTCCAGGGCTGGGATTTTAATTAGGAACCCACCACCTTTTTTTTCCTCTAATGTCCACAAATGTGGCAAGAGGAGAACTCATATGAGGAAAGCCTGTCTTGGATCCTTTGTCACACCACTCAGTGGGCATCCAAGGTGTTGGGAGACACAACACCTCCAAAAATGTATGCACATATATATCCTCTCTTTGTGTGCACATTTCACAGTAAGCCAAAATTTTGGAGATTAGAAGAAGTGGCAGTGAATTCAAGTGGCAACGGCAGAATAGAAAGGCGTTTTGATGTCACGGGAAAGATTTTTGCTCTCTCTCCTACTACTTCCCTGTAATGTTTTATTAATGTACAAGCAAAATCTAAACAGCCACTGAGATTTCCCCATCAAAAGCAGGGGAGGAGGAAGACTTCATCTCAGTTCTATTTTTAAAGCAAGAGAAGGAGGGGGGAACGCGATTTTATATTTAGACTTTCAGACAAAGAAAGGGAAGATGGAGTGAGTAAAGTGGTACCTTCAGAGTACGTCTTAGGTTAACGTGATGCTGATTGTGCTTCCCCTCAGTCTTACAAAAATAAAAGCTCTCTGGCTTGTTCTATAAATTGCTGAGTAGTTTACATATAAATGACTCCTCTCTATTTAGCTACCACCTCGTTTTTTCTTTTTTTTTTTTAAACTTTGGACTTTGTATCATCTCCATCTATTCTGCCAGACAATAAAACAGCTGAACTCATCATCACAATTTATAGGCTAAGGATTTGCTCTGGTCCCCAGCCTAGGGCAGTGCAACACAAATAGATTCAGTCAGGTCTAAAAGAAGGTACACGAGTGCGTGACAGGGCAAAATTAAAGAGAATCATTTCCAGGGATAATTCTTCTAGAATTACTATCAGATATATGCCTTATATGAACATGGCCTCATATAAACAGTTGAAGCTGGATTTGTTGGGCAGGAGATCCTTTGGTGTCCTGTATTCTATCCCAACTCTGTTGGGAAGTAGTGAATGTGCTGCTCTGTAGAAGTTTTTGCCTGCAAACTGCATGGAGCTCCTGCAGGAGGTGTGTTCCTGTGCTGCCCTGTCCAGCAGCATGCGCTAGGTTTTATTCTGGTGTCTGGGGTGTGTGTTGCAGCCACACACCTATCAGCACCCTCTGGCTCACCAAAAGGTCTTTGAGCACAAAGCCTAGGTGCTTGTCAGAAAGTCTGCCTGACCATTAGTGTGTCTGTGTGTTCAGGCACGTTTGGACACACACTGGCTTGCATATGGTTATGTCACATTGTTCAAGCGCGTTTTGCCTTGTTTGAAAGTCTCGGTGAGAGTGTATATATCTGCCTTTAAAAATTGCATTGCCGCAGCATATAAATATTTATATATGTAACTGTCATAAATCTGTCAGCTTGGCAAACGTATGAGTCGCCAAGGTAACTTTGGGAGATTTTTATTGAAGAACTCATAAGCTGGAGTTGAGGAATAGCTGAAAGAAATGAGAATTAATGGCTACTCAACATCACTATCATAAAGTTAGTTATCCCAAGTTCCAGAAAATGAAACAGAGGGCATGTTGGTAACCACAGGTACGGTTTAAGCACACTGGATTTGGAGAAAAGCTTGGTATTTTGACTAAAACTAAATCAGGGTACTAGGTCAGTATGCTGTGGACTGCTGGGGAACCCTGGGCAATCACACTTGGAAACCAATGGCTGTTATCCTCCTGCACTACCCTAGGAATGCTTTTGGAAGATCTAGCAGAATTTTCAGTTGGTTTTTGAATGTGTGGCCATTTACCAAAAAATCGCCAAACAGAAAATATCTCCTAATTGAAAGCTCACTTGCATGTAGACAAGTAACCTTTTGTGATTGCACAGTTTTTTAGAGGCACTTGGTGATGAAGTTAGCTTTGCTAAATTTTGGTTTAAGGCAATGCATTGATATGGCAGAGATGTTATCAGAAACTGAAAACACCTTTTCCTTAGGGCTTGTCTACACAGGAAAGTCTTTCCAGAGAAAGCTGATGTTCAGCTGGGATAGAGTTAATTTTCTTCCTTGTGGTGGACATAGAGGTTCCTTTTGGATTTAGTATGAAAATAATGTTGATAACACACTGATGTTTCAGCTGTTGCTTACAAGTGCTCACTCTGATGAAGGACTTTTCAGTATCCCAAGCTCTGCCAGCAAGAAGGTGCATGAGAAGGTGAGAGGGAGCACGGCTAGGAGAACTAACCCCAACTGACCACAGGGTTTATCCCTACCACAGATTGTCATGTCCAGTATATAAACTGTGGGGAAAGATGGATGGGTGCCTCATATGGCTGGACATCAGTTGTTGAGTGGTGAGAAATAATAGATATTATTATTATTGTTATTGTTGTAGTTCTTGTTGTTTTGTTCCTTATTTCTTTGTTTGATTGATCTCAAACCACAAGTTTTGTCCTTTTTACTCTTTTGATCTTCTCCCCCACCCTGCTGGGTTTTGTAAGTCTATATGTGTCTGTGTAGGGCTTATTGCTGACAAGGGTTGTCCGTGAGAGCTGGTCAGTGTTTTTTCACCTGTGGCCCACTGGCCTCTGCTGGGTCACATAAAAAGTATTTCATAAGGCTTAGTGTTCCTGAAAACTGACTTGATAAATAATAACAATAATAACAATAACAATAATAATAATAACAAAAACAACAACAACAACAACAACAACAACAACAAATTCTTGTAGATTCCATGGGAGGAAATAAGAGACATTTTAAAATTAAAAAATAAAAAAATTGAAATATGTGCTTACACTTCCAGTTCAGTACCCCAAGAAGCAAAACTTTAAAATCTGCCAACACAGCTGGTGTTAGGTTGTTTTACAGAGCTGAATACAACAGCAAGCACACAGAATCATGGGCCTTGTTTGCATAGGAGATGGGTTGGTGAAAATTTGGAGCAAATCCTCTAGGATTTGCAAATTAGCACGGTGATATGCAAAACTGACTGTGTGCACCCTGAGAGACTGTGCAGGGACTCACCTCTCCAAAAACCATTCTAAGACTTGGGAAGACCTTGGCAGTGGTGCAGATACAGCTCCATGTAGTCAATTAATTTCCCTTCTATTATTATTATTACTATGATTATTATTATTATTACTTTTATAAGACAGTCACTAGGACTCCTGATTCGTGTCGCGACATTAATTAATGCAGCGTCTCATATATACCCTTCATTTTTTGTTTCAAAACTACTTCAATTTGTTCATTTTGAGTACATATTCTTCTTGAATGTCTTGACTTTGAGTAGCAAAACAGAAATCGTGAAACAACATTGTTATTTCCCTATCTATGTGTGCGTATGTGTATATGCATTTGTAGGGACTCTAAGAGCACAGCAATACTGACAACGCCACAGAATGAAGCTGCCATAAGACAACCACAGCAGGAACTTGAGGTAAGAATAGGAGGGAGGAATTTTGTGACAGGAAGGTGTTAATTCCAGGCCTGGTAGAAGCAAGATCTGCTTAGCACATGATGGTTAACACACTGGACAATGATTCCCTCTGTGGCAAACTGTAGGAAAGGAAACCATGGTTCATTCCCATACCACCCCCAGTTGGGAGCAGCATCTGTGACCACCCTGTGGATACTTGGAATTTGGACCTTGTAAAGGTAGTATCCCTAGAAAAACGACTCCAGGATCCCCAAGAAGTTCATGTTGAAGAAAGACTAAGGGGATGTTGGTTAATCCATGGGTGGTGATTATCTTTTGCCTTCTCTCTCTCTCTCTCTCTCTCCCCTCTCACCCCCTCCACTTCTCTATTTCCTTCTATCTCTCTACTTCATATTTATTGTTAAATAAAACCCATATAATTTGCTTCAGCATGTGGTCTCATTTGCATCTTAATTTGGGCAGGGGCATCTTTCACTAATCAGATCAGGAGAGTGTTTGCATGTACAGATGTATGGAGTTGTGGCTGTATGTAAACCCATATTCATCCACTAGTATATGTACACACCCTCACAGAGAATAAAGCATATTTCTACGAGCTTGAATCTAAGGAAAAAGCTTTGATGGGCTGGAGAGTTGTTTGTAGCTGGTGAGAGCCTTCCCTGTGGTCAGGAGCAGGATAAGAAACCCAAGGATGCAAGAAATCACCATTGTTTTCTCCCAGTATTTTCCTGAGCTGTGGACAGCTCCACACCCCAGGAAGTAAGTTTGCCTGTGGTGACTGCTAAACCAAAACACAGCCATCAGGGACAGACAAGCAAGGGAATGCCAGAAGTCTCTGGGATAGTGACACTGTTCTCCACCTGTGCTTGCAGGGAGCAGACACATTTCCTGCTGGCCTGGTCTGCCCACAGGGCACTGCTGTGCGGGGCCTCACATGGGAACGGTGGGTCAGCAGCAGAGAAGAACTTCTAAATATGAAAGCAGCTTTCATTTTGATTTCCATGAAGTTAGGCTTGCTTACTGTTTGTCAGACCTCCATCCTGTGGTTGCCTTCCTCAGGAGTGACTGGCCTATCATTATTTGTACATAACGGAGATTGTCTTGCTAACTGGGGAGCATGGCAGAGTGGAGGGAAGGGATGGAGGGAGGGAGNAAAATAGAAAATAAAGAGAAGAAGGAAGGAAGGAAGGAAGGAAGGAAGGAAGGAAGGAAGGAAGGAAGGAGAAGATGTTTCTTGCCTGCCTTCTTCCCATCTCACATGCAAATTTCTCCTCTTTCTCTGTGATGGGAAACAAAACCAAACCCCAGGCCTCACTGCTGAAAAAGCCAAGGATGCAAGGTTTCAGACAGCAAATGAGCAGTGCAGCATTATATCAAGTTCGATTTATGGCATCCCAGAGTGCAGGACAATTCCTTAAAACACACTCACAGCCAGGAAAAGCGACACTGTAATGCCATCTGGGCTTTCCATATTTTATTCTCTCTCTCTCTCTCTCTCTCTCTCTCATAACATTGCCAGTTTGAGTTTGTTAAGTCAAAAATAATTTTTTTTCATTTCCAACTCAGCTCTGGCTCACTCCCTCTAAGGATGGGTCATGCATTATCTAACTCTTACATCACCTTAGAAGAGAAAGATTCTGCCAAAAAAAAAGTGGTTTGATCGTTTTTATCCTTACACATTGTCTGTCACCTTGCAAACCTATGGAATTTCTTTTGGACAGCAATGTGAGGCTACATAAAATACTGCTTTGAACCTACTTCACCCAGAGAAAATTATTTTTACTTGAAGGCGTACAGAAAATAGAAGAATTGGAATTTTTTTGCACATATTTTACAGTTAAGTTGCATAAACCTGCTATTTTAAATTTTTTTATATTATAAACAGTTTTTTACAGACTATCTAAAAATATTTGAACCTGAAATCTGTAAGGTTATATCAAAGGTAAACTGAAATATCTATTTTACTGTTCTGAAACAACATACAGCTGTTATACTAACAGGGCTGTGCATTGGGTCAATGCAAAGATTTTAACATATTTGCCTAATCACAAAAATTAAACCTAAGAAAAAAGAACTCATTATTCCTCGCTACTTGTAATGCTCCAGTGTGGAACCATGAGAGGAATGAGAAGGAATCAATGTCGCAGCCCGGTAGGAAAAAAAAAAAAGTAATTTCTTAATTAAAAATTATGAATGTAACTTTTGTTGTCTAGAATTCCCTACAGAATAGCTCAGATCTTCCTCACTGTGACTTCCAATAGCTACTTAGAAAGCTGGCCTCGACATCAGTACAATTATGATCTTGCTGGCTAGCTAAAGTGAAGCAAGAGGCGTCTCTTTGTGCATTGAGCCTTTAATTAAGCAATAATAAATGAGATCTACCCATAGTTCTGTGTGTCAGGCTTTGGCTTAGAAAATATAAAGACTGAGGAGCTGTGATTCATGTTCAAATATAATGCATGGTTAGGTAACATCCAAAGTGATCAGAGAGGGGAGCCAAGGTCCTGATATTACCCAACCATTCATCACTTATCAGCTCTAACCTCTTGACAATCAGAGCACCCCTCCCTCCTTTGGTAATAGGTTAATTAATTACCAATTTAGAAGTAATCTTACAAATCAGCTGTTGCCCTTGATAAGAATTAATTGCAAATACTTTTTGGGGAGGAATGTATTAAATGGACCTTTCTTTAAAAGAAAATATCATCAGGAAGCAGATGAGGAGCAAGACTCCTTGAGTGGTTTCAAAGATAGGAGGATCTGAATCCTCTTCAGTGGGGATGTGGATGACAACAGAACTCATTAATTTTATTTATTGAGGAATTACCAAGATAGTGATAAAACTGTTCTAAGCTCATTCACAAGCCTCGATAGCCCACCCAAGTTAGAATCCCCCTGAAACAGACAGTTCACTCACCCCTCCTCCTGGTGGGGGATTTCAGTGCAACCTAGCTCACTTTCCGCTGAAATTAGCTAAGATTTTTAATTACCAGAGGGTGTGGACCTGACGAAGCGAGTCCAGAGAAGGCTGCAAAGATGATCAGGATGAAGCACCTTTCCTGTGAAGACTGAGATTTGGGTTTGGTCACCCTGGAGAACAGAAAGCTTACAGGGAGAACTTATAGAACCTCCCAGTACATAAAAGCCTACAAGAGACCTGGAGAGGGTTTTTTGACAAGGCCTGGAGTTACAGGACAAGGTGAAATGGCTTCAAACTGACAGAGAGCAGGTTTGGATTAGATATTAGGAAGATATTTTTCTCTATTAGAGTAAGGGGACGCAGGAACAAGTTGCCCAGTGGAGTTGTGGATGTGCCACCCCTGGAAGCATTCAAGGCCAGGCTGGATGAACCACCTGGTCTGGTAGAAGGTGTCCCTGCCCATAGCAAGGGGATTGGAATGAGATGATCTTCAAGGTCCCTTCCAATCTAAATCATTCAATGAGTCTGTGATCTCGGACAGGATTCCTGTCACTCAAGGTTAGGTATCTGGAAAGTAGATGTCTAGGCTTTTCCTTTAATCAGTGGGAAACCCTGTTCACATTCCTGTTCACATGATGAAATGTCAGTGTCCACTGGGGGGTGAGATGAACTGTGGTGAAAAATTCAGCCACTGGCCTGTTTATCTACCCACAGAATCTCAATCAGCCTTGGGTCACATGAAGGTATATGAAGATTGTAGGCAGACCTCTCTTTTCGGATAGCATTCAACTTGACCTTTTTACCAAGTGTAAACTTTTTCTGCTGTGCTGGTGACATTAGAGGAAATAGAGGAAAACAGGTACCTTCCAGGATGTCTGCTTTAGTATGGAAGTCGTCTTGCAAGTGCTAATTCTCTCTGTGGAGCACAGAGGTTGTTTAGAGACGTAAGTAATATGGTGTCTATTCTTGCTAAGATAAATCCCAGCCTAGAGGGTCTGGCTACCATCTGATCCAATGCCAAAGTTTCTTTAAATAAACAACTTGGACACCTAATGTGCTTGAAAAGATACTTCTATTAGTCTATTTCACTATGTTGAGACTGAGGTGTCATCATCAATGACCACAGGCTTAGACTGATATTAGCACAAACCATGAAATATGAGATAATCACAACAGTAGCTGATGTCAGACTGTAGTACTGAGTTCCAGAGCCAGATCTTAAAAATGCCATCCTCTTCTAGCTTTCAGAGGCTTTGAAACTAGAGACCTAAACCATCAAAAAATCAGGTACCACCTATACAGATTGCAGTGATCTAGGTCTGAACTGTTCCAGAGTTGGAAAGGCTTTTCACAAGTAGAGTAGTCTTCTCTAATAAGAATTCAAACTCCCTGGACCTCCTGATGTTTATCCATTACTAGAAAAATATATGCTTCATTTCCCATTCCCATTAGCATGGATAGCTGTGGCAAAGGTGCCTGAGAACCAGCAGGTTTATAGATCTGTAGCCATATGAATTATCAGCAAGATGCTCCTAAGCAACTGGAGTCCGATATTTACATCTCCTGCACAGAGCCATCATGAGGTCCATGCATCACTTGAGTCCTACCTGAGCACTCAGCCGGGCTCTGCTCCCTCATATCCTGCGCTGCAATGAGACCAACCCAAAGTGTTGTAACCATCAGCAATATCTGGCTCAAATTTTCAGAAAAAAAAAAAAAAAAGAAAATTGAAGATTGGTTCTTTTGTTTTTTGCCGATTTTTTCGAAATTTTTAAGAATTTTCTTATTTCTTAGGACTAAACTAAATAAAAAGAGTGGTGTATAGTAAAGTCTTAGACGTCAATATTATATTATCTCATTGGTTAATTGTGTTCTGATTTTTTCCTTCTGTTGCATTTTGGTGTTTTGTTGGAAAAGTAAAACTTCAACAAAATATCCCTCCCTGCTATAATTTAAAATTCATAATTATTCAGTAATCTTAAAAGAGGGCATATTGGGTGAATGTCGCTAGAAAATTACCTTTTGCTTTGAATTTGTAGTTCGTAACTAAAGGATGAGCAAACTTAATATGATGAAATAAAACCAAACAGTTTAAACTCATGATTTTAAAATATATTCACCTGATCCAATCTGATTTTTGAAAATGTTAATTTGCCACTTTTGCCCGATTTTACTTTTCATCACAACTGGAACAAAAATATTAAATAAAAAGCAATCTCAAAAATTCTTCTCTGGTGGGGAGAAAAACCCAATTCCCACCTAACTCTGATGTGCTACTTCTGTGTTTCAGATATATAGTTAGAACAACAGTATTTATCCATTCTGCTGCTAAGAATCTCCTTTATCTCAGTGGTAGGGGATGGCGTTTGTGCTGCTGAATAGGAAAACCTATTTTTTTGGGCCTCCCTGTGACCATAAATTTCTAGGTGACCACAGGAAGAGGAGTGAGAAGCACCAGGAAGCTACAGACACCAACAGGTCTGTTACAAGAGCATTTGTTGCTACGAATTTGAGCAGCATTGTTTCCTTTTCTAACTGCAGCACGGCTCCCAAAATGTTTTCCCTGGAGCCATGCAAACCTGTTGTTGCAAGAAAAATGAATGGAAACTAGGTTTCTTAGGTGGTGGTGGTGTTTGCTTTTTTTAAAACTTGATTAACACATGGGGCTGAAATTTGGCTGCTATATGTTTAGAGATTTCTGAGATTTTTTGATATATATACATGTGAAAAAAAAAAAAAGTAGGTCTCAGATCCAAGAAAACCTTCTTGGGTAAGATTCAGAGTTTTGTTTCAAATTGGGAAAACTCTGCTGGTGAAAGCCAACATCTTTATGAGTCTCAGAGCAAGCAGGGATGGGAAATTAAAAAAGAGATTTTTTTTTTTTTATCTATGAACCTGTCCGGAACTGGAACATAGCCTTCTCTGAGCAGAATCCCTGGCGATTCACAGTCCCTACTAACCCTTCAGCCCCTCATTCCTCACCAACTAAATGCCCTACNTTCCTCACCAAATAGATGTCATACATCATTTCTGAAACTCAGACTGCAAAAGGGAGCATTTCCTAGAGGCAGGAGTAAATGATTCCCCTGATATCTCTTTCTCATATATGGCATTCCACCACCTATTGTCCACTCCGTGTGCTCCCTTCTCCCTGGTAACACCCCCAAGAGATGGCTGATGTCCCGCAAAATAACCAGAGAATGCATCTTTAATTGGGTCCAGAAGAAACTTTATTACCCTGTAGCTAGCTTCTTTGGTTTTTTCTATAACAAATTATCCTAATGATCTGACCCAGGACCAGATGTTAATTGCAATGGAAAGTAATCAATTTCCTTTACTGAGCGTGAACTCATTTGCAAGGTTAGTCAGTGAGCAGATATGGAGTTCTTAATGAGGCAAGAACCTAGCAGACCTTCTAGGTTCCTTGTGTCGATTCCAGGTTTGCTGCATTGCACCCATTTTCACTCTACCCTTCTTTAGCCAGGCCACCCTATTAAAAAAAAAAAAAAAAAAGCAAAAAAAATCCCCTGCAATCTGTCTCTGATCACTTGGAAAAGGATGGAAAAAAAATAATGATGCAACAACCACCGCCATCTGAGAGCAGTAGATTCTGAGAGACAAAATCACCCTCTGTATATATAAAAATAAAAATAATAAATATGTAAATCACACGGGAAATTATGGCTAACGGCATGTTGTTTAATAGAGAGTATTATTATAAATGTGGGAGATGCTCAAACAACAAATTAAGCCTGCAGTATTCCGAGAAGGAGCTCAGAGGACGCAACCTAAATTCTAACTTGGCTGCTGTCTTCGGTGCTTCTGTGCTTTCGTCTGGGTTTTATATTACCACTGAGCACAGCTTTAAGAGGGAAAGGTTGGGCCATCCAGAGTGATAAAAATATAAAGAGGGGAGGGCGATAGCAGAAGGAGGTATTTAATCTTCCAGCGAACTTCTCAGAAGATAGTTTAGCAAGAAAAAGAGCTTTTGGTGGGATTGGATGCGAAGAGTATTTTCCATCCTGGGGAGGATAAGAGGTTGTGTGCTCAGCAGCCACCAGGATAGCTGTAACAGTCCAACCTCTGGTGTATTTGCACCAGTGGAGCTGAAAATTGGAGTAAACACCATTGTTGTGAAGAGCAATTTAGGCAGCCTACCTAGGGGTTGTAGTGGGGCAACTGCTGCTACTGCTGCTTACAGAGAGTCTCTAATCTGCCCCTGCTCTGTGAAACATTCTTAAATTTATTTTTTTTTTTTTTATTTAAGAAAGGATAAACTTCCTGTCCAGCTCTCTCTAAATTTCTAATTCTAAAGCAAGCCCTCCTTCTTTTCAGCCCAATTTTTGGTCTTAAAATCCCATATCCACCATTTTATATGTGGAAGTGGGCCATAAATTTAAATCAAGGCCTCTTACAAACAAACTTGGTTTTAAAATATTTAAAAATTAGCCCCACTGCACCAAGACTGAACCTCATATTTCTGCTAATCAGTAAACCTTAGCTGCAAAATCAAGTAGTCTTTTCATCATGGGGTAATGTTCTACAAAACCCTCCAAGGTATACCAGCTATGAGAACAATCTCTAGCCCAAGGATATATGTGAACAAGAAGAAGAAAAGCACGTTACCAGGTGAGTGGTAACAATGCCTGGGACAATCACTCCCTTGCAGAAGAAAGTGTCTCCCATCTACAGTCCCAGCCCAAACGATTCTTGGAATTCACATTTTTGGGGCTGGCAGCACCTCTCCTGGGAGATGATCAAGTGAAACTGGACATGAGGGCAATGTTCTACAGAGGCAGAGGAGGCAGGAGAGCAAAAGAAATCTAAGAGAAGAATGAATAATCGAAGAGAAGGATGGGGAAAAAAAAAATCCAGCTCCATTATATATTTTTATATGTATCTGTTATTGTATCTAATTGCAAAACTGAAATCTCAGTGGCCCCCAATAGAGTTACATAAAGCACTAGTAATTTTCAGTGCATTGAGCTAGAAAGGGGTATTGAAAGGTGCGTTCTGCACCTGCCTACATTAATAAATATTAGTTCAGTAAGAGATTTTCTCAGTGATGAGGTCACCCCATATAGTGCCAATACTGGAGACCCCTTCAAAGTGCACATGTCAGGTTGTCCTGCTGGATTTTTGATGGGTTGTTCTGTCACCAAAGCTCCACAAAGCCTGTATCTTCCCAATTTTTTTGAGGTGAACACATATCCTGGAGGTGAGGGCGTGTGTGCCACGAGTGAGGGGGAAAATGTGCTTCTCACTGTCATCTCACTTGCACCTTCAGGGACAAAATCTGAGCAGGGTATTTAACATGGGGTATCTTTCCCACCACTTTGAGTTCATTGGGAAGGATGTTTTTAGAGGAAAATTAGAGGAGTCCATTCTGACTGAGGAGAGCAAGAGTACATCAGCTCTGCTCACAGCTCTGTGTATGGCTTCTGTTTATGCATCTGAACTCTTGCAACAGGAGCCAATTTACTTTATTAAAGTCCTTTCCTAGCAGTCTTTCAAGTTCTCATCCAGCCTGTTTATACATTTGAAGTGGAAATCAGAGGATCAAGTCACTGAATTTGTGAGAAGATGGGCCTGACAACTCCTTGTGGTGTTGGGCAACTGAAGCATTTGGACCACAATGCTGAAGAAACAGCCTTGGATGCAGTCAGATCCAGCCCTTGGTTCCACCAGGACCCTGTCTGGCTGCAGCAGGGGAGGGAGAATTGCCCCTGGGGCTATTGGGTACAGAGCAGCTTTGGCCAAATTAATAACAGTGCAGTGAACACCTCAGACCTCCTCACCTGGAGTCTGACCTCCTCTGCTCGCGGCGCTGCAAGCCCAGAGCCTGTTCATCTGCCTGTCAGACACCAGCACAGATATCTGCATGAGTAATCACTGCAGATCCAAAACACTGCATGTGACTTAAATGACACTTTCTCCCTCGCTTCTCCTTTCCCCATCTCACCCAAAATAACAATGACACGACTGCTATTTTCACCTGCTCCCCAGAAGAGATATCCAAAAGCACTTCCCTGTCTGCTTATCACCTCTCCTTTCTCCTCGGAGTCAGTCTGTACACCAAGGAAGAGATGTTTTTTTTCTGGACATTCAGCAAACATGCCATCACTTTTGTCAGGTTGCTTGCAAAAAAACTTTTCAGCAGAGGATGTTGAGTGTTACCAGGGAATGCACTAAGTCATTAAAATAAATCTGCAGAGAAACTGCAAGAAATATCACGGGTTCATAACCTCTACCTTGAACCCCAGACCCCACACAAACACATTTTCTTGTTCCACAGAGGGTCAGCTTTGGACAGGGTCAGACAAATTGAGCCAGGCTTATTAGCCTGGGCTCCCAGCCAGCATGCTGGAGCTCGTGGCAGGGTGCAGTGGCAAGGTGTGGGTGGTGTAGGAGGTGGGAAAGTGCAGATAGCATGGGAAGAGGGAAGGAGGCAGTGAGAGGAACCTGGGGCGCAGAGTGAGAATGCAGAGGATGCTCAGGAAATGAGGAGGAGAAGCAGACCAGGAGATGGGGTCAGAACCAAAACAGCAGGAGCACGTGGAGGAAGAAGAGGTGGCAGCAAAGCATGGATGGGGAGACTGCTGTGAGGCTGGCTTTAGTCACCCACTCCAATAATAGCCAGTGTGCTGGTGTCCCCCCCAGACACAGCACTTAGCCAACTGAGCACTGCTGCATGTGGGGAAAAAGAAACTTCTTCCTGACCCCTGCAGGCAATCAGTTTATGCCCTGAAGCATGAGATTTGATTAGCCTCATTATCTCAGCTTACATAACTGTAAATGTTATTAATGGTAATAAAATTATCTAGCCCGTTTTAATAATACAGCCACAGTATTTGTCTCGATGACCTCCTGTGGCTGTAAATCCCACAGGGGACTGGCACATGGCATAGTGGTTCTTTTTATTTATTCTAAATTTACCAGTCATTAATTTCACCAAGTCACCCCTTGTTCTCCCATTATGGGATGGAGTGAGAAGAAGCCAATTATGTCTCAGTGCACCTTTACTAATGCCAAAAACAAGTAACTCCAAGTCTGACTAATAAGTTTGGGAGTAGACACCACCAGGCCTTCAAGACTTGGGATTAATCCTCTGTCCCTAGCTGTCAACTGAACTATTCCCATGATATCATGGGACTTGGCCCAAACTCCTTAAAACTCACCATGCAATTAAGGAGATTTAGTATCCTGGGTGCAAACTCATCAATTACCTGAAGCCTAAGCTACAGTTTCAGCTTCCAAGTGTCCCAAAGTAGCAAAACTTCCCTGGTCTCTGCAGAGAGGTGTTGCCAGTGGAGATGCAGCACCACTTTAGGTTTCAGCAATAGCATCTCACTCCATCTCCGATGTTCTGTTTTCTGCCTTTGCAGAAGTAACTAAACCATGGTGCAAATCTCCCTTTCCCAGTGGGTGATGTTTCCCTCGGAGGTTTTTCCCCAGCACATGCTTAGGGAGGGATCAAGAGAAGAAAACTGGAGATGGCTGCAAACTCTTCCTTATTTGATGAATGCTCTCTCCTTACTATGAGAGGTGAAGGAAACTCCTGCCTTGTCTCATCTCATGCTGAGAAATAGCTGGACAAATCAAATAAAGAATGAGAGAGTAATGTATTCCTTGTCTTGCCTGAAGCAGATTGTACCTGTCTATATAATTTTTACAGAAATGCTGAGGATGTGTTCCTGTACTCACGCTTTTAAATATAAAGGATGGTATTATGGGACAAAGTTAGGGATAATTTTGAGAAGAGAGGTGTAATAAAGAGTTACTATTATATTGTGCTTTCCAGTACAGTGCTGCACAGTGTGAAGTGCACTTCCCACTACAGTACTGCAGTGTGCACATAGGATGTGGGGGAAAATGATGACTTCGGGGTTTTCTTTCAGAGGCAAAGATACAATGAGATAAGTCACATTATTTGGGTTAGTTTTTGTTTTAAACTAGGTTCTGCCAGCTTGATAAAAATACCCAATTTAAACATTTGCTCATTGTCACAAATGTCCCTAAGTGACTAAATCAAAACGAACATGGTTGAAAACACGCAGTAAGATCAACAGGGAGGTCGTGCTGTTGGTTGGCCCAACATAATTCACATCTTAGGTTAAACCCTTCCATTTCTTGTTTCTCCATTTGGAGAAACCATTTGTAGAGCCCTGCTGATTCAAATGAGAAACCAGGGTGAAGTATTGCTGCAGTTTGTAGGAAATTCTTTAGAAACAATGCCTAGGGCAGGGGAGCAGCAGTGGGGTGAAGGATGAATTTGCTCTGCCCACTGTGACTGGAGCATTTGCTCAGAGGGTGCCATCCCAGGGCTGTCATGTGCTATTTTCTCCTGAGCACACTACTGGTTTTCAGCATCAAAAGGTGTGCAAGAGGCAGACCTGTTGTAACAAAATGACCCCTGAGACTCTTAAATGCTCTTTGTAGCTTTGGGAGGAGGGAGTTTAGGCTCCTGCCTGAGGTCACAGCTGCTAATATTGCCAAGGGACTGCCTCTTCAACCAATGAGCATTAATGCCAGAGCTGAGACACTGTCCTCAGACCAGGCAGAAAGGGGGTCCCAGTTCCTCAGTGAAAGCAGCGAGGGACAGGACAGGTCCCACTAACCCTGACAGCTTTCATAGTAAAGGAGGTCTGGAATAGCGTTTTGGAAAGCTAGCATCCTCCAGGCCTTCCTTGTGCGAATGCTGCTCCTCAGTACCACCACCTCAGCTCAGATCTGAGAAGATAAACTCTCCACACCGAAGACAGAGCTGAATTCCCGGTCCACAGCATTGACCTACTAGTTAAGCACTGCAGTGCCGTTTGCTGGATTCCCAGCGCAAACATATGCTTTCAAACACAAATTGGGAATCTTCTAACAGATTAAAGCTGTTTTCCTTCCCTGGAAAACAGCCCGTGAAGAAGGGAGCTAAAGGCTTTGCTGCCTTACCATGCTCTCTGGCCCAAGAGGTTTTAATATTCAAGTTGCCAGCCTTCCATCCCCCCNCCAACTCCACGTCTGGTGCCTTCCTCCTACCGATTTCCCTCAGGTCAGAAGAACTCTGTCATCAATCCCCCACTGAGACTTATTTCCAAAGATCAGCACTGACCCAGAAGTCACTTGGCACCGCACCATCAGAACAGCATGTGCCGGCGCTGCTGAGAGGAGAATCTCACAGAGACCGGATTCAGGATGTCGGGCCGTCTGCTAAGCACTTGTCAGGTTCCCATATTTCAGAGAGAAGTCTTTATGTGGCTGACCTGGTGACTGGAGGATGTATTTATAAAACAACACGCAAGGGTGAGGCTGTTTGACCCCGTCGTAGCACTCTGCCTTGCTGAGCAGGAGGGACAGGGCTGACTCCCAGCGCTCACTGCCCTCGCCCAGAGGCAGGGGCAGGGCAGGAGATGTCTGCCCAGAGCCTGGAGATGGGGATGGGAAGACAGTGTTGGGGATGTGCTGTGGGATGAAGGGCTATAAGGAGACTGGAGATAGATTCATGTGAGTTACCAGATGAATTCTTCCGCTTGTGGAGAGGAATGGGAGTGGATGGCAGTGTTGATATGAGGTAGGGCCCAGGTAAAAAAAATTACTCAGTTCAAGTGCTGTCACTGGAAGCCCTACACAGCACAATGTCATCTTTCCTGCTCTGGGACTTCCTTGCTGCTCAGTGGATTACATCAGACTCCTCCACCTGATAGAAGAAAGTCCAAGGAAAAGAGAGAAGCAACAAGACTGCCCCGTAAACTTACTTGGTCCAGGAAGCAGCAGGGCAGTACCTACATGAAGGTTTGTGAGCATAAGCCAAAAAAGTAACTTAGATTTTGTGAAAAGAAGAAGAGTAGAGCTCTATGCTACAGCTTAAAGAGGACTTTCCTAAAAAGTAGGCAATGCATAGGGATACCTTGGAATGGAGAAACCAGTCTTTCTACCTATCCCTTAGCAAGTGATGGTTGCACCCAGCTCATTATCTCTCAAGGCAACGCAATCCTTGCAAAGGAGGGAGTCTTCCCTGCATAAACATCAAGTACAGTCAGCAGACATCACTCACACAATCTCTGTGGTCAGAGCCTGGACAAACTGAAATATTTTTCATCACAGCCCCAGTATGTCCCTTGGTGCCTGCTAGCTTAGAAAACACAGAGCTTTCCCAAATCTGGGCCACTGGATTGCATCCTGCATGGAAGCATGGGACAGCTGATCCCACAATCAGAACAGGACAGATAGAGAAAACTGCTCTGCTTTGGACACTTAGATGCCAGCCATAAAGGAAACTTGTGACGTGATGTGACTGCTCTGACTGTGCTATCTGAGACATCCCTTTCCGCTGCACACGGGGAGTCCATGGCACAGAGCATCAGTGCTGACTTCATCAGTGCTTGCTGGTGTCCCTAAGCAGTCAAGCACCAAACAAAAGTGATGTTTATTCAACCACTATCATGGATGCAGATCTGAAATTTGAATCACAGCTTCTCACTGTGATTGGTCAGAGGATAACACTCACTGTTATGGCCCTATCTTCTGGGGCAAACTAAACACATTTTCGTGGTGATATTTCCAGCTGTTGTGCTCACAACTCTGAATTTTGAATCCTCTGAGTACTGTTAAATCCTCTAGGGCTTAAGCATTCAGAAGAAGGGAAAAGGCCACTAATGGGAGATGGAGAAAGAATTAAAAGGAGACACAACATAATGCATTGCTAAAAACAAGCACACACAAACACAGAGACAATCAACTCGGTCCTACTTTGAATGAAATCACTCTGGGAAGAACAATTCCTTTCACTCCAGGAAATACTGGGTGAATTTCTCCAGCCCATGTTATGTAGGTCAAAGCAGATTATCGCAGTAGTCCTCGGGGCTTTAACATCTATGAATATACCCAGCTGATTGCTGAGCAGGCCTTTGGAGTGGCTTGGTGTAATGTGTGCTGATACTGCTCAGACACAGAGGATGGGTACATGCCTGAGCTAAAAGACTGAAATTATTTAGGTGTAACTCATGATTTTTGATGCTGAGATGCTGTGTTCTCATAACAAGTTTTACCTATTTTCCCAGCCTTCACTTTGGTTTCTGTGCAGTCTGTGCAGGGAAAGGGATACAACATATCAATATCACTGCAGATCCATGGGACAGCATTTCTTGGCAGCAGCAAACAAACATTTTTTCCTACCCTTTTCTCAGGGTGGCACTGTTGCTTGTCTGACACCACCC
This sequence comes from Erpornis zantholeuca, assembly GCA_013400515.1. Taxonomy (NCBI): domain Eukaryota; kingdom Metazoa; phylum Chordata; class Aves; order Passeriformes; family Timaliidae; genus Erpornis; species Erpornis zantholeuca. The sequence goes on from VZTN01011167.1 coordinate 19,824, forward strand.
AGGTCCCACACCAGACCTGGCCACGTGCATGGGCTGGTTCACCTCGGGAGCTCTGCAGGAGCCAGACTCAATGATCCCTGTGGGTTCCTTCCAGTTCCAGATATTCTCTGATTCTATCATTGCGATAAAATCCTCAAGCCTGATGAGTGCTACACTGGTGCAGCAGAGAGAGTACAAACATGCAGATAAGGGCAGGGGATGACATTGCCCCTCCTTGTGGCAGCTCGCCATTGGAGCTATTTACTGATATTATCAAAATATGTCCTTCGCTGTCCTGTCCAGGGAGCTGCTGTGATTGATACGGGGCTGACTTCAGCCACTGCTCCCCTCTAACCCAGCTAAGTGCCTCACCGGTGACGGCAGAAGGGCTGAAGACGCTTCCTTTCCCAATGTCTCGACAGAGGATGACTCCAGCAGGAACCAGACCTGGCATCTGTTGCATGTTGTGTTAGGACCCCGGGCTGTGAGCTGTAGCAGCATGGAGCAGACGTGCCTTCTGCTCCACTGCCTTGTCTGTGGGGAGCAGCAGACGCTGGGGAGAGGGGGAGACAGGCACTGCTCCTGATTCGTTATCATAAAACACCAGGAGCCTGGAGTCAGGGCACGGGCCAGGTCCGGAGGCGTTTTAGTCTGCGCTGTCCCAAGCATGTTTCCAGATAATTTTTAGTGTCCTCTTCCCCCTCTTCCCCCCAGCACATAAGGGCTGAGCTATCAGATCCTCAGTATTCATCCCACGGTACAGGTAAAACCAACATTAATTCCTTGCTCTCCCATCTCTAAAGAGGTTCTATTCCAGCACCTCTTGGTATCTTGGGAGACAGCCCTCGTATTCTGAGCTTAGCCCACAGGCAAATCCTCAGAGGTGGCTGTTTCCACTCTTCCTATGCCCATTGCTCTAAGAAAATATAATAAGGGAAAATAAAAATATGCCTGCATTAGTATACAGAGAGAGGCAATTTATACAGGGCATTAGGCATGCAGTACAAATGAGAGTACAGGAAGAGAAGAGTGAATGGTGAATGTTTATGGAATAAGTTAACAACTGGGAATGATGTTGCATTTTCCATGCAAGCAGACAGACAGATATAACATGGTCCCAACAGGGAAGAATAAATCCCTGTAGTTTGTGGCCTACTTTCAGCTTCATTAATGGAATAAAGGCCAGGAGGCATGATGTCATGAAATTAGCTTCCTAATTAAACATCGCCTTTGCCTCTCTTCCCCTCCCTCCTCTGGATGAAGTCAGTGGCTTTTCTGGCTCAAAGTGCTTTGCTATTTGTCACCCTTCTGAGCAGGGTGTTTAGTCTTTACCAAGATCTGATAACAGCATGACCTGCATTTTGAAGCCCAGGGGCTGGAACCCTGGCTTCTCTTTTTAGGACTCCTAGAAAGCCCAAGGACTTAGCAGATAACCCCAAGTTCTTTCACACACCTGCCCATGCAACTTTCTCCAAGAATCTCTGAAGGAATGTGCTATGCATAGCCATTAAGGATCCAAAAGCAAATTTGCTGGCTGGAACTGTTCAGTGAACAAGTTCTTGCTCTGAATTTGCCCTTTCATCTCAGTTTTTCACATAAAGAAGGGTCAGAGCACCCTCTGTAACCTAGGACTGTTCAACCTGACTGAGTGATGAGCCTGCCTCGCTAGGTATCAGGAGATTGGGTTTTGTTGTCCTGTCCTCTCCTTGTTACCCCATGTCCATCACTGGTGAAGAACCAGCCTGATGGTGTGAGACGTAAACATTAAAAATATTCCCTCCTTCCTTCATAGACATGTATAACAATATTGGGGAGCTGAGTCTCTGCCTCATAAAAAGATGCCAGAATCAGGTTGTACACATCACTTTCAACTGTCTGAGAGCAGTGAAAAAGTAAACCCAGAAGAGGTTCCACTAAAGAAGGAAAGACTTTACCTTTCCTAATTTTGCAATCTGTTAACTGGTAAGCCACCCCCATAGTCTTTTCTTAATGCAGAAGACTCATACACAAAAGAAAAAATAATTGATACTTCCCCCAGTTCTATAATATCGTCATTTACAATAGTAACTCCAGAAAAAAAACAAAGTATATCACCATTGCAAAAAAATTAGAAACAGGTTTCCAAACTAATCCAAAGTTTGTGGCAGCCTAGTAGTTCCTTGTAAGGTTATATCTTTAGACTAATTCCTTATAAGAGTTATGACTACAAGCAAACTATAACTCTCCCAAGTTTCTATGCATCCACCACTGGCCTGAAAAAGTTTTTTACTCTTTTCTGAATCTACAGTATGGGGAGTGCATTGACCTTTCTCCCAGAAAATGTCCATGGCCTTACTTTGTCCATTCAGCTAAAAATGCTGCAAATACAGTATGGCCATGAATAATAGAGAGCCCAAAAGTAGATGTTGCCAAGAATGGGTGACTCAGGAAGAGGTTCAGACATATGCATGAGAACATTTAGCCCCGCAATTCATCAAATGTGGATGTGTTGCTTATATTTATCATTTTTATTCCAATATCAAAGCAGAATCTAATATATTTATTTAAGAAGTTACAGCTTCTGCAATTCTAGCTTCTTGAAGATGAGTACGTCCCAGTGTGAGGCCACAATCCCACTCTCCTTTCTTCCCTCACTCAGGTGGTGTGATGGGAGGTGCACTGATACAACTCTGTGTTCTGGCTCACTGTGTGGGGCAGGAGTGGAATGGACTTTCAGGTGGGACAAGGCTTTAGTTTGGTCATCTTAATCTCCGTATATAGACCCCACAGGCACTGGAACCACCCCAGCTTCTAATTTATCATCTACGGGCTCCCTACTTCCCCTTAAATTCCATGTGTAAAAATGTGGAGATTCAGAAATGAGCTGAACTGCCCTGAAAAAGTGCATCATTAGAGTGTGGCTGATATTCAGGGACACAAATTCCCTTAGCCCCAGCTGTCAAACCCCACTCCATGAACCACACTGATGCTGACAAACTGAGACACCGAGCGAGAGGGATGCACAAGGTCATGAAAGGAAGGGGTGATGGGGCTGTGTGCCAGTGATACAAAACAGGATCTATAGCCTTAACCCCAAAGCAAACATCCTCCCCACCCTGCACCTCTCCTCCTCTCTCCCCTTTCCTGCTCTGCCTTACAAGTCCCAGTGTGATACTACTACAGGGCATCCCTGTAATGTATGTTAAGTAAGTGTGAGTCTCCGGGTGCGCTTGTCTCCCATCGAGATGGAGTTATTTTCTCTCACTCGGCATCTTTTGTGCAGGTGCATGCTTTACAAACAGAAAAATCAGCACTCTGCAAAAGTGTTTCTGTTAACATTTATCACCCCTTCCCTTAGTCATCACCACAGCAGCCCTCCCGGGGGAATGGGAATGCTAATTCAAGGGAAGATGTAATGCCAGGCCATTGGGAGCCCAGGATTAGAACAACAACATGAAAGAGAGAAGGAGGAAAAAAGAGAGAGGCAGGAAGGGAGAAAGAGTCCTAAAGACAGAGGCAGAGAAAGAGTTGAAGTCTCATTCCGTTTTATTGCAGCCCCATGCTTTTTAATTGTTCCGCCTGAGTAAATCCTTCCTCTGTGATCCTGTTGTTAATGAAAAAGTCCATTGCGGTCACTCTGATGGCTTTAAGCTTATGCTTGTACAATGGTTTCTTGAATCCCAGAGCTGTTAATATATCTGGAGTGGAGCAGCTGCAGGGCAGTCTATTTCTATGATAATGTGTATACAGAGGTTTTTATCTCTCTCTCTATTTTNGTGATTCCTAACTGTTATCCTCTTTTGCCTCCTTCACCTCTGATCTTTCTTCTAGATATTTCTAGATGGTCTACCCAGAGCCCCAGGTGTTACTATGCAACTTCAGTTTTGTAGGGCTGTTAAAGGGCTGAGACTTTATCTATAACTGGGTGGTGTAAAGCTCAGTGAAGCCACTGCAAAATTGTAAGTGTATAATGGTTAATCTTTATTAAAAACTAGGCTGGTAAAATGAAAATCCCAAGATAACCCAGAGTGCTTTCAAACTGCAGAAAAACCTCTGGTCCTGGATGCCAGGAGTAAAATGATTTCACCCCCAAGAGTTCTCATGGTACATAGGGATTGAAATTGAAATCTGGAGTTTCACCCTATAATATTGTAAAATGTTAGAATATGAAACCAAATAATTTTGCATACTCTGTCCAAAACTGACAGCACTCATGTTTGAGGTATTTATGTGTTGTAGTACCACATGGAAACCTATTATAATTTATACCTATGTAGTTAAATTTAGTGCTTATTTCTCTGCCACACAGGTTGATCAAAAATTATGTTCTCTCCATTGCTCTTTCTAATGAAAGTTTGAAAATTGACATGAAATAAGAATCTGACATTTCCTAAAATGTGTCAGCTGCTCCTGAAAAGGCAACAAACCTTCAGCTACATCCCTCAACTTTTCCCTTTAAAAAGTCAAACACATTTTTGATGGAAAAAATTAGCTCCAGTTTTCTAGTACACAATATTCCTATTTTTAGNTCCTTTGCAGGCAGTGAAGATGTCAACTCATCCTCTTTTTACTTTTTAATGTTGTCCAAATCCATATACTCCAAACCTCAAATCTTATAACTGTTGGCCTCACAATCTCAACTTTGGCAACAGGTGTGGCCAAAATTCAGCAAAAATTCAAGCTGTTTCCTTTTTTTGTTCTTTGGCATATTATGAAATGAATGGTTGCTCTAACTTTTTCCTACCCCCTGTAATTATTTAGAAGATACTGTCACAG
>VZTN01011168.1:0-62550 GCA_013400515.1 Erpornis zantholeuca
AAAAAAAGGAAAAAAGACAAAACCTCAAAAAAATCCACAAAAACAAAACAAAAAAAGAGCAAAAGTTGAAGCAAATAGAGTTACACACATAATATAAAATACAAGATCTTTTTTATGGTGTGATCTTATAGTGAGAAACCTCAAAAAATCATTCTTCCAGATTTCCAGGATTGTAGTTCCAGCTCTAGGCTTGAAGTTCAGACTGTTAAAATTAATAGGTGTTAAGGCATCTCTGAACTGTAAAACGTAGTTGTATTCATCCATTGAGCCACAGCAGGATGTGTGTGAAAAACACACGTGTGAAAATATGTATTTAATGGAACCCACATATATAAACCTTTCAAATACAAATAAAAAGGAATAAAACCCTCTTGTGTATATTCCTAAATTAAATCTATATAAAATGGAATCAGACTGAGAGGATGCATCAGTAAGCTAAAGCGAAATGCATTACAGGAATGCTACAATTTCACTAGAAAGAGAAAGAATGAATTCTGGAAATTTAGATTCAAGGCAAATCTTAATAGAAATCTAAGCCTCAGAAGGACACAGCTAATGCACTGAGATAACCTTAACTCTGCCCATTAGCAATCCTTTTAAACAATCAGGCAATTATTTTCCTGTAATTGTTTTTGCACAGTCCAATTAGATGAAACCATTCCTGTTAGATTGTTTTCATTTTTATTTTCTCTTAGAGTGTCACTACAGTGTGAAATTAATGTTTCCCATATCACTCTGCATCTTAAGTCTTGTTTACACATGAGAAAGTTTTGCAAAAAAAAAAAAAAATCTCTCTATTGATGACACCAATTCAACTGAACAAATGCTGGCAGAACTGACAAAAGTCTTAGACAGCTCACTGGCTGCCAGCATCATTTCTGTCCTGCCTTAGTTAGGCTTGCTCCCAGCTGGGCGACCTGGCACCATGGTGTAAAGGGTGTTTATTGTCCAGATCAGAGCTCTCCACTCTGCTACATTTAATTGCTGCAAGATGTCCTTTTCAGATAGGTGTCTTCAAAGTTGTTGCCAGACTGGTGGTAGACAGTGATGGATCTGAGACAATTTGACTAGTTTGGGCAACATGAAGAAAAACCTTAGCCTGCCTGAGTTTTTGAAAGTCTTGGGGATAGGTATACAGTCTGAAATGGAACGTGATAATTTTCTGTCCTGCCTTTTTTTCTTGACATTACATTAACCTTTGAAGGAGTCCCTTAAGATTTCATGTTAAAGGTGATGGCATATTTCCCATTCAGACTCTTATGTACACTAGGAATGTAAGGCTTACATTCAGGCAGGGTACATAGTAATTTTGGTATTTCATAGTAATCACCATAGAAATAACTACAATATGTCCTGGAAGAAGTTTAGCTAAACTGTTCTCTTGAGCTTCCTCAAGAGAAGGAGGAATCAGTTTCCTATCCCCACTGCTTTCTGCAGCTCATCACCCAGGACTGGATTCTCCTAAGCTTGGTTTACCACTTACTCTTTATTCTCCTTAATTCCTCCATCCACTCAAGTTCCCACTTGAAGTTCCTGTCACCCTGCAAAAACCTCCAACTTCTACTTGCTACTTGTCCTTTTCTCTGTCCCAAAACAGATGAGATGGAAAGGACAACATGCTTTTAAGGAACCATCCATATATTGTCCTTTCCATAAAGAAAGAATCCATCCTTTCCAATATGAATTATTCCGTAAAATATGGAAAACATGACCTGAAGTTTGTTGACTTTTTAGGATGCCATTGCAATTGCACTTGCCTATTTTTCATTTCTGTGCTTGCACTTGTGTCTCATAGCTCCCTGGGTTGCTATGACATAGCAACACATGCATCATATAGCTATTAGATGAATGTCAGAACTTGCAGGACTCACGGGAAAGATTTCATTCTGTTGTTTGCAGTGAGTATCCAAGTTTTCCAGTCTGTTGAGGTTTCCTAATTGCTGTCCTTTTTGTGGTGTGGATCAGGTTTTAACATCATTGACTATGCCAAGAAATCTCTAATTCCAGCATTCGTGTCCTATAGGCTTTAATTGTCTGTTCTTATATTGAATGATGTAAGTAGGTATGTAATAAAACTAACTATAAAAATTCTTTCAACTGTCTTGAAGTTCACTTTCCTAAACAAAAATAATAGATAGAACACTTTTATTTCCAGCAGCTAAAACTAAGGAGTATAATTTACCAAAATTTTCCATGAATGATAGATGTAATTAAGTGGATTTGTGTTCTGCATACACACACTTTGACCATATTTGTCTCAGTTTTTCCTCATGTCCTGTATGATCTCAGTTCTCTTTTCTGATGTGAACTTCCAGTTTTCCTCCATGTCTCAAATAGTCTATCACAGCAACCTCATCTCCCTGGAATGTTACTGCCTACACAAGAGAGAGTACTATGCCAAGCTGATTTTCAACATCTTGTGTTGATGGCCCACTGGTGCTGATTGGTCAGAGACAACAGATAACCCCTTAGTTCATACTGCTTTTAAAAAAGTATTTTCTCATGATGAGCTCTTTAAGTTTCCTCAAACACAGATACTATTTTTCATAAATCTTGTGTAAGCTTCACAACTGGGAAATTTCTAAGCCCCCCCCACCAATCAAAACCGGCCAATAATTTGGGAAAAAAACAAGTTGGGAAATTGACAGGCAGACAAGCAACTGAATTGCTGGGATTGTAAGGGGCTTCTCTGTACTCACCTTTCAGCACAGCTTCTCTTTCACTCTCTGTGTGAGATGGGAGGATGGAGGGTGTGCTTCTACACCGGCTTAAACAAAGACAGCACCAAACAGAGTGATCCAATTGCTCACCGTTTGTTCTTGATGTGACCTTGTGCCAGAACTTAAGGTCTAGCGNTGCCAGAGGGGCAAGAAAAAAAAAAAAAAAAAGAGTGAAAAGAGTGATAGACAAACCAATCTTTTCTAAACTGACTCATCCTTATTTGCAGTCAATAGAAAGAAAACTAAAGATCTTAATTAGAAGGAAGGCCAGCCCCACTTTGTAGGGCTATTCCAAAGTGAGTGAATGGAAGAACAGAAAGTGAAATTTAGGTGGAAAAGCAGAGAGGAGAGGGAGAAGGAAGGAGTGGGCTGTAGTTGAGACTTATGTGAATCAAGAGGGTCCTGAATTTAGTGCTTTATAAAAGAAATGTTATTGTTCTTACATGTAGTAGACTTGGAGTGACAACAGCTTCTGAGTGGTCCTTGAACTGCTGTAACATTCTTTAATCTTTATATGTTTTATATGTTTGAAAAAATAAATACTACTTATAAATTTGATTTTTTACTGTTACTCAGGTGAACTGATTTCTTAAAAATAAATATGAGCAGATAAGTTCTGTCTTTTGGCTTGTCAAATTTAGCCCAATAAATTACAATAGAAAAGCAACTGTCCTTAGTGCTGTATAAAGAACAGTTTCCAATACTTGAGATAAAACATACAAAAGGAAACAAATCTCTTTTCTGGTTAGCTATTTTAAAGCTCTGTGACACAGTGTGTTGTGCCTTAGCCATGTACTTCCACAGTGTGTGATGACTGCACAGGATAGAAAATGCTTCAAGATGATCTACACTGCATCCTGTATTGGGTGGGGATTTTCATAACTGATCTGAGCTTTTGAAAGCTGACTGTAAATGCTGTTTGATTGTGTAAAGAAGATTGATACCTGGCTCTTTTTGTCTTTCTTTCTTGTTCTGGAGTTTGCCCTACAGTTCTACTATGCAGNTCTAATATGTTAAGATATATTTTAAGCTTAATTTAGATAGAGATATAAAGATATAATTTAAGCTTAATAATTAAAATTCTTAATTTTTTTTAAACTGGAAACAGTTTCCTTGTGCAAAGAGAATAAACACTAATTGATCATGTCGTAAATAAACAGACTATCTCCAGACTCTTGCTATTTAACACCCCTTCAGCACCCCTGCCCTCAAATCTAACAGCCTGCAAAAAACCTGGGAAATTTAATTGATCTTCTGAAGAATTTATACATAATTTGAAAACACCTGCATCTTAAAAAGGTGTTCAGAAGTTCTGGAAGCATTTGGAATAATGCTTTCAGAATGTTTTCAGAATGTGTAGTGCTTAGCAGGTGCCAGCTGAAGCAAGTTCTACAGGTATTAGTCTGAACAGTGTTCACCTTGTTTGTGCATTAAAGTTATAAGCCAAGGTACATGGACTGCATGCTGCTTAAATTGGACTGTAGGCCAAATGAATTGTACATATGCATAATATCCTAGAACATTTTTCTTCTAATCTTTGCTCCAACCAATGACTTTCAGATGTTTTATATGATTCTATCATATTTGGAAGCCGAAAGTAACTGCTTCGTGTTGCTATAATTCCAAAGTCAGATGTTTCCTTTTCTTGAACATTATTAAATCTAAAAAAAGGGGAACATGCTAGGAGTATTGCTGGAAGATTTTTTTATTGCCGTCGCTAAATATATAAAAAAACACACTATGTGTATGAGTGTATGAGTGTATACATATGTAACAGAAATATGGATATTTTTACTCAAGTTTACTGATTTAAATTTGGGCAAAAGTACTAATTTTAAAAGATAAAATGAGTTGTTATCTCATTGTATTAGCTCATACAGAAGCACAGCATGGCTGAGGTTGGGATCTCTGAAGGTCTTGGGGTCCAATCCCCCTGCTCAGGGCAGGGTCTCCTTTAGCTGGTTGCTCAGAACTATGTCTAGACATGTTTTGAATATCTCCAAGGATGGTAACTCCATCACTTCAAACAATGTTTGCCATAATTTTTGCAGAATTAGCAAAATATAATTAACTTGTACTAAGAAAAAATGAATGTCAAGAGCCTTGGGTGTTAATCTTAGCATATCCTCTGCAAGTCTATTAATTTTTCTGTGCTTCTTCTGTGACTTTTTGAGGGCTTTCTGTATTTAGATTGCAAACTATTTAGGAGAGGGCTCTGTCTCCCACATGTTTGCACAGTGGGCCTTAGGATCTCAGTTCAATTAGCAATACTAATTTTAGATAGGCCCCTCTAGCTGACGCTTCAATGGGAATATTTAGAGTAAGGATCAACAACTTAACATATAGAATCTGCCCAATAGGAGGTAAGATCCTTCTTAGAAGCTTCCTTGAAACCACCGAATCTGCTGCAGAAATATAATAGGACTGAAAAAACCCAAACCAAAGTGGTTCAAAGATCACTTCCTATTGTCAGTTTTCCTTGGGGAGCATAGATCCAAAGACAGCCTGATAAATTCTGTACATTATATTTCCTGGGTCCCTGGGTGCTTACAAACTGCAAAGTGAGGAAGGCTAAGTACTGAACACAGGAACCATCTCTAACCCCAAAATCAAGTGGTGCAGACTCAACTGTGGCTGTACTTCTCAGAATCAACTCCCACTAGAATACATTGACCATATTTGTACTACTTTGTCTGACATTTTGCTGTGTCCATATGATATTTTCCTCATTTTGAGAAAACAAAAAAGGTTTAAATTTAGAATACCTGCAGTAATGTGAGGTTGTATTGGCAGCGAAGATCAGGGTCAGATGAAAGAGAGGGAACACAATGGGGCTGTGTCAGGGTACAAACCCTGTTATGGTACTATTGGAGGAGGCATTATAGGGTAGGAAAGAAATCTGGTGAAATCTCAACATGTGATGGCTTTTAGGAGCAGATCTTGGTGTGAATTATTCTTGAAAAGAAGGCAACTTTTCACCAGCTCTGACAGGTAGAAGTGTACAAAGAATGCTGAAATGCCTCACTGTACTAAGCATATATGCATTAATCAGGTATACAGTGCAAAACACAGGATCCCCCATTACTTGGATCTATCAGCATGAATGCCAGTCTCTTTTATCCCTTTGCTAGAGTCCCTGAATTATTTGGTTACATCACCATCATGCCATTCACCTTTTTGGTGCAGGAAGATTGTATGTTTTGCTGTGACCTGGTTTAGCTTCCACACATGCACTTTTCCTCTTGCATCCAAACACTGTTCAGTGTGGCAGTGTTCATTCTACTGGGAGTGCTTCTAATAACACAAAATGAATTCAACTTGCTGCAGAACAAATCTTGCAAAAACTTGTAATATTTACTTAAGCTACATATCTAAGTGATAGAATGACACACTACTGTGTGCCAGTTTTTCAGATGTTTTTGATACACAGAACCATTATAAATATAAGGAAATATATGACATTTAGTATTTCATATCATGTTTTCTTTAAAAAAATGCACCTATTATTAACAAGAAAACAGCCTACCTGTTTTGCTGACACAAAGATACTGACATGTGAATGTCCTGACCATAAGAATTTGAAGCTTAAACTTGTGGGATATCCAAAAATACATTGAAAAGGTATATGCACATGAATTTGCTTAGGTCACATAACACCTTCCCATAATCTGAGGGTTATGTTACATAAGAGAAATTTATAATGCAGTGTTACAACATCCCTCTATGCCTCAGCTTCCTTTCCTGGAAAATGAAAAATGTGACATTTAATTTCTTTCAAAGTAATTTGAGATCTTCAGATTAGAAAAGGTAGCTAAGGAATTGCTGTTCCCAGAAAGTTCAGGGGTAGTCCAACCTCTATCACAGAATATTACAATAAAGCAACTTACTCAGCATACTAGTCTATTTGCAGTCCTGACTGGGCCTTGATTTTTGTGGTGCCTGTTGTGCTTTCCAGGGCCCTCACCAGCACAGTGTGACATCTATTGGAAGCCGAGGTAAAAGGTTTGGGGGTTACTCTGTGTAAGGGCTGTTTTATGTTCTGAGCTAGGTTTTCACCAGTCTAATAAAGCTTTCAGTGGACTTTTATTGTCATTCGTAGCTTTATTAGTCTTTTATCTGACTGTTGCTTTGGCCTTTCCCTTGATTGACTGTGCCTATATCAGGAATGCTATGTCAGCTGAAATACTCTTCACTCTTTAATTGTAATGCTGCCTTTCAGGGAATAGAGTTTCCAGAGAAGCAGTCAGCTGCTGTTATAGCTAAGCTTAATGCTTTGCTATAAACAGCTCCATCACCAAATTGTCTCAGATTATGTAGGATATTCTTGTCTAAAAATGCTTCCCTTTTATTTGTTAATGCAGGTATTATTATAATTGTCTCATAGTGCTTTGCTTTCCAGAAGCATTGGGTTCTAATGGCCCTTGGCTTGGAGGAAGCACGTTTCCATATTTAGATAAGTAACATGGAGTTTGCAGGTGTTGAGTCAGAAATGTGGGTCTCATTGTTCTGCCACAATGTATAGATTTTTCCTCACCATGGACTCCTAAACACCAGCATGGAAGTCCCATCACCCAGGCAGAATGGCTGCTACCTTGTATGTATTTGGAAAAAAGAACAGTGTCAGAGTTAATACATTAGCTAATACACTATTTAATTTCATCATTTATTTGGTGTTGGTTTACTAAACTTAAAATGATATAAACTTTATGTGAGAATTTATTGTTTGAATCTGTGTTAATCTTAATCTGAGGTCTGTGTGGGATGTGCTTCATTCCACTTGGTAGAACCAGCTGTTTAAACTGTTACAGCTGGCTGATGTTTATTTATGTTTATCACCTTTTTTTTATGTTTATCACCTCTTCTCACAGGTGCCGAGGCCTCTGTCAGGACTCTCTCCATCAGAAGTTCTTGCTCTTCCTTCCCTCTCCTACTCACTTCAGGCTCCAAGTCCATGTCCATTTGGGAGAGGACAGCTCCTACTGCTGCTGTACTTAGGGTATAAAACTTTGCTTCCATCCTTTCCATCAGACTAGCAAGTTCACAGCTCAACAGCTGGGAAGCCTATGGGCTCTTCCAGGCTTTCCCTCTGAGACCCATGATTAGCTGACATGGACTCCTTTTTCTCCCTTGTCTTGGAAGAAATGGATCTTGGCACTGGTGGTGTCATGTGTTGAAATTATAGAGAAATAGAAGATAACTTTGATTCTATAGGTACACAATGTATTATTGGGATGGAGGTACTGGGTGTCCTTTGTTAGTATATTTTTATGAGATTCCTGGGTAGATTCAGTTATTGAGATCAATTATATTGTTTTAGCAGTTCTTTGCAGAAATCCAGATGAAAAATGCTTTCATACTGGACATTTTAGGAACAGTTCTTGTCTTACATGACCTAACATTCCCTGATTTACACTGCAGTGTGAGTGAAGACCCTGAAGCAGGACATTCCTTAAGTAATGTGATGGAATGTGATCATTATCCCTTGATCTCAGGGACATCTCCAAAAGAGACATGATGTTCTTAATTGTGAACTTCATGCCTGCATTTTTGCTGTGATGGAGAAATACTTAGGTCTGGGCTTCACATACCAAATGTGTTGATGAAGCAGGGTAGCCAGTGGGAAACAGCAAAGTCAAGGAAAGATTTGAAACACCTCTTTGAGATGATTTGCTTTTGCCAAATGTGTATTTAAGTGCACATAATACATGAGTGCAAAAGGTTGTATGTTCTTATATCTGCATTTACAGTCTTTTTTTTTTTTTTTAATACCATTTGATGGCCTTTTCTGTGACTTTGTCTGTTCACTGTTTGAATTAATGTAAACTTTGAGTGCTCTTTGCTTGCCATCATATCTAGGGCCAGCTGGATGGCTTTCACCTCAGACATTAACTCATGAATGGTACCAAATGCTTTTGTGTGAAAAAACAACTTCCTTTGTATTTACTTTTTTAATTTTGTGAGTTTTTTATCTATTATTTTGAGCTCATCACTTGGCACTGTCATCTGATCTTCCTCAGTTCTTTCATTGAAATGACACATGAAATAAAATGCATTTGCATGGCAGCAGCAGGCACAAAGCAGCCCTCAAGGGGCTTATCAAGACAGGTTCAAAAAACATGTGGATGTGGCACTTGGGGATATGGTTTAGTGGTGAACACGATGGTGCAGGGTTAATTGCTGAACTCAAAGATCTTGGGGGCTTTTCCCAGCCTGAGAAATCTATGATTCTGTGATACACCGTGACCACATGCATTACATGCTGATAGAAGCTCAGGTTGGTGTTCTCAGAAGGTGTCACCTCCTGATGCTGTGGGCAGCCTCAGCTCATGCTCAGCTCAGCTGGCTACAAAGGACAAGGCTGTGAGGTGCTCCCAGACTCAGCAGCTGGAGCAGATGTGCAGCCTGGATGTGTGTGAGGAATGGGGCTTTACCTGGGGGTTGGGAAGCTGCAGAGGGAATTGCCTTAGAGCTGAGCTGTTTTCCAGACCTTGTTTCCTTTTTCTCCACCGAGCTTGTGCAATCCTTGCTTTAAAGCCCTTAAAGCGAGGGATTACTCTGGAAATGCCAAAACAGGATGACATGCAGTGGCATTTGCAGACAGTGTAAGAGAAGACAATGAAATCTGTATATCCTTTGTTCATGAGAGTTTGATAATTTCTTTCGATATATTCAAATTGCAATCACTGAGAGCAGACCCAGGCTGCTAACTTTGGTGACGTTATTAACATGTGGATTTGGCCCAGCCATGTCACTGGGAAGAGATTATATGGGCAAAAACCTGAAGCAAGGGAGGATACTGTGAACAGTTCATCAGTTTCCTACCAGTTGTGTTAAACAATACCAGTTGTTAGATTCTGCCCAACCCTATGCTCATTTATGTAACATTTACATTGTCAATTTGTCCACAATGCTGGTGCACTAGAGCAGAACTCCCAGACTTAGTGGTTACTGGATACCAAAATTATGTTTGGGGCTTTTTTTTTTTCATTCTGGCCCTTAATAGGCAATGCTTTCCCACAAAAAAGCAAGAGAATTTTAGTAAACAAGCACCCTAAAATAAATGCTGTGCTAAAACACACACACACAGAGAGAGAGAGAGAGAGAGAGAGAGGCTAACCAAATTTTTCTTTTAAAGGCAATTCTTTCTTTCCTTAGGGAACAAGGCAGATCTAACAGGTGGAAGGTTATTAAAATCATAAGAAAGATGAGCATGGCACAAATTTGTCCTGCAATATTACACAGGATAATCAGAAAAATAGTATAGGTCAAATTCTTACATTGTTTGACCTCAGGAATTAAGGCAGGTGCAAACAAAAGTAGTGGTAAGATTTCAATATTTAGCTCTGTTTGGTATAGGTCACTTTTTCATTTAGCACAAACTATACTTTACTCAAAATTTGTGTGATTAATGAATTGATTTAGCTTCCCAATGTGCATTGCTGCTAGGCAGATTCAGATATTATTTATTTTTATTAGTTTATAATATGTCAATTATTCTTGGTTATCTGTCAGCTCCCACAAAAATACATAAATCAAAAATATAGCAATGTGGACACTAACAAGGCATAATTATTGTAGGGTCTGTCCCCTTTTAAAGAAAAATACAATTACCTACCAATATGTTGCTGGGATTAGGTCAGAATTTGCATAATACTGACTCATATTTTCTTAACAATTTTAACATCAGACAATAGGTTTTGCAAATCTATATGCCTTTCCTGTTTTTCAGTTTTATTTTTCAGGCTAAAATAATAAGAAGCTCAGTCAAAACAAGATAATTATTGCAGTCTATCCCCACAGAAAACTTTAATTACTCCATGGCATGTTTCTAGGATTAGGTCAGATTTTTATAAGGCTGATTTTTTTTTTAAATAACAATAGGCAATTAAGTCTGCCAAACTATAATTTATTACAGTTAAATTTATTCATTTTTCCACTGATAAATATTTAATAGAAAATAACTCAATCACTGCAGGAGATTAAAGAAGATTTGTACCTCAATATAATCTTAGAAAAACAGCACACAATTTTCTGTTCTTGGCTGTAATACCAAATATCATCAAGTTACATGACAAGATGAAAATAGTTGAAAATTTTAACTTCAGTGAAATAATAGCTGTTAATGTATAGGATTATAAAACCCCCAGTAGCAGACTATGTAACAAATAGATCCCTCCTGAAATACTGAAAACTATGGTTGGGATCTAGGGTTAAATAACCGTGATATATTTATAGAGGGCAAGGGATCACCATAAAATAAAGCAGCAAATAGTAAAGAAGTCAATGTAAAAGAGAGGCCGGGGATTTAAGGTATAGACATCATAAATTTTCATCGATATAAACAGTCCATGTACCTCAGGACCTGAGTTTTAGCTATAATTTCAGGTCTGACCTATAGGCTTTTGGTGTTCACAGTGCATGCACGATCAAGATGCCATCTGAGGAGGTGAAAAAAATTGTTTCAGATCTGTGTGATTTACTCATTTAATCATCCCCAAATCCACCCCAAACACAACAATACTGTGTCGAATATCAGTACTTGAGAAGATTTTATTGTCCCACTAAATTACATTTAATTCTTACTATAACATCTCATATAAACAAGTATAGTGAATGATTTCCTCCCCAGTGTGTTCTTCGGGAGAGAGGAAAAGACTGTTATATGGAATGCATAGATCTGGAAAAGGTCACCTTTTCTCTACCCCTCAGATCTCCAGAATGCACACAGATACTTTCAGTAGCAATGGATGGTTTTCTTTTTCTGCTTCAAGGTGATATTTTCTGGTTTAAAATAATAATTATGAAACTACCACAAAGAACCATTTGAGGCTTTTAGCTTTTTACTAATTGCTCTGAAAGGGAATTCTAAATGATTTCCAAATGACTTAAATGATTTGGCTAAAGAGCATCTTATTACAAATGGGCTGAGTTGAAAACATTGTGTCAGCACTAAATGAGGCTTTTTTTCCCCCCTGCCTTTCTCTAATGGGCAGATCAGAACGTGTAAAGCACCCTTCCTGCAATGACTTTTAAATGGGCTTTGGATCAAGCCTTTATTTAGACAACGTTTTCTTTTTAATGTAATTTACCACACTGTGATATTTGCCATTACTGCATTCCTTGCAGTATTCCCTATCCTTCGAATCCGAAACTCTCCAAACAATGTGGGCAAACTTAACACCAGTTTGCAATAAATACCCGTCCGGCTTAGAGCAGATGACTTCAAATCCGTCAGTAGCCCTGCTTTGGTACTGATGACAGCTTGCCGAAGAATTTCTGTCTTGGGGACTGGTCCAGTAACCCTTAAGCAAGAGAAAAATCCTTACACGCGTGAATAATCACATTAGTTTCATCAAAACCAGTTGCATAAATTACCCAACTTGAGTAGCAGCCTGCAAGGCGCAACCCAATGCTAACCCACATCTGCCCTCCCAAAATTCACTGCCTTACGCCAACATTTTTGAGATTCTGCGATGCTATTGAAGCGATCTCTGTCCTGTGTCTGCTAACGACACAGGCAAATGTGTAAAACAAGACTGTTTGATGCAAGCACTATACAAATACTAAAATATCAGCAAGAGATGCCCAGCAGCTTTGTGGCTGAAGGGCACAGATTCACTGAGAGCCACTAGGTTGCACTGTTGTATAGAGAACCAGCTCTCTCGTCCGTGCTGCAGGCAGGCAGCCTCATGCTGTGCAGAAGCTTGTAAATACTGTTTTACAGTTTTCACTAACAACAGAAGTATATGAGATCAAGAGAGGAAGACCGGCACTTGGAAATCTTTGCTTTCTCCTCAAAGGCAGGTCCAGGTCCTGGTTTCAGTTAGGTGTTTTTGTTCTGCGTAAGGTGCCCTGAAGATAACCAAGCTTTGGAATTGGACTTTTTTTCCGCCTGGAGGGAGGAGAAGCTGCTGGGGGACAGGTTTGGAAGGGCGAGCCAAACAGCTATTCTTGAAGAATTCTTGACTTGACACACATGTTCTTGGAGATCCGTCTAAAGCTGCAATGGGCCTTCCTATGCGCATAAACTCCAAACACATGCTTCCCCTTTCCTCCCCTGGTTTGGCACTGTTTGATGGCACAGACAATACAAAAGCACACATCAATTACTTCCCTATGTACATTACACACTGTGGGCAATCACAAACATTATATGCTGTTCACGTGTGAATAATTAATTACAGTTATATTATATAGTCATTCTTTCCACTACCATTGTCCAAAGTAAATTTTTCCTTTAAGAGTAATATGGTTTTAATTTAGGAAGCAGGGTTTCTTTAACCTATTTGACATTATGCAAACCATCTTAAAGGAGGTTTAATGCTATTTCCACTCTGTCTGCTAACATAGCTCCCCGCCCAAATGTGAGCTGTGTTTTATCAAGCAAATTACTTACAGAGGATTAGGTTCAAAAAGACATTGGGTTCATTCCTTTACCCATATTTACTCAGCTCTGGTGTAAATCTTTCTGTGTTTTGCTCTGTGGATTAGCACCTCTCTCATCCTCCCACTACCCCTCACTTTAGGGCAGTAAGCGGAGACAACAATAATGAGGAGCAGAGCTGGTGACTCTCTCCATCCTGAAGCTTTTGGGAGGGAATAGGTCATTCCAAAGGACCTGAGTCTGTGCTGGGTTAGTTTAGTTTACTACGACTCACACATTTGGGAACTATCTGCTCCAGGTTTTGAATCTTCCAGTAACGTTTCTGGCTGCTAATTAAATTCTTACAGCTCCAACACCAGAGAAGACAAGCAAGTTCCCCTTTAAAAGGGCACAAAGATGAAAACAAACTTCACTGATTACAAGAACATGTGTTGCATGCAATTAACCCATTACTGGACCCTGGAAAGGAGAAAGCTGATCTGAGGGGAAAAAAAAGACAAAAAAGAAGTTGAGAAACCCAGTAGGCTGAAACAGAATTTTATCTACTGGCCTTTTTAATTCGGGGCTGATCATTTTGCTAATGATCGGCTATAGTTGCCTCTTTCACTTTCTCTCAGATGAAGCTGATGATTCTACTTCATTTCACCTAATATTAATATAAAACTAATATTTTCCCATAGGATTAGAAACACACATGGTCCTTTACTGCAGAAAATAACTGAGGTGAACAGACAGCAAATATTCTGCAGTGGGTTTGCCTTCCTATTTAATTGCACTTGTTTTCAGAGACACACGTACAATTTCATGAGTATTTTACAGTCAGGCTGCCTTGCCTGTGTATTCACAGAAAGTGAATCTGCAGTTATATTGGCAAGTATTCTCGCATGAAAATTCAAATGTGCAAGTGTTTATCTTAAACTGGATGCTCATCCATCCAGGCAAACAAAAGACTTCTATAATCTTTCTGGCCAAATGTAACCGAGCACTGGGGGCAGACTGTTGTGTACTTGCAGAAAGTGATTTGTGCTCAGCCCTGGAACTTGCCCATTTCTCCTTGGAAAAAAAAAAGTGCTTGATTTGGCACAGCACATAGTCTAATATGTCCAGTTTGAATCATGGGATGTGTTGTAATAAAACTACTTATAAGGGAGGGTATCTGCTTGCCCAGAACGCTTTCTCTATTAGCATGGTATGAGCAAAATAAGGGGACATAGCAGAATTGTCTGTGCAGTTTGCAGAGGGAGGGAGAGTTTAATCCTTAGGATAAAAGGAATCTTCAAGTTGTGTTTATTTCAGTAGGAGCTGCACATGGATGCAAGTATCGGTCTTTACAGTTTTCTTCCTAGGAATAAGACCTTAGTTAGAAATAGCTAAAAGAATACACCATTTTTGCTCCACATTGCTGACACTGGTCTTTGCAGAGCCAGGTTTTTATACTCACTCTGAGAAACCACTGCCCATAAAATAAACAGTTGCATTTCCTTTTCCTGGGAAAACACTACTCACTGTTTCTGTTTTCTGAATGTACAATAAATATATTTTTTTCTTCTTCCTACTAAATTTTTTCCTTAAACAGAAAGAGGCATCTTAAGGCAGACTGTATCTTAATGGTCACACAAGTTTTGTAGGTGAATACGTTGCCCTAATACAAATAGAGAAGCAGAAGGAGCATGTGTTCACAGCCATGTTTATCCATGGATCAGGCAGATGTCATGGCAAAGTCTTTGTCTGTATATACTGTACCAGAGGACCCAGCTGTGAAGGACAAATCTGAGGTGATGAATACTCCTTCCTTAGCCAAATGAAACTTCTGTAAATAAGCTTGTTTGCTTAGGTAATGCATACATGTATGCATATAAGGAAAGGCTGCACTCGTAGCATGGATGTCTGTGCTGTCCTGCCAGCCGGGATCCTGACTGCAAACACTACCCAGGCTGCAGTCTCTGCACAGGAGCTCTTGTGCTGTTTGGAACATGCTCAGCTGTTATTGTGAGTTCAAAACTGCACGCACCTTGTGGGAATGGCAGAGATTCGAGCCTGGCCAAAAGGCAATACGGATGCAACGAGTTCAAGGCCCTGGGGTCTGAGAGCCCAGAAATACACCTTTCAAATGAGTGTCAGCTTATGCAGTGATTCTCTGTGTAAACAACACATGGAAGACAGGGTAAACACACACAGAGATACACACACACCGTTCATTTTCTGTCTTTGAAAGAAATGTGAAGGGAACTAGTCAGCCCACAATGATACAGATCTTGTGCTAATTAGTCTTCAAAAGCTAATGGATACTAGCAATGTATGGAAAACACATCTCAGAATATAATGCTTATGAGTTTGGACAACAGCTCCAGCAGTTATTGGTGAGCATTTTTAATATAAAATGTTGGAATACATTTACAACAAGCAGATGCAGGATGTATATAACTAATTAAAGTAAAATGAGTGAAGCAGATCATATCCACTCTCTACTACTTCCCAGTCATTTTAATGCAGTTTCTTTTGTCTCAAGGTAGTTTATATTTATTATAATAATTCTCTTTTGCTTTAGTTTTCTTTTAATAGAAATAACTGATTGTCTGTTAGAATTAGCTAAGGGAACCCTCCTTATTTTGCACTCTTTTGTCTCACTAAACTAGCTAGCAAATGTAACCTGCAACTCTCTCACACAGTCATCATTAGATGAATGTGTTTCCACCTCATTTTTTAGAGCAAGTTTGTGTAGGATATGACTGCATTTTCATATCAGAATTCAAGAGGGCACACGTGTGTGTATACAGTGCTGTATATATTATGCATACAAAGTTATTGTTCAAAAGACTTCTATCATCTATTCCCTTGTAACACCTCTATTCTTGAAACATGGTGCTGTAATGTGCCTGTACCAATCAGAAAACTGAGCGATCATAACCTCTTGCATACATCTAAGCAAAAGATATTTCAACTGTCGCATCAACAGAGTAAATCCCATTTTATTGAGTATACATGGAATATAAAAATGATAAATGCTAACAATTAGATGTGAGTCATGTGTGTTTTGCAGGGCTTTAGAGTCTGAGCATACAAGATTCTGGAAGTCTGACCTTCCAGAGTCATCCATGGTGTACAGGGAAAGCTATGTAAGCAGGTTATGGAAATGTGTGATTAACCCTTGCAGAGGTGGCCAGCAAAATGAATGCTTTTTGGCTCTCTCATTAATGACTGGTAGATCTGACTCACTTAAATATTTATCCTCTCTTCATATAAAAAGGCCTGGAAAAGCATTGTTATCTCAGAAATTCTGTACACGTTTTTCTTTAAGATTTTGTCAACAGAAGAGCAGGCAAATATTATCACTGGAAAGCATGCTTACCCCAAAACCAGAACTGTATTTCCAGGTCTAGAAAGACTTGACACACAACTTGACCTGATCAAGGCACTTCTCAGGCATGCTGCATACCGAGGACCAGTTATCCTTCTTTGTTACAAAACAGACAAACACCAAGGCCTTCTGATGTAGGCAGGAATTCAGAGGACTCTCTGCCTTGTGTTTCTACTGATCTCTCACATCACTAGTTTGTTCTGCTTGTGACCATCAGCCAAACAGAAAAGACATCTAGATGCTAGACTTAAAAAACCATCTAGACAACAGGTAATAGTCCGTTATTAGCAAGAAATACATTTAATGAAATTTGGGGGGAAAAATATTGAGAAATTTGCCTGTCTCACAGGAGGGAAGCTTGGATGCTGTCCTTGGATGTTGTTAAGCTTTCTTTAGTTTTGTATTACCCACAGGCCCATTCGGTGAAAATATAATAATGCAGATCTTTATGTTTCAGTAATTCATTGCTAGAAAACAGGATTCTTCTGTTGTATTCCTCTTCTGACTGTAAAGCTGTTTCAGCACACTGTGTCACATTAATGACAAAATAGGGGAGCTAGCTGTTAAAACAGAGAGGGTAGGAAATCCCTTTATGTACTGGCCTGTTAAGATTTTGTTAATAAAGCAAACCCAAAACCTGAGTTCCTCGTACTTGGCCGAAGAGGGGAAAGCCATATATATTCTTTCCTTTCCCCTGAACTCTGCTTTTTGTACCTTCTGTAAATGTGAGTCCCCATTTATAGTTTACCAAGCAGAAGCACACTGCCATGGTGTGAATTCTCAGTTTTGCTACTGTCTACAAATTCTTTTGGTTTGTGTGTTAATTATCCATGCTTGACCCATAGAAGAAATAGGAGTCTTAGCCTCTTCTGATCTGAAAGGCCTGGCTCAAGTGGTATGGATGCATGACTTCAACACACTCTGCATCACAGCCCAGATGGCAGATGTTCTGTTAAAATGCACTACTTTTAAGTCCTTCATTTAAAAAAAAAGTGAAACTTTAAAGAGTGTCTTTAATTTCACCCTCTGGGGCCTGCCAGGCAAGCAGCTGCTGGGACACTTATGTGCTGCCACCAGGCTGGGAAGGGGAAGCCCTGTGAGCAGGCACTGGTGCAGGTCTGCAGCTTGCTCGCTGGCCTCTGAGCACATGCAAGCAAAAACCTCGGGTCATTCCAACAAACCACAGATAATTCCAAGTAGCTGAAGGACCGCAGTGTTCCTGTACTTAAAGTCACTGTTCCCTCTGAATCATGCTCCACTCAGAGCTGAGACAGGGTTTTGCTGTGTCTGAAGTGGCAGACTGTGTCTCTGCAGTGTCTGACAAAAGTCTATGAGGTGTCCAGGTTAAGCCACTGGTTATGTCATGAAACAGGGATTTCTCAGGGCATTTTGAGAAAAAAAAATACACAAGAAGGAACCCAACTGTCTCTTGGAATGCATCCAATCTCAACTAGAAAAATCTTGCCAGGCCAGACAATGAGGGGTTGTTTTATCTCCCTCTATTTTTATTGATAGCTCATATGAAGATGTTTTCTTTCTTGTGGGGATTGAGGTGAGTGGCTAGTGGGAATCAGGCTGGGGAGGTGATGGATACAAAAAAGGTGGGATTTCTTGTTAAGCAATGGGTAGGGCAGAGAGAAGATGCTTGATACAGACTCCAATTTGACTTCCCAGTGAAAGACACTTTTTCATTAATAGCTACATGTGGGCTAACTGCATCTCCTTTTCTAGATGTCCCTTCTTCATGCTAACATTCTGTACCAATGAATATAAATGACTAATCAGTTTTCCTTAACCACCTCAACATATCTTATCTTGAAATTGAAATGCCTACAGCCAAATTTATTTCAATGCTGACCCCTACCCTTTCCAACATACCTTATTTTGAAGCCTAATATGCCTTTTCTCATAGATTTTATTTATAGGCTTTATTTTCTATCATATGCTTTCAAAAAATACCAGTTGCCCCTTTGCATCTCCAATTCTCCTCATTTCTTAAGTGCATCTTGACACGCACAGAAGATACAGGATTTGACCAAGATCCCACAGGATATCGGGTTAAAAAAATTCGAGCTTTCAGACATCCAAAACTAGTGTCTGGCATTATTCTGTTTGGAAGCTGGCCTAGTGCAACATTTTATTAAAAGAGTTATAATCCTTGCTGTTCAGAGGGAAGCTCAAAAGCCCCTGAAGCCTATGCTCATGTGTGCACTGTTGGGCTATAGTGTGTGTGTGTGTGTGTCTATCCCCAGGGAATGGGGGGGAAGTTATTAGTTAGGCATAATAAAGTATTCAGGCTGGAAAACAGACACCTTTCCAGAAGGAGCAGTATACGGAAGAACTGATGAGGAGTTTGGATGAAAGGACTTTGTATGAATGTAAATATGACTACAAGGTATAGGATGAGTGGAAATGGTGGAAACACCCTGTGGAGTCTTATAAACAGTGTTGTCAGAATGTGTAGTGTTAACGGAGGCTTTGTGATCAATGCTAAATTAGTGAGGGGGATGTAAAAGGTATTTTTTCCTTAAAAAAGGCAAGCAGTAGAAATTAGGTTTAAAAAGTTCATATTTCCTTGACAAGATCTGTTCTTCATGATTGTGCTACCATCCCTTAATTCTTTAATGGCTTCATTTTCTATCAGCATTTCCATGACTTGAAAAATACTAATTGTACAAAAACCTGTCTAGCAGAGTAATGTCTACTCCCTAAAAACCTCTCTTTTTATTTTCTTCTAAAATTACTCTAAGCTCTAAAAATGTTTTTTCTTTTTTCTAAAGAAAAATATATAGGGAAGCTTTGGAATATTTTTTTTGTCTGTATTCAGCTTGTGGGGGCAGGCTTCCGGTGTTAGTTATCCAAAACCTCTCCTTTAGCAAGGTGAGACTTCCAGCCTGAAGAGATTTGAGAATGCACTTTCAGTCCCCAAGGAAATAGGTGTATAAGCTTGATAAAAACCCCAATGTGAGACCGGCAGCCTTGGACAAAAGTCCCCTGAGGGAAATGTTTCCTCCAGTTCATGTACCCCTACTTAGTGTTAGAAGTTTTTGAGTGAAGATCAATAACCTGGAACTAAACCTGAGGAGTTTAGTTTTGTATCAGGATTTGTGCTGTGTACTGAAAATCAAGAATCTGACTGTGGAGCATGGAATATGTCAGATAAATATGGATTTTATTTTAGTTCACTGTTATTAGAAAAAAAACCTTGCCTTTCTCTGTCCAGTTTAATTTGGATCAGTAATCAGAGTCTAAATTACCGTTAGTGCTGCTGTTTGGGTTTCTTTGTCTTCATTCACTCCTAACACTTCCAGTGAGCAGCTAAATAGAGCCCTCATATGCTGAAAGCATTTGGAAAAGCTCATACATCATTCATCCAGAGAGAAGAAATGAAGTAAGAAGGAAAGGAGTGGAGTGTCTTTGTTTCTTCACAAGGACTGAACACAGTACTGAAAGACTGATAATAAGGTTACCATTTAGACAGACACATTATTAGAAATGCAAATTTAGACAAGGAAATGCTGAATATCTCTCATTCTAAAAAGTCATTTTTACTAGATATGAATTCGTTAGAAATGTAATCCCATTAATGACACCACTGGTTCTTATGGATGGCAATGACAAAATGCAAAAGAAGACTTTCAGACCTTCTTTTTGAAGGAATATAGCCATCTTTTCACCCATGAATTCAGTGTTCTCATTCAGAAAAGATGCATTTATATCATCATATGGCAGAGCCTTGGCAATAATAACATCTCAATTGCCAGGATATACTTACAGTAGGTGACTCGGGCTCTGAACACTCAATTAAATGCAGTTTTTTCCTACAGGGTCCCTGTGGTACATTAAGTTTTACTGATACCTAATAGCTTCAGCATCTCTAAGGAAACTGGCCTTGATTTTATTAACCTAAAAGATTGAAGAACAAAAGGCATGTATTGCTGACAGGTTAAAAATTCTTTAACAAAGGTGTCTTAATTGCTTCCTTATTTCCCTTAGTATATGCTGTGGTAGCCTCCACTGATGATTCAAAATGATTTTATATTTGAACTCAGTAGTTTCCTGAGGGATGTCTTAAAATGTTCCATAGTTGTTGGGGGTTGTTTGTTTGTTTGGGTTTTTTTTTGGGGGGGTGGGGGGGTTTGGTCAAGAAAGATTTGAACAATATTGTCAACTGTGTTAGAGGTTAGGACCTTTCCCTCTGTCTAAAAATCACCTGATTGTCTGCCACACTCCATCTCTCTGTCAGAGTGACTATTAAAGCTAAAAGGGTGTGTAGTGATACATACGTGATAACCAACAACTTTGGCCTAAGAGCTTATCTGTTTACGGTGTCAAATGCTATCTGATAATCAATATAGCTGCTCTTGTGCTACGTGTCCGTGTTTCTGGAGGCGTGACTGTTTGCAGATGCAGGTTCTGCTTTCTATCCTTTTGCCTCTTGGTGGTTGTCAGCCTCCATATCTTTGTCTTTCAGCAGGTTTCATTAAAACCTGTCTATAGCAGCCAGAAGAAACCTGAAGATTTGGAGGATCCCCAAGCCTTAGCGAGCTGTGTAAACTGCGTAAATTTATTTAAAGCTAAGAGTCTTATGAAAGAACCTCCAAACTTCTGCTCTGTATGTTAGGGAATTGTGGATGAAAGAGATTTCCTTAGAAGAACATGCTGCTGTTCTCAATTCTAGTGACTACCCTATAGTGGTCCTGCTTTTTTATCCTTATCATGCACCTCTGTTTTGCAGAATACAGACGAGGAGTCCTTTGTTCCCCAGAGATGGAAACAATGCCAATAAATGAGCCCAGGGTAAAGGGATGAGTTATAATCTTGTTGATTTTTAAGATGAAAATTAACAAGTGTGATAGTAAAAGCATTTCTTTTTCTTCCCCTTTTGCAATTTTAAGGCGCACCGAAACCGTGTGTATACTTATGAAAGTGAAAACATTTTATACGGTTTTGTAGCAATAAATACAACAACACAGCCAACTCAGAGCAGGCAGTCTGACTGTCAAAGAAAAAATAAGTACGTCTGATATCACACCTTAGTGTGAGCAATTTGCAGTTTTATGTATTTTTTTTCAAGTTTCATTGCTCCACTTAGAATCATGGAACCATTTACCTTGAAAAGGACCTTTAAGATCATTGACTCCAGCCATTAACCTAAAACCAAGTCCACCACTAAGCCATATCCCTCAGTACCATGTCTACATATCTTTTAATTTCCTCTGGACATGCTGGCTCTACCACTTACTGAGCAACCTGTTCCAATGCTTGACAACTTTCTGTGAAGAAAGTATTCCTAATATCCAATCTAAACCACCCCTGGTGCAATTTGTGGCCATTTTCTCTTGTCTTATTGATTGTTACTTGGGAGAAGAGACTGATCCCCACCTGGCCACAGCTGCCTTTCAGGTAGCTGTAGAGAGTGATAAGGTCCATTCTGAGCCTTCTTTCCCTCAGGGTAAACAACCCCAGCTCCCTCAGCTGCACCTTATAAAACTTGCACTCCAGCCCCTTCTCCAGCTCCATTGCTCTTCTCTGGAAACACTCCAGCACCTCAAGGTCTTCCTTACAGTGAGGGGCCCAGAACTGTACACAGGATTTGAGGTGTGGCCTCACCAGTGCCCAGTACAGGGGGACAAACCCTGCACTGGTCCTACTGGCCACACTATTTCTGCTACAAGCCAGAATGCTATTGGCCATCTTGGCCACTTGGGCACACCCTGGCTCATGTTCAGCTGCTGTTGACCGGGATCCCCAGGTTCTGTGTTGCTTGGAAGCTTCCAGGGAGCTACACTGGGAGCTACACTCTGTAGCTGTTCATGAGGTTGATGTGATCCAAGGTTAGGATCTGGCATTTGCATTGTTGAATATCATACAACTGGCCTCAGCCCATCAATCCAGCCCATCCAGATCCTCTGCAGAGCTGTCCTGCCCTCCAGCAGATCAAGAATCCGGCACAACTTGGTACCATCTGCAAACTAACTGAGGGTGCCCTTGATCCCCTTGCCCAGATCATTGACAAAGATAGTAACAGGACTGGCCTGAACACTGAGCCATGGAAACATCACTTGGACTGGTTGCCAGCTGGATGTAATTCCTTTCGCCACTGCTGTCTGGGACTGGACATCCAGCCACTTTTTTAAACAGTAAGCAGTGCATCCATCCAAGCCATGAGCAGCCAGTTTCTCAACGAGAATGGTGTGGTGAACTGTGTCAAAGGCTTTACTAAAGTCCAGGTAGACAACATGGTGGATGTTGTCTTTCCCTGTGACTGGGTCACCTTGTCACAGAAGGAGATCAGTTTGGTCAAGCAGGACCTGCCATTCGCAAACCCAGGCTGGCTGTGTTTGATCCCACAGCTGTCCTGCACATGCCATGGGATGGCATTCAAGATTATCTCTCCATGACCTTCCCTGGCGCTTGCCTCAGGCTGAAAGGACTGTAGTTCCCTGGATCCTCTCAACCCTTCTTGAATTAAATATTTCGCCTCTCTCTTTCTCCCTGTGTGGATGTTTCAAGTGCCAAAGAAATGACTGAGGAGCTGTTCAGGAGATACAGTGAAACATAAAGAATTCTCAGATTTGGAAAACGTTCCATAGAAGTCCAGAATAAGTCTGTGTCCTCTGATCTGAACAGATCTGAGGCACAGGAGTCTGATTTGGCTGTGAATGATGCTGTGCCTTCCAAACTTTTGGACTTGGGAGCACCACCCATCTGAGCTCTTCCCTTTAATACACAGCTGTGGTTGGGGAGACACTGATCATGGACTGTGTGTTACAGCTGGCTGTATCCCGATGAAGCAGCTGGTGCGCTGAGAAAAATTCAGGTTTGCTGTGTTGTGTAAGTAACAGAAAATTAATTCCCTTAACAAAAGTGTGCTGTATCCTTTACAATTGCAGCTTTAAGGTCTGTGACAGAGCTGTGTCTTTTTAATGCAAAAGTAGAAGTGTTTTGTTTTGCAGCAGAGCTGTTTGTCTTCAGGGTTGGGGAATCTTTCTCTTCTTCATTTTGAGCGTGTTGCTGATTTGGGCCCTGCTGTCTCATATTCTGCACTCAGAGTAAAGGCTCCTCATTCTTTAAAAATGATCATGCCAAGGACTTACTGGCATGAAAAATCACATAAAATATGATGCAGGAAACAAAATTCAGAAAAGACACTGTCTCCTACTTTTTAAAAACTATTATTCACTATTTCCTGAAGATACTTGTAAGCTGCGTATTTTTCTTTAAGGGAGAACAGGAACCTTGGCTCTCATGAGAATGGTGGCAGGACTTTGGTGTTGGTGAAATCTGGGATGCTTTAACAGGGAAGAAGGCAGCCTGTGGGGAGGCTGTGATGGGGAGGGAAAGCCTGGGAGGAGAAGTGCTGGCGATGCAGCTGCAGGGCTTGGGAGCTGCCTTGGGCCAACAGCTGGGTAGAAACCACGTTCTGCTTTCCTCCAGAAACATTTGCTGCAACACATCACTGTCTGCTCCAACACATTCCCATGATTAGTGTGGTGGTCTTTTAGCACTGACCTCTACTTAGTGTTCAGCTTGACATATTAATCTTCACTGAACTAAAAGTTAATTCTAAAATAAACCTGTTAACCCTTCTATTTTCAATCACTCCATTTGCTGCAAATTATTCCGGGACAGATTCTGCTGTCATGAAGTGGAGGCCAGGCCTTGTCACCAGCTGGAGTGGGAGCACAACTTGGCCTTTTCTGGGTATTAACTGGCTTGTCTCTTTGGGATATTTTAGTATCCCTAACAAAAAGTTGTACCACAAATATGAAGATGAAATATTTTAATGGTGTGCAAATATTTTTAATAATACAATTTTCCTGTGGCAGAATGAATTACATGATCCTTGCCTTTTCTTTGGAATCCACACCCCTCTTTTCAGTGACCACTTTAAAAACACTCCTATAGAAGGAGTGTTTAAATAATATTTTAATAGGGTTTAACAAGCTTAGAAAATATAGCAAAAAATATTTTTCTAACTCCTATATAATGCAAAGGATTCAAGTGTATCAAATGATGTATTTTTTAAATTTTCCCTTTCCAAGTAACAAAGGCTTTGTGGAAAACTTTTGTGGAATTTTACCAATTTCCTTCCTATAGATTTAACTTGAGATTATTCCATGAGGCTATTTCAATAAATTGGTTTGGGGAATCTCAGTGGAAACCATTAGTCCAGGAAAAACACTTCTGGCTCTCTTGTTACCTGTCCACATCTTTAGAAGGGACAGGTCCTTTAGAAGAGGGCCAAGCTGCTTCTCTGGAAAGTCTGCCCCTGCTTGTCTTTGTACTTTTCAAATTGCCCTTTTTGGCTTCTTTTTTCACTGTTGCATATGGTGATGGTGATGTCAGGGCTGGCTCTGGTTTTGAAACAGCAAAGCACCTGGGCATATTTGCACTCAGCCATGGACAAAGCAGAGGTATGCAAGCCTGACTATTTCAGTAGTGGACAACCCACCAATTTTCCCTCTTTCCAGATGAAAGGAAAAAATAGCGACAATCAAATGACTAATTTTAAAATTGCTCTTCCTAAAAACTAAATCACATAAATATAAGAAGGTTTTCACTTTGCTTTCCAGAAAAGAAATTACACTACCAAAGACACACAAATTCAAATGCAATTTATTTTAGCTCATCTTCTTGAAATTAATATTTCTATGATCTGGATGCATTTGAATTAAAAAAAAAATCTTGTGCTGTCTGATTCCCTGCTTCAAATGCCAACTCCAAAGAAATCTCTTTATGCACTGTAACCTCCACTCTCTTCCTCATACCCCACACTGTAATTTGTATCCATGGTAATGCATTACTGTTTCCAGCAGCCAAGGGGTTTGGGGGAAATTATGGGAAGAAAAATCTTTCACTGTTAAAGTTGTGGTAAAATGTCATCAGTTTGACAGAGCAATACAACACTCTTAGTATGAAGCTCCAAACAAATTGGAATTTGGTTTGTTTCAGATTTCATTGTAGACTTTGGAATATTGAACCTAGGCTCATCAAAACATTTTCTTGAGTTTGCTTTTATGCAGACCTTAGGCCCAGTTTCAAAAGAATCCCGGACCAGTTTTGAGCAGTTTATGGGCTGACTTTAACATAAACCAGATCACATTTAGTGGACTTGGCTGAAATTCACCCTGAATGTTTAAGTGAGGTGGAACCTGGAAGTGAAATTTTGCGAGTGAGAACCCAAGCAGACTGGAAACAAAAAAAAAGTTAGCAAAATACAGTGCATTGATCCTGCGGAACTTCAAACAACAGGATTTGACATCCTAAGAAGAATTCAATAAAAGCTAAAGAACCAGTTAAACTTTTTATTTCATTTGGGAATTTGGCTGTTATTTTTAAATAAACAGAGTAACCACTACATCAAACAAATTATTGAATGCAACCTGAGATTCTTGTGATGCCTGGTATAATTCAAGTGGCTGGAGAACGTCGTATAAAACGATTTTCAAAAGCTCTTAGCATTGATTTAGCTTATCTGCTTTAAAATTAATGGGAGTTGTATTATTGTCTCTAGAAACAGTATGAGCCAAATCCTGGACATTTACAGAAATCCTGTGACTAGTATATAAAGACAATGGGGTCCTAAAGGAAGGAGTCTGTAGAGAACTTCTGCCTGAAGTTCTCTGGTTGCTTTGTAGCTGAGGATGGACCTTAGGTTTCTATCTGAAATATGAGTCTGATGTTAATTTTTTATTTACTCCCCAAAAATCACCATTTCTCTCAAAAATGGAAATTCTACATTGTGTTCTGAGGAAGATTTTTATGAGCTGGATAAGACTGGATATATGGGGGTTTTTACTATAGTTTTACCTGCCCCTGAACTGTACTTTTAGTCAAAAGGTAGGCAAGATCGTTAAACCTCAGACCCAGAATTCTTAGGTTAGGCACTCTCATCAAAGTCTGTATAAGCAATTTTTCTCATGTTATTTCTTTGATAAAACTGGCAAGTGAATGTTTTCCTCTTTGTTCCTCTAGATAGAATTCTATCAGTCCAACTTGGCAGTTGTTTGTTTTGTTTTTTACTTCAGGACACCAAACTGTTTCTAATGTTTTCTTTTCCTGCCACACTCTTTCCCTGCTATTGCTCATTTCTGATATTGATACCTTGCTTCCCCTCTTCTGTCTAATGATGTACATGTCAAAGCAGACCACCTTTCAAAGCTCCCTATGAAAGAATGGGGGAGGGTGCAAGCCAGCAGCAGTCAATCTTTGAAACATTGAAATACAGAATTTTGAGTATGAGGACAATGGCAATTGTCCAATTAAGACAGAAGCTATCAGGAATTGGTATAAAGTAGGTTCTGTGTTTTGTGACAAAGGGAGCTGAAGCTTCACAATTTACCACTTTATTTTTTTTTTTCATTCTTATGTTTTTTCAAGTATTGCTTTAGCCTTTGTAGTCTAATAGGCAAGTTTTTTTGCATCCTGTCTTCATGGTTGACTTTGCTTCCCTAAAAATATTTTTATTAGGCAATTTGTTAGTAAGCCGGCCTTTTGGTTTAGGAACATCCAACTGTTGGAATGCACACAAGGTCACAGCCCATACCTTCCATGTTTAAATTAAAACATATGTAAGAGAGAGAACTTGAGTTTAAAATATATTTCTAGGATCATGAAACAGAAGGCCCAGGGGTCCTATAAAATCTATAAGCTGTTAGCATAAAAGATCACTAGTTTTATGCCTTCTTCAGAAAATTGCAGTTTTACAATATTTTGCAAAATTTTACAATATTAATTTAGAGAAACGCCAACACAACTGTTTATAATGTTACATATTACTTTAATTAATTTGGATTGAAGACCCATTTTCCTAAGTACACCATAAGGCCCACACCTATGCTGTTTACTGTCCTGCAATGTGATTCATATGGGTAAAACAGGACTAGTGCAGAACATCACTGAAGCCATTTGCAACTGTAACAGCCTCGATGGAGACCTAACCTGAGGCAGAAGATAGGCAAAGAGAAGGAAGATGCAAAAGGTGATTGGCTTCTGAAGCAGTTTTCCTTCAGGAGGTCCCAAACCTTCTGGATTTAGAATATAAGAAGAAGTGATATCCAGAATTAAATCACTTGTCTCTAAGAGCTAAATTTTGTAAATAACTGTTTTCTTCTGAGTATTTTTTTATCTGTAAGAGTAAACTTGCTTAGTAATTTGGAGGCTGTAGATGAGGTCAGGATAGGTAAAGTAAACAAATTTCTCACTCTTGGGGGAAAAAAGTTGGGGGAAAAGGGAAAAATGAAAAAAATTTGCACAGAACCACACAATCACAAAATGGTTGAAGTAGGAAGGGACCTCTAGGGATCATGTGGCCCAAGTCAAACAGAGTCACCTACAGCTCATTGTCCAGGACCATGTCCAGATAGCTTCTGAATGTCTCCAAGGAGGGAGACTACACAACCCTCCCAGGCAACCTGTGCCAGTGCTCAGTTACCCTTACAGTGAAAAACTCTTCCATGATGTTCAGAGGAAACCTTCTGTATTTCAGCGTGTCTGTTACTGGTCACCACTGAGAAGAGCCTGGCTCTGTCCTGTCTGCACCCTCCCTTCAGGTTTTTATATACTTTGGTAAGATTGCCCATGAGCCCTCTCCTCTCCAGGCAGAACAGCTGCATCTCTCTTAGCCTTTCCTTGATGGAGAGATGCTTCAGTCACATATACATCTTCATGGCCCTTAGCTGGTAAGGCCAGTATGTCCTTGTGTCTCTTGGGCTGGGGATTGCAGAATGGGACCTGGCACTCCAGGTGTGGACTCAGCAGGTCTGGATAGGGCACTAGAGAGGGAAAAGGATCACCTGCCTTGAGGTTATGACAATGCTTTGTCAAACACACTCCAGGGTAGCACTCATCCTGTATGTCCCAAGAGTCCAACGCTGGCTCATGTTCAACTTGGTGTCCACCAGGACCCAGAGGGTCTTTTTTTCCAAATGGATGTCTAGTTGTGTGGCCCCCAGCATGTACTGGTGCCTGGGTTTATTCCTCCAAAGGTTCAGGACTTTGCACTTTCCCTTCTTGAACTCTATGAAGTTCCTGTCAGCCCATCTCTCCAGCCTTTTTAAGTCCTTCTGGATGGCAGCAGGATCCTCTGGCATATCAGACACTCCTCACAAGTTTGTGTCATCAATGAACTTGCTGAGGGTACACTGCTCTATCATCCAGATCATCAGTGAAGATGTTGAACAGGACTGGATACAGTACTGAGCCCAGGTTACTGCTATTTACTGGCTTCCAACCAAACTTTGTGCCACTGATCACTGGGCCTGGATATTCATCCAGTTTTCAATGCACCTCATTGTCTGCTCATCCAGCCCATGCTTCACCACTTTGTCTCTGAGGATCTTATGGCAGACAGTGTCAAAAGCCTTACTGATCCACTACTCTCCCATAATCTAAAAGTTAATCAAGTTGCTCAAGCACAAGTTCAATTTATGTGTTCTTTTCAGAGTAGTGTGAAAAGAATTATGTGTTCTTTTCTCTACCGGCAGAGTAGTGGTTCTGGAGAGTGAAGTAGTCAATGTGCACAACATTAAAGCAAGAAGAAGGAAGAGAACCACATGCTTATTCTCTGATAAAATGAAGGTACAGCTCTTTCAGAACCCTGTGAGGAAACCCATGTCCCTTCCAACTGGGCCTTTGCTTTAGTAAGATTTTCTCCCTCAGTGTCCCACTACTGTTCACCTGGTTTGTGTCTTGTTACCTGCTTGTCTGGGACAGAGCCTCACAAGCTCTCCTGAGAGGATTGTAAATGTGAAGGCTTTCTGGATCAGTCAGGGAGGCCTGTCCTTTGGTGGTCTGAAAGAAAAGATAGTAAATGAAAATATTAACAATCGTACATGTTCCACCACGAACCAGAAAACTGCTATAATGAGTTAAACCATTCTCCACCAAAACCCATAGTGGATACTATGTATTGCCTGGAATTAAAGTTGTGAACAGTGTTAAATTATAGAACTTATACAGTTCTTATAGTGGCAACATGGTATATATTTTGTCTTACCATCTGGTCCTGCACAAAGGAATTGACTCACATTATAGTTTTCTTGCAAAAGAGGTTTAACCATTGATATTTATCACTACATCATTGTACAATATATTGTTTGTAGTAACTTCTCTGAGAGAAATTAGAAGTGGAAAAATATTATTTATCACCCTTATAATTCTAGCCTTCATGGCTTTGTCCTAACTGTCCTTTTTTTGCTTTCTTCTCTGCTTTCCTTTTCATTCCATTTATTTTTTACTGACAATCCCCAGGCCTCTACCTTACTTTTGCTTTTTCGTTGTGTACTTTGCTTCATTTTAAGATCTCTGTTTTCTCTATTTTTTCCCCTTTTTTGTTTTTATTTACTTCTGCTTTTCTGTCTCATTTATTTGCTTTTGGCTTTGGTTTGTGTGGGTTTTTTTTATTTATTTTTTTATTATTTTATTGTCTCTTTAATTATTCTTTTGTTGCCTTCCTTTTCCCCTTCCTCTGGCCTCCTTTCTTTCAGGTATAGTAAAGTGAGAAGTACTCTCAGTTCCCAAAGAAGATCAATACAAGCTGAGGAAGCAAAGCATTGTCCTTGGTTGCTCATATCCTTGCAGAATTTTCTAAACCTTAGAAAGCTGATATATGAAATTATCTTTTTGGATACTTGAAGGTTCTTCTGAAGCTGACAGTGAATGAATATTTGGGAGAAATTGGACCAAAAACTGGAACCATATCACATCATCTTTGCTCTGGTATTTTACCTAGAAGAATGCAGAGAATCTTTTTCATATTATTTTAATATATGTCTATAGTACATTAAATTACATTTTTATCATCTTTTATGCAAAGATCTCCAGGTTTTTTGAAAAAAAGAAAAATTAATTTAGTCTCTCAGTCTTTTGGTAGGAGTATTATTATCATCTGTATTTCACTGCTGTGTACAAAGCTGGAGCCTGTGTTCTGTGTACTATGCCTATAAATCAAGGACATCTGCCTTCTTGCACATTGTTGAGGTGTTAATAGGTTGGGAGGCACAGATGGAGGTAGTCACCAGATGGAGGTATTGTTAGTTTAACTGAATACATAGGAAGATCATCGAGAAATATTCGTTATTACTTGTGGTGCTGATTTTTAAAATATATATAACAAAGAGATTTAAAAAGTGATATTCTCTGCCTGACTCTTCAGTTGTTGCTAACTTCAGTGATTTTATCAGAACTCTCATGATACTGGTATTTTACTTGAAGTCTAGTCCTTGGAATCAATTATCATCTGATAATCTTAGCTTTCTTTTAAAAATAAAATTGAGTTTCTGTGCTTCATGAATATAGAAGAAAACTTGAAAACATGGATTGAATGCACATGAAAGGCTCAGAGACAGTAAGTAAAATAATCTAAGCATATATGTTTTTAAAATTATGTTTTAAAATAGCTGTATCATCTGAAGGAGACTGACTTGCAATTTTTTTTTTCTTATAGTATGTAGTGACTCAAGTTTAGAAAAGGTGGGCATCTATGTAGGTAACAAATAATATTGTATGACAACACAGAGAAAAAAGAAAGCAATGAAAGGAATCAAGATGGATACTCTTTTGATGGAAAAGATGTTCAGATTTCTCTATCTTGTACATTGATTTGTAGCCGGATATTTTCTTATCTTGAGTAGGTTATGTAGAATAGTCACATCACTCTTTGTTTAGGAAAAAAAATAATATACTTTAATGGCAAATACCATGCAATTCTAAAGGTCTTTCCCAAGTTAAATAAGACTAAGTTAATAGCAAGATGGAATTAAAAAATTATTGAATGACCCACTAGAAAAGGAGTAAGGAGTTATAGGTTGTCCTAATATGTGTTCCCTGCACTATTTGCTCTTCCAAGTTCCCCCTGAAAAAAATGCAGTGTAGTGTTCGTATTGGATTAATTTTCAGCAAATATTGCACCATTCTAAGTTCATGGTCTGCCCTGCACTCCCATATTGTCTGTTTAGGCTGTCTGGAGGAGCATTCAGTGACTACTGCCAAGCTGAAAGAAAACAAAAACCAGAGACTGGCACACGAGTTCAAGCCCCTCTTTGAGCAGCCGGTTTACCACCTCATTTCTCCAGTGGACCTCAGAATAGCCCATAGCTGGAAGAATATTTGCATGTTGCTCAGGTTTTGGAATGTATTTCTTACTTGCTGAGCAGGGCAAGAGGGAGGCCGGGGGAACCTTTTCATGCGTTCTTCCCAAACCTCATAGAGAAAGTGTTCCATTCAAAACGAAAGCTTGTTTTTCGTTGCTTTACAAGGTGCTACATAAAGAAGGCAAAACCTGTTTCCTCTGTTGTCTCTTATCGCTGTATCCTATTGAAGTAGATGTGGGATCCAATCAAGCATCATGATCAAGCCTTACCCCTCTTTTGAAAGTTATCCCTGTGTACGCTAAGGCCATGCAGGAAACACCAGGTCTTGCTCATTTTTTTTTTTTTCCCTTTGAAAACTTAATATTAGTAATGAGGAATATGATGGTGTCCAGTACAGTCTGGTTACATTCACAGTGGGAATACCAGGTATTCTCCCCAACATACATTTTTGACTGAAAGATTTAATATTCAGGGTAAAAAAACAAGTGGCTTTTCTCTAGTTAACATACGTCCCTGTTTTATTTTTTTTCACTAAAAAGAAAAGCATCAAAGGAAAACTGAAAGCAGAAAGGCAGTGCACAAAAACAGGGAGATTCCCAGAAAAATGAATCCTCTAAACTAGGTAGAAAAGTATAACCATGTACTTGTTAGGTTGCTCCCTATGGATTTTCTTTTCTGAATTCTTTGTTATTGCAAGTTAAAATCAACTACTTGAACATTTTATCTAAGAATTTAAAATACATATCTAGATATCTTTAAGTAGGTTACCTGTGAACTAAAATCAAAAAAATACATTATCTATAGAAGCATGACTTTAAAAAAATATGGACTAGAGTTCAGATCTTGCAGGTCTGAGCTGCAGTCTTGTTATGAGTGTGGGGAAAAAAGGAACATGGATAAAAGAAATTGAGCAATGATTAAGAGAATGCATGGGTCCTGAGATCCTAGTATTCTGAAAAGTAAAAAAGGTACTTATTTGATCATAGAGGTTAGACTAGGCAAATGAAACTATCTAAAAGATTACATTTTAACATTAAAACCCTGTAACTTCTGGAAATAAGAAATAATGAGGCCTTGCAGTTCTGGTATCAAAAGTGGAATCTGCAAACATTTATTTAAAAAGAGAGAGAGCGACAGGGATATTATTACATGACATGCAGACAGATTAAAATATTATACAATTTTGAAGCAGTGAAAATATATATAAATATATAAGCTTGCATTTTGAAAGAACATGTGCATATAAGAGGGAGAAGAAGGGAGAAAATGCACTCATGGCTTTCCAGTGTGATGTCTGAATGCAATTAAAATTTCCAGTTGTGATGCTGTAGCAGGTCTTTGACAGTCAGCCATCTGAATACCGTTTTGACAGCTCAGACACCTTTTTGTGGTCACGCCATAGGAAGAACAATTATTTTGTACCCATGGCTGGAAAAAAATCTCACCAGAATCCCTTCCTCCTCCCGCTGATCTGACTGTTTTGTTTGCTCTGTCATAATCATTTATCCCTTGATATGTGTGCTAGGGAGGCCCTACAAAATTGCCTGCTAAACATTATATTTTACAGGAACAGAAGAATCGGCAAGATAAGCTTAAAAATATTTGAGATGGAGGGGGAAAATAGAACTGCATTGTCTAAACTGTTGCTCTTGGCAGCCATTTCAGAGTGGCTTGACAGAAAGAGTTAAACTGGGTAGGAGATTTTGGACTGAGGTCCTGAACCTGGTCCCATTAAAATCAATGGTAATTTTTGCCACCAAAATAGGCAAAGCACAAGAGCATCCTAAATGTTGAATTGCTGCACATTCAGAATGATTCGTGAGGTTCTTCCTGGCCTGATTACCTCCGGTATTATTTTCAACTATTCCATCAGCTGTTATCAATGTCTAAAAATAATTGATCTTTTATTATATACTGGTGCAATAGAAGCTCCAGCTCATCAGAGTTTTCACAGAACACATACGCTCTTAAGCGGCAAAAAATGACTAGCAAGTATTCCTCGGTTTTCACCTTTTCTAACTATCAGCAATTTGCACTGATACAGTGTCTTTAATGCAGAAACCATTAAAATACAAACATCCCAGAGATTTGATTTCATCAGTTCATTCTTGCTCTAAATACAGACTTCTTACATATGAAGGAAACTGTGCTGCATCGTCTAGAAAAGAAAGGACCATAAAATTAGAATTTAAAAATGATCAAGAGACTGGATTAAATTTCTTCCATTCCCTTTCCTTGCTGAAGCTTTTGTCACTGAAATACAAATGTCATGAATGTAAGAATAAAACATCTCAGGCATTAGGATTCTGTGATAGCTCATTCACATGACAATGACTGCACTGAGAACAGAACATTTCACAGAATGTAGCCATTCTTGTGGCAAAGATTATAATGACAGGGAGAAATGGTGCAAAATTAACCAATTCTTGCATCTTCCAACAGTAATATAACGAAACTCCTTGTGTTCTGTATAATGTGTTATATTAGACCCGAAGAGAGGGTGAGAGGGTGAGAGAGAGAGAAATGAAATACTGCACACCTTGAGTCATAATTAAACTTATCTGCTTAGCCCAACAGTAAGAAGTCGGCTTTTGCATGTGCTGCTGCCAGCAGGTGCCACTGTAACAAATAGGGAAGTATGGAGATTTTGGGAGAATCAGATCCAGTCCTAGGGAGCAGTAGCTGGAGCCCCAGGGCCTTCTGAGCCGCCGTCAGGAAGTTGCCTCAGCTCCCTGTACCTCATGCCCTGTACACAGGGCGTGGATGCTGGCATAGGACTGGTGTTTGAGGGGTGTCAGCATGCTGTTCAGTGCCTCTCATGGGTGATAAGATCCTCCCCAAGACTATCCCATGAGCTTGTGTAATTTCTTCAGTACAAACTGATATATTCAACCTATGTCGAGCTCCGACCT
Organism: Erpornis zantholeuca; assembly: GCA_013400515.1. Taxonomy (NCBI): domain Eukaryota; kingdom Metazoa; phylum Chordata; class Aves; order Passeriformes; family Timaliidae; genus Erpornis; species Erpornis zantholeuca. The sequence continues at coordinate 34,473 of VZTN01011168.1, forward strand.
TCATCTAATTAAGTCACGATAGCAGTACCCCAGGTACCAGGGCTGCGTTTTCTTTTAAAAAACAGCCCATTCTGTATATTTCACCAGAGAGTAACAGGCTCACAAAATGAATATTGCTTCTCTCTTGGCTTAGTTGCATTTTAGCTGTTGGGAATGCGTGTAACCCTTGCTGTGCCAGCTTCCTCTGGAGTGGTGTTGTAGGCTGTGGGTCAGCCCCAGGGTGTGCTTTCAGCTGGCTGTGCTCTCCTGCCTCCACCACGGCTCTTGCTGAGGGCCCTGGGGATGCTGTTTTTAGTGCATGTGTGTGTTTTTTACAGGCATTTCCTGGTTTGGCGAAACATCAGTTGGGGCCTTTTCTGTACAGGAGTTTGGCTTCATTTAGGTATTTTTTTTGTGAACCATCGATATTAAATCTTGTCTCATGAGACTGTTTCATCCTGGCTGTATCTGAAAATGCTTCACCACAAAAATGTAAGGCTTTAGTAGTCTGACAACCTCAAGCAGGTTTACTGGTGTAACTGTACGCCCACCTCCGGTCTCAGGGCCTCAGAGTGCCATTTTTTTTGGAATTCAAAAGGGAATCTGCCCTTCTGCGGTAGAATTTGGGGAAAGGAAAGCTCTGTGTTTACATTCTCTTCTGCACTCCTGGAGCTTTTAGAATAGCAGGGGAGTGAAACCTTCACAGGTTTTGAGACAGTGCTGCATCAGTTCATGCAAGAAATTATACAGTGATAGACTCTATAGGAAAATGGATCGTTCCCAGGCTACATTCCTGTAAACAAACTGAACGCCACCACTGACATTCATTTGTTTCCAATGTTCATGTCACTTCTGAAAAAAAATGTCCATCTGTGCAGCAACTGTGGGCTACTGTACAAGCTACAGATCTTGGTTTTCTGGCATCACAATCTGATAAAGATTTATTCCTCTTTGCCTTCAGAACTTACTTTAAAAAGATGAGTTTCACTACACAGAAGTTGCTGTACAATTTCCAATTTCCCATTGCATTAACTTTTAATAGACTTATTGCTCCTTGTGAATAATAGGAAAAAGTATTCCTGATGCATGGCCTCTAACCTGAATCATTTTTGGCTCTCTCTGCAATGAGATGCACTCTGCAAAGTGCTGATGAAGACTATCTTTCCCTGAGGCTTTATCTGAAATATTGCTAATGTGAGCCTTATCAGAGATACACCATGTGCCTTCTCCCCTAATTTTCCTACTCCTGTGTTGATATCCAAGTGGTTTGTGCTGTTAATTACCATCTAGAAATACTCTGGTGGTAGAATTTCTACATTGTGTTAGTTCCAGGTTTCTAACATCACTCTGTTAGTGCACATACATTCCTAATGAGTCAGATTGGTGATAGGTTTACCTTAGCTGAAGCTTATCCTAAGAATCCACAATTTTTTCATTGTCCCTGGAAGTGCTGGGAAAGGTGATAACAGTTCCCCTTTGTTTCGGTCTCGGAGTTGGTCATTTCTATTAGGTCTTATTGCTCTTTTCTGAGGTATTGATCCATTTTTCACTCATGAAAAACTGTCAAAATATTTACTCCCAAATGTAAACTAAAGTAAAAAGATCATATTGTTTGATGGGAATATCTGCTGTATTGTTTAATCCTCTCCTAAAGCTCTTTCAGCTGCTGTGCCCAGAAGTCACAACTGCTTGGCAATGGTATGCTTAGAAAAGAGTCAGCTTTTCTACTCAGCCCATTTTATTTTTATTTCTCTCCTTTTTCCAGACAACATGAGCTTCATTGTCTGCTTTGTTCACCTGCAGCATCCTATCTGACAGCTCAGCGGTGAATCCTCAGGGACAGGGAGATTTTTCTACTTGTCTGTGTTGTACCTATCACAAACCAGCACAATTCCTTGACTGCTACACCATAAATAATGATAACATGACAAAAACATTGTGCAGAAAACGAACAGAACTAGAAAGTAATATTTTGGTAAACCCTACTTTTTTTGACTCCACTCTTCATGAATCTGTAACAACAGGGTTCTTAAATGAGCAATTGCAAGCTCACATCTATCTATGGACACTATTTTGTTTCCATTTGAATTTAGGCTTAGCTTAACCCTAGCAGGGTTTGGTCAGAAAGTCACTGACCTTAGAGTATTTCTTTTAGAGTAGGTTCTGCACTTATGGGAGGATCAGTGAAAAAGACAGTGTTCAGTTTTTCCAGAAACACTGCTCATTATATGGAACATTTAAAAGAAAACAGGATCAACCATCCAACCAAATCGCCCAAAAATTTGGTGGATTTCTGTCTCTGTACATTTGTCATTCTGCAACAGGAGGGAAGTTCTGAAACAAGAGGTTCCTTTCCCTCTCTTCTGTGTGCCCTCAGAAAACAGAAGTTACTGTTTCCTAGGAATAGGAACCAAAGCTCACGCATGGTACATATTCCTTAGCAAAAAGGGGAGGAAAAAAAAAATTAAAAAATAAAGGATTGCTTGAAATACATTTTATTCATTGTGGTAGAAGAGCTGGATAAGAGCTGAGGAAAATATACAGCTATGTCTTCTAGCTTTAACTCTTGAAAGTTTATCCATTTATATGCTTCAGAATTTCAGGACCTAGTGTATGCAATGTCTTCAATTAGTTTTTGATCTGTCACTATAAAGTTCTAGAAAATTGTTCATTTTGAGAGATTTCACTATTCACTTTGATATTTTAGATTTTCTCCATTCAAGGTTCTTCATAGCTTTGAATTTATCCACATATCCTTCAATCCAGATGCACATATATACATGTACATATGTATATTTATACATGTGTGCATGTATCCCCAAGAATTTGAATTTACATCGATGTTTGTATATATAGTTGTATATCTGATTGCCAGTAGTATTCTAATTTTTACTTGCTTTCTGTTGAGAATTAAATTATATTTATTCCAGAGGCTCGATCATCTATTTTTCTAGTTACTAATCTTTGTCCTTCCTCACTGGAGAGAGATTATTCTCTATTTTCTCATTTGGTCTAGCCTTTTGATTTGTGATAGATTGCCATAATTAAAAATTGCAGCTCCTTTCACAATGCAAAGACAATGCCATTAATTTATACCAGTTTATTTTTTTAGGCAAATACTATTCAGTTTCGTAAGTATTTTTGTAGAATTAGATTAAGAATGGATTTCAGACAAGAATTTTGGATTTTCATATCCTAAGTGCATGGATTGGTGCTCCCCATGTTCAGACAGTGGCTATTATATTGTGGGAACTTTGGGTAATAAGCAGTGAGTAAATACACCTGAATCTTTCTTCAGAAACTTAGAAATTGATTTGAGTGTGTTGAATGGTACCAGTATTATTTTTTAATGTTGCTTGTGAACTAATCAGTTGTTGCAGATCCTTCCTTTCTCCCATTTCTTCTGATGAAAATATACTCCAACAAAGGTCTTTCTGACATTACTTCAGACTGGTTTCATTCCATGTTTAATTTCAGCATTCATAAATCAATTATGTCTTGCTGTGTAATCAGGTACCTCAGGGGCTAAGCCCAATAACTGTTTGGATTTATATATTTTGCCAAGCTTATATCACACTCAAATTTAGAGCTGGATTCCAATTTCTATTACAAATGGGTATTTGAAGTAACTCTGGTTTAGCAGAGTTACATTCACGTAAATGAGGGGAGAATCAAGCCCATGATCTGTCGAACTATATATATTTAGATAACATGCAGACCTTTTTCTGCACTCTAAAAAAGTATTTTATGATATCTTTCCAATGTGTCTGTTTGGCTGATTTACAGTATTGGAAAGCCAGGGAATTTCTAAAACTGAATCCACATAAGACAAAATTCCTTTGATTGGACTTTATCCCCAGTCCATCAACACTCTTCTATCACTTTTAAAGTTGGCAGTTCCCAGATAGCATCAGTCCCAGGGGTGGAAACCTTGGGTTTGTGTTTGTCTTGATTCTGTTTCTTCTGGACTATGTAAATATAAATATTAAACTGTCATGTTTAACTCAGAGATATACCAAACCCGAAATCAGTAATAGTTTTTGAGGATAGTCAAATATTAGTGCAGATCTGAAGAGTGCATGAGAGGATGTTTGGACACAGGTGTGTTTTAATATGACTGGACCACTAATAATTGTCTCTTATGAGATCAATTCTTTAGCAGCTTCAGAATGCACTGAGTTGTTTCATGCATCTTCAACATAGCAACACTTGATCTGTTCATTTCCCTGAACTCATATTATCTATCCATAAAATGTCACATTGATTTTTAAATACCACTTGCTAACTTCATGCTGTCCACATCCTGATCTCAAGTGGCTTTGGGAACTACTGATAGCTTTTGTTCTGCTTCATTTGTTTACGTATCACTCGTAATCATTTCTTTAACATTATTTGGGTTAATTTTTGATCTCAGTGGATCGGGATTTCAATGAATTTACTCCTGTAGCTTGGGTTTTTTTAGTGATTATCCAAGCAGTTGTGTTTTACTGACATGTTAGTGAAGAAATGCTTTTGTGTCAAAAGAATTTTTTCATGGAAATAACATTTTAAGTTCATAAAGGGTTTCAGGCTAGCATGCTTCTGGAAGAATAATATAAAACAGCTTAGGAATTAGCTAATCAGTTGCACCTAAGCAAGAAAAGCCAAACTTAAATACCACAGATTCGTAAGAAAGATGCCTGTCCCATACATTCGATAAATCCTTAAGTGCAAGGGAATTGTGCTTGCCCCACTGATAGTCCGCAAACAGAAAAGAAAATGAAGTTTAGTGGTCACTTTATTAATGGCTTTTCCCATTCATATCTAGTAGAGACGGGTTTTTATCTGACATTTAATTTTTTAAAGATTTTAATGGCATAAATGTAAATTTTGTTCAGAAGGGAGTCAGTTCTTCATTCTTCTAAGGTCTCCCATTAATTTTTTTTTTACCTGCTGCAATTTTTTTTACTATGGCCTTACACAATTTAGGTTATTCCTTTTGAGCCAAACATTGGGAAACCATGATTCTTGGCATTCTCTTCTTTCACTGTCACTCCCTTGCAGTAAATAAAAACACTGGAGAGGCTTGGTGACAGCAGTACCAAGTAGAAAATATAACCTTGGCATCATTTGTAATGAAAGCAGAGGCAGCAAGGAAATGTTCTAGTATTGAAACATTAAAATTAAATCCCATTTCAAACAAAAGTCTTTAATTGGGAAGCATCCCAAGCACAAAGGCTTCACGTCCCAGCAAAGAAACTATTATGCTAATTGCTGTGGCCCCCATACAAACCTTGGGTGGATCTGCAGCTAGCTGTTGTTATTCTGGCCCGACTTTCCAACCACATTCATTTTGCTAAATTGCTTTTCTATGAGAGAGTGGGTTGATATGCTGCAAGTGTTACTAATTCTATTGAAACTTTTTTTCCTTTTAAACAGAAGATCAAAAACTCAAACCACTTTTCTATTTTTAAAATGATGTATTTCCATAAACAAAAGTAGTCATTTGAATAACCACCTTATTAAGATTTGGTGTTCCTGAGAAGGAGTCCTGTTTTTTTATGTTTATTACTAACCACAGAACTAAATTATGCAAATCTTAAAAGTACATTTCAAAAAAGACATGTATAATTTAGATGGCTGAGATTTTTATTTTTAATCTGTGGGTGTGATTTTAGTGCTGAAAGAGGTAAAGATTAAAAATCCATTAGAGCTTCCGCAAGTCAGTCAGAAGGATTTTCTTAAGGCCCAAAGCAGAGCTGGACCTGTAATCAGCCTCTAAGATGTGTTGCCTCCAGAATATTCTGGAGCAGGTTTAAAATCCTATGGGGCAGGAGAGATCTAATACTTCTTGAGCAGAACTTGGCTTTCACAGGGCTTTGCAGACCTACAACCCCAACAATGCTGCCTAGAACTTTTTCAGTGAACTGCCTTTTTCTAGTGGGAGTGGGGAACATGGTATTATGTAGAAAGATGGATGCATGGAGCCATGTGGCACCTTACATAAAACGGTGTAAATATCCAGTTCACTCGTACCTACAATTTAGAGAGACCAGAGTATACTTTTAGTGAGGCACTTGACAGACACCCATATCCAGACTGGAGAGACTGTGGACTCAACTTCTGTGTTTTAGAAAGAAATGCAAAGCTGCTGCTGTCACTAAGTATGCTGAAGAAAATGTTTTTCCTTGGTTTAATGCCCTTAACCCAAGTGATTTAACAGCTCTGCTATGTATTGAATCAGAATCTTGGCCACTGTTGTTCTAAATACAGAGTATATCATTCATACATTCCTGAATTCACACAACTTTACCATTTTTGTGGAGAACAGACTATGAAAAAATACCTCATTAACATTTTCCTTGCTTTCCTTGCATGTTTATTTACCTCCTGTCTCCATATTGTAACTCTATTTTTATTCCACTGTTTGGTTTTTTCCCTTTGTCTTTTCCAGTCTTTTTTCTATTTTTGCTCTTCATCTGTTCCACATTAGATTATGTTTTTACTTCTGTCTTGTTTTGGAAAGGCTTTTCAGATTAATTTTTGCACTTAATCTTATCACCTTCATGCTTCTCTATCTCCTTCTAATGTATTTTTCTCACACTGTCTTTGCTTTTACTTCCATTTCTCCCCATTTTGTTGCTCCTTTCCCATTTTTGAATTTCCTTTCTATTCTCCAGACTTACACTAAAATACTGTGCAAATAAATGTCTTTGTGGGGACTTTGATCTTTGAAAGTGTTTTATAGCCATGAGATGCTGCTCCCCAGCACCCTTGCTGAGATTTATATACAGACTGTGTGCTCAGATCCCTAAATGCACATTCAGCTGCTTAGCATTTATGTCAGAGCTTTAATAGTTTGAACATTCTTGAGTTAAAGACAAGAAATGACCAAATGTTCTGTGCTGAAATGTGCAAACTTATCATGGAGGAGAAAGTCACCAGTAATGAACTTTCCTTTGGAAAACTGAAAGGGATAGAGCTCTTTTCCTGTGCCACAGCAGTCAGGGCCCTGCTGTTCTGAGAGTTTTCTATCTTATCTTGAATGCTAAGCCAGCCTGGAAATGGAGAAGGCACTCCAATTACACCACGTGCCCCCACGCCTTACAGAGCTCCTGTGAGCTGGTGTCAGTCCCCAGGAACCCTGGTCACCCGTGAGGTGGTGGGGTTTTGTTACCAGAATGCAGCTAATCATACAGAGTCCACTTACAGAACAAGGAGTTTGCAGCGTGTCTGCTCCTTTAACCCGACACCAGAAGAAGGATAATCCAGAAAAGTCAGAATGGAAGCTTTTTGACGTGGCAAGAGGACAAATCTCTGTTCATGATCTATCTTAGAAAGGCTCTCATCACTCTAATTAGGTTTGTCCCTGGCAATCTCTTGCTTCAGGAAATAAATCCTATGTTGTAGTTAGGATTTTTCATCATAATCTCTCTGCATTTTGTGTGTTTTTTTTCAGCCACCTCTCTGTGGTGCTACTTTTTTTATTGTATCCTCAGTGTCTATTCCCTAATCAATAATCAAAATGAATTGATTAATTAAAATCGAATTTTTTTTTTCTTTTTCTTAATCTTCTTTTCACTTCTACTTCTCCAATGGTACTACTGCTCACCAATTTCATCATGGAGAAAAAACTCCAAACGTTCTGACAGCTGGAATGTGTGGTTTTCCTTCATTATCTTCAACCTATGCCTGTGTCCAGAAAAAGAGAATTTAAGTACCTCCTAGAAAGCACAGATCTTTCACCAATTTCACACTAGTAAATGTCTTCATATGTTTCCTTAGTAAGTGGGACATTTCATAAGAAGCTTTGTGGACAGGCAGTGGCTCCTTCATTTGTGGCTAAGACATTTGTTGCTTTTGCAATTTTCAGTGATTGCTTAAGAAAGGAATGGTTTGGTTTTCGAAAGCTGCTTTGAGTTCAGTGGGTTGTGCATAGTTAATGACAATGCTTTAATTTTGTGGTGGGGGTGGTGATGCAGCTTGTGCTTCTTGGAGTCTTTCCTGCATTCTTACAAATTACATGTCACAGGAAGCCTGTTTTTGGTTTACTTCAAATTTAAAGTAATCCCCTCCCCCTGCTTTTATTAGATGAGGGGTCAATTCCAGGAGCTCTGGTGGCAAAAAGCAGCTGAGCAACAAACATGTCTGATCCCTGAAGATTATCTGATAAATCTCTGGTGACTAAGGGCAGATGTTCTGGCTTGTATGCCATCTCCTTCCACTGTATGGGAACTGGGAGTGCAACCAGAATGTGACTTTTTTCAGAAGTCTCACATTTACCAGAAAAATCTCTTACAATTACTCATCATTTTTGGAACTCTGCCTGGGGTTAGGTTGGCACAATGGTAGGAGGGTGACAAGCTGGCTGAAAATCTTCTTTGTTCTCTGCTTCTCAATCAGATGTGAAGATTAAGAAAGAATCTGATCTTCTCACATTTTTGTTTGTTTTCTTGTTTTGCTTCAAAAAAACCAAAAGAGCAATAAATGGAGTAGCAGATGAAGCATTGCATGGAGGCAGAAAACTCTGAGATATAATGACAGACTAAAAATTAATGTGAAGTGCAGCTGACACAAACATACCATTTCTGAAGCCCCTGCTGACTTTGCATAGCACTACCTCCATCCAGCCGAGTTTTAACTCTGGGATGCCTGCACCAGGCACTGCTGTTGTTCTGGCTTGGTCAGAGCTCACACAACGCTGCACACAATGGAGGCTGCGAGCTTGGAATACACACATGGCAATGTGCTCCATATGGTAGGATGTGTGCTGGTGAGAGAGAGAGAGAGAAAATAACAGTATCCATAGCTGTGTCCTAAATGAAAAACATTCAGCAATTCAAACTGAACCAGGGTAGCTGTTTGTAATAATGTAGTGTTAAAAATTAACAGCCAAGTTAGGGATTTATTTCGTTTGTCTGTGTAATCACTGAAAGTACATGGAGGAAACAGGGCTGCTGTTGGAAAATAAAATGTCTAAAATGCTTAGATGATTAAAATACATGCTTAAAAAAAAAGCAAAGCTTGTCATATGAGATGTTACAGGTTAGTAAAGGTATACTATATCATTATGGAAATGAAAATGATGCAAAAGTATTTTAAGGTTTTTTTTTTTTTAAATTTACTAGCTGCTGATACATATTTGTTATAAAATGATTTAAAAAATCATATAGTGTCCTTATAAGAGATATAAGGGCATGCTCAATTATATGGGATATTATGACATGCTTGATCACTGGCATCAGGTCAAAATCCTGTTGTCTAATCAAGAGAAACATTTTTAAAGACAAATGGTAAGAGGTAAGAAAAAGCTTCTGAATGTTGTCCACTACCTCATAAAGTGAGAATGCCTCAAGTATTTTGCTGACTTCCCAGAAATCAAGATATCCCAACATTGTTTTTACACTTCTGTGTTTCTTTGTACTTTGAAATAAATTACTCTGAATGCACAGCCTCCTCCCAGCTGTACTGTCTTTTCTCTCTCAGCAGGGGCAGTCATGTTGGGTAGGACAGTTTCAGGGCCCATTATGCAATGTAAAAATGCTCAGGGCTCAGCAAGCTTCTCCATATTGTCCGGTTCTCCCCAAACCCAAGGTATCACTTGACAACAGACAGGATCTGGTCTATAATAGAACCTAACAGCTGAGAAAACTCTTGGGAAGTCATGCAATCCATTCCCCTACACACGACAGGATTATCTACAACCATGTCACTTCTGACAGATGGTTTTTTTCCAGTCTACTCTTAAAAGCCTTTAATGATGAAGATGTCACATTCTGCCTTCTTTTCCGAGCAAAATAACTCTAACTTATGTATTCTTTCATTTTCCAGCATATTTCATGGCTTTCTGACCTTTATTTCAGATTTATTCCAATCTTTCTTAGCAATGTAGTGCCCCAGAACTGGTGTAACATTCCAGATAACTCCATTCTAGAAGAGGCAAACAAGTGAGATTCAAAACTCAAAACCTGACTTTTTGTTGGAGCTACCTAAAATCAGCTTAAACCAATGCTGTGCATCTTGAGGGCTTGTCTCAGAAACAAACACATTACTGGTGAAAGCAACACATTGTTTCTTCATTAAACATTGTTTCTTCATTAAGAGCAATCATGCAGTATCTGCTTTTTCTGACTTGCAACAGTTGAAAAGATCTGTTGACCCTCTTACTGAAACCCCAAGGTACCCGTCTCTTACGCAGTTTGCAAAGCTTATATGCTTCTACAGCATTTAAAACCATTAAAATCTTGGAAATTTTTAGTTTCCTTAATAAATAGTAATGGGGCATCAATGGTGTTCTCTGTATTCAGCATACATGGCCACAAAGGGCACACAATTTCAAGCTCCTGATCCATCTAGTGGGCAGTAAATAAAGATATACAGCAATTATTAAGCATTGGATAACAGGTCATGAGGGAGAGGACCAACCTGCAAACAAAGGCCAGAGCTACAGCTTTGATGAGATCACTCTTGGCAGAGGGTGGAGGTGTGTTTCCCTTTTCTGGAGCACACACACAAGCTAAGGTATCCCCAGTGTAAAGTGTATCGGAGGTTACAGCTAGGCCCTCACAGGTAACTGGAGCCCCACCCTGTCCTTACTGTCAAGAACCACATCTGTCTTGCCTTCCATCCCTCAAAAAAAACCAGGGTGATCACCCCATGTTTTTGCCCTGAATAACAGGGCTGGCTTTTTATGGGAAAGTATTGGTCAGCAGAGCCCTACACCATGCCAGGGTTGTTGCCAATGCCTAAGCAGCAGGGATGGCTGTAAAACAGTGTTGTCATCCTGGTAGGGGTGAACAGGCTGAAGCAACCTGAGCAATCCTTCTTCCTTCTTTCTCCCTGTCCTACTTTCTACCACTGTGCTGGGAGATGAACTGGTAGGCATAAGGCTGTCAGCATCCAGTTCAGTTCTCCTTGTTTTTTTGTTTTTTTCTCTTGGGAAATCTCTGCTGTAGGCTTGAGAGAGGTTTTGGCCTTTTCTATCACTGCAGAAGTAGAAAGGTAGTGCAGAGCCAAAGCCCTTCTCATATTTTTCAGCTTAACTAATGGTATAAAATGAAACTGTGGTCTTTCTAGGCCCAATTTCTAGTAAAATAGTCTCTCTGAATTTCCTGGGGCAGACTTGGTTACATCATGCCCAATGACATGCTGTTGGCATATGGCAGTAGACTGTAAAAAGGGAGAAGTGAATCAAAGGCATGTTAATATTAATACATCCATGTTGCTTGCTGCTCGAGGAATGCAGTAGAAAGGGAGTCATGTGTAGTTTATAGAAGAAATGAATACATTCCAGATGTTAATCATGCGACCAAGCCTTGTATATACAAAGGGTTTTCCTAGTGCCTATATTTAATCTCCACATAAAGAGATGGGTTTTCTAAAACCCTTCCTACTATATGTCAACATAAATCAGAGATATTTTTCATCTTCAATCACAAATGTAGTAAATAATACCCGTCTATTTTAGCATTTGTTTATTCATAACCATTTATTTATTAATAAGATACTAAGACAAAATGCTAGTGGAAACCTAATGAATGTGAATGTTCCAAACAGTGTCTGCTCCATCCACAGTTTCTACTGCTCTTGTCAGATAATGTCAGCATGGCAGAATATCCTAAGGTATACTTGAGAGTGGATCTCAATCCAGTGGACATGACAATTAAGGGATTCTTCAGGATCTGGTATTTGCTTTGGAATTAGAAGGGAAACACTAGTATTTAGGCTGCTCTAGTGCCTCTTCAGTATTGGAAAGTTGCAGTACGTGTATCTATTAATGTTAATTTGGGTCAGAAGCAAGAAAATATACTGGTTTGTTCATCACTGTGCAAATGTTGTTCTGGTGGAGCTGTTTGAAACTTTTGGCGTGTTTTATCTATTCTTTTTGAGTCCGAACTGAGGCAGACAAAGACAAATAAAATGTCATACTATATTACCTTTCTATGTTGACAGAAATTAATGCCTGTCAATATTAAGTATTTATGTAGATAATGTGATCTCTGAATTCAATCTGAAATATCTGTGGCAATTCGGAATTAGAATTTTCCCTACACTTGCCATAAAAGGTTAATAAACAACCTGTAGACTTGAAATTATATGTCTAAAATAACCAGTGGTATAACTCTGAATGATCAATAGATTCAAGATCATCATTAGCTGCTGCCAGCCAAATTGTGAATGAGAGAAGAGATGAAATCCTTCAAGTTATTCACTGCAAATTATTTGCTCACATTTTATTATTGCAGTGGTGTTAAAATATGCAATATGCATAGCATGCAAAAATGTAGTAGGCATCCTAAAAAATGAAGGCACCAACTTGGAATGCAATTTGGTTAAATCAAAAGTCTGGACAACTCCTCTTATGTTTGAAAGTCTGTGGAAAGAGACTTGAAAGTCATAGGAGGAAGAAACGTCCAATATTTTCCTTGCTGTAACAAACCTCCAGGTGTTTTGGGATGGACCAGCTGTTGGATAGGTCCCAAACCAGCCTCCAGACTATGAGCTCCAGTCCAGGAGAGCCAGTCTGGGTCTCCAGAACATGAGGCTTATCCTAGCAAGGGTGATTTAAGCAGCCTCTGTCTTTTCAGCCTCAGCCTGGCCTTTCTGAGCACTGCTGTGCCATCTGACATCTCTCTTTTCTTCTGACATGGAAGTTTGTGGCTCCTTGTTAAACGATAAGCTCAGAGAAAAATAAAAATAAAATCAGAAAGTCAAAACCAACCATAAAAAAGTTCAGAATACACATGAATGTCTGTAGGTTGGCACAGTCAAGGCCAATGTACACGATAAAATAAAGAATTTACAAAGAGACTGACTACCTGCACTGCGGCCAAGTCCCTCATGGTGCTGAATTACAGCTCAAATCCATGCATGCGGAGAATGAGTACTATCCCTCTCTTTTCAACTTCTAAGACAAGTGATGCCCAAACTCCTTGTGTTGTCAACATCTTGATTTTCATGCAGAAATCACTTTGTGCTAAATGTCTTGAAGGACACGGTATGTCCTGCATGATGATGTATGTCCCGACATTCTCCCATTAGCTTTGCCTGTGCTTTCAGTGAGTGACCAGGCTCTGGTGGACTCAGCCAGGAAGAATCTGGCAGGCCTTGGTATTATTTCTGTGGCCACAAGCACCATGTGCCACTTTTTACCTGTCTCCTGCCCTTCTGCACTCAAAGTGTTAAATCTGAGCTGCAGCTTGCCCATAGGCAAGAGCTGCAGACAGGGATCTCAGATAAACCCACTTACCATATTCAGGACGAATATGTGAGTTCTTTGAAGTCAGTCCTTTCAATCAGGGTCTGGTGGGAAACACTGGGAACAGGGAGGACCCTTGGGAGAGATGCAAAGTACTCCTATGCAGCGAGGGAAGCAACTACTTAAAAGCTGTTTTGTCACTTGAGGAAAAGCTGGTCTCTAGGAATTACAGACCTGGGACATTTGCTTGTGAAATGGCCATAAGAGATGAAGGAATTATTATGTCATGGGTGGGTTTTTTTGTATTTGCTGCTCAGCAGGCTGATATTTGGTTTGGTGGAAAAGAAAACGAGGCTGCTTAAACGCCTTTGGATATAGGCTTCACCTGTTTTTTTTAAAGCATTTCTGTAACTGTTTTGGACTGAGAAATAACAGTTTTGTAAATGTATCTCTCTTTTGACTCGTACAACACATGCCTTCCTGATAACAATGCTCTCCAGATGGCCTAATTTGGTCCTGGAGAGGAGACCCATGGCAGGATGCTGGCCAGAGCCCTGCCTAACACCCACTGTGTGCTCAGGCCCATCTCATCACCCAGGGTCTGGTGAGAGGTGGCAGACGCTGCTGGCTGGCATGGCACAGCTGTCTGGGAGACTGGGCTCACTGCTGGCTCTCAGGGAGACTCAGCACGTGCTTGCTGACTTGCCCTTTCCTGTGCCTCTGACAAGTAGACCAGAAGTGAATACTTTTGGGTTTAGCTGGGAGTGACACACATTATTCATCAGGCTCTGACTGCTTAACACCTCCAGACTCCTCCTGGCTCTTTATATTTAAGACTAAATCAGAACAACCATTGTTCAAAGTAAGGGCTGACAGCCTGCAGTGTTTTTGTTAAGGAAGACTGGGCAGAAACTGAAGAGAACTGAAGAGTTAAATGGGTGTTTGTAAAACAGGCAGGAAAAACCCTTCTGATCCATGAACCTTCACCAGCAACAGCTTCCATGTCAGGAGGAGAAGGGGAGCTGAAAGGGCAAGAGCCAAAGGCTCTCACTCTAAATGTAGGATTTGACGGGAGACCAGCAGGGTAGGATGTCAGGGAATGACTAAGCAAATATGTATATAGGAGGTCTGTGAGGCAAGTAGGAACCTCACTTTGAATGTCAGCAATGCAGTTTTGTAAGTAATATGAGGATTTACTGTGTATCCATGGAGGAGCCCAAAGTGCAAGAGTGGTATGCTGGGAAAACTCAGTACTGATACTCAGGATACTTTCTGGGAGGAGCTGAGGCTTCCAGACTGTCAAAGAATCATGGAATGACAGAATCACTCCAGAGGGATCTCAGCAAAACTGCACTTCTGCAGGTGTGTGGGCTTTAGCTGAATGCAGAAACATCATATGGCACCAGGCCTCAGTGTCTGCTGGCATTTAAAACAAGAGGAATTCATCTCCTGCTTTATAGTGTACTGAACACTTAATTCTCTTTAGCAGCATTCTCCAATGGGTATCTCTGTTCTCCCTCATTTTAACCCCTGAGCACAGAAGAAGTGTTTATGTTCCCTTAAAGTATGCTGAAAGTTTGCAACTTGCAAACATTTGAACCACAGTAATAATTAAATTATTTCAGGAGATTTTGCCTGGGTTACTGAAATATTTTTAGATTCCGGTGATCTAGTTTTTGGTGGATTCCCCCACCCCCAATATTTATGTACAAAAAAATGTTAAAACTCACAGCAGTAGAACTTCTTGTGCCAAATCTGAGTAATTTCACTAATCATAAAAAAATTAATATCTCTGACTATACCCTGATGGGTTTCTCTCCTGTGTCAGTGCATTCTCAGATGAGATGACTTTTTTGTCCGTATATGAATAAATACATCTGCTCAAGGCCCCATCTTTCCTTTCACTGACAGAACTGATAATATTGCATTTGTCCTTCAAAGTCATGCAAATGGAATCCTCAAGCTCTTGGTATTAAATGCTGGCTAACCTGATTATTTTCTTTAAAACATAAGTAAAATTTTTACTATACCCCTCCATTTTCACACTCTTTATAAACTCCTGGCAGAAAAAGGAGAGATAGATAATAAGATACTCGAATCACTTTCTTACTCTGTAATTAGCACATGAAAAAAGAACTTATTGAAAACAATAATTCCTCAGTCATTTGTCTTTATTTTAATTTTGCTTTGAAGCCAACATATTTTCTCTGAGATTTCATTAGCAGCCATTTGTAAATGAGATTCTCACTAGTAAGAACTAAGTTTGAGTGCTCTACCACATTAAAATTTAACATTTTTCTATGGCTTAATATGAATTTTTCTTAATGCAGAGAGTCTTTTCTGCAATGTTCATAGTTTAAAAGGCTGGATCTAATTAAGAGCATAAGTGCCTAAAAGTGAAGTGCTTCAGTACCTAACTCTGAGGCATCTGGCATCTCAAACACAGTCCAAAATCTGAAGCTACCAATCAAAGATCTGTGCTTGAGGGAAAATTTAAGCATCTTAAACAAAGATTCAAAACAGCTAACAAGGTATAAGGGCAAATTCCAATAAAGTTTTAAAACCTCCTACAAGGGCTTCATCTGCCAAGGGGAAGTACCTTAAATGAGTTTTTAAATCTTTCCTAAAGATAGCTCAATTTCTTTAAAATAATTGTGTGTTACTCTTTCCTCTTTAAAAGGATCAGTCAACTGGGGGGAGGGGGGAACCCAGACAACCCAAAAGACACCACTAGAAACTGTTTTTGGAATAAGGGCTGAAAATTAGGGTGGTGTGCTGATGCATCATGAGCTTTCTGCATATCTGCTAGGAGCCTAAGCTTTTCTATCCATATGTGAAACCATATTGCTTGTGGGAAGTCAGGCCAGGCCCCTGGAACGTAAGTAAGAAACATGTTTTAATACTCTGAGAAGTGGCTTAGCTACTTAGGCTTCCACAAAAAAATGTGCAGGACCTGGCCCGTACGTGTGTTTGACAAAGACAGCTGGGAGTTCTGTGCTTTGACATGAACTTGTCTGTCTGTGCTAGGAAAGTGAAACTTCATGGTTACAAAATCTGTAGTTGACTATCTAAATTCCCTAATTTGCTTTAGGCCTCAATTCTTATTCTTTACCAAAACCCTATTTGTTGCATTTAATTAAAACTAGGATCCAAAATGCTCTCTGGACTGTTGTGTCTTCCCACCACAGCTCTGGCAACAGAAGAGACCCTGAGAATTTCTGCTGTTCTTTCAAAGTAAGGAGAGAAGCGTGAACAGGAGCCATGATTTCCAAGTAAAGCAGCGACTTGCTGTTGCTTGAAGATGTGCAGTGACATTGAGAGACTCTTAAGAAATAAATGTGTCCACATAGAGCTGTTTTAGCTATCTGGGACCATCCCTAACCAGGTGACTCCAAGTGTTGTTGATGCTGCACTGGCCCCAGATTTGGTCAGGAGAATTAGCATTTCCTTCTTACCCCAGGAGAGGCTACAAGATGAATATACACATATATATTAATAATTGCTTAAGAATGCTTTCCAAGAGAGCTCACAGGGCAGAAAAGCCCAACCAAGCCCTCACTATGAGGTGGAGCAAGTTTCTGGAGATTAAAACACAGCAGCAGTGCTACCACACAAACTCAGTCTTGCCTGACCTGTAACACCTTGCAGTCCGGTGGTATGGGAGGAGAGCACCTTCCAAAAGTGACTCCAGTGGGGGAGAGAGCTCCAGCTGGCAGCAGGCACACCACACATACTCACACATGCTGTCGCTGAGTGCCGGAGAACAGGCGGATGGATGGATAGATGGAGACACGAGAAGGGCTTTGGTAGAGCAGTCCAGTGCTGGTCTGCCCACCTCCACACCCAAGAAACAAGCACCAAATGCCAAAAAGCAAGGCGTGACCAGGGTTTAAATACAGGGAAGAAAGGGGTGGAGGGAGCATCAGAGTCCAATGGGCTGAGGGCATGGGGTGGAGCAAAGGTGGAGCTCCCAATGAGGAGCCAACGGGAATGTAGGGGTGGAAAAATGAGGGCATGGGGAGAAGAACTTTCTAGGCACAAGCCATAGAAGGGAAAAAGGGGAGGGGATAGTCAACAGGCTAACTGGGAAACATAGAGCTGAGGAGCATTGCATACGGTGGCAAAGCATTGTGGGGGCAGGCTTTTTTCTATGTTTAGTATTATGTTTCAGGGGCTTTTTTCCAGGATGTTACAGTAGTGGTTTCCTGGGTCTGCATACTGACTCTTTAGCTGCTTTCTCATTCCTCTCTTCCTTGTACTGCCTTTTTGATGCAAAGGTTTAGTGATACACAAGCAGTGCATATCCCTGTGCACTGTGAGGAGTACTAGAAGATTCATGTCTTTCCAGGGCTGGGCTCTGTCTATAAATTATAACTACACATATTTCTGCGTGCTGGTTTGCTAAGTTTGAAAGTGTAGTCATATGAGCAATAAGCATTCAAATCATATTGTTATGTCCTTGTGGCTGATTAGCCGACTTGGAGTGTAAATGTGACCATCAATAAAAAGCATGATGAAATGTTGTTATTTTTAAACATCCTTAAGTCAAAGGAAAAACAGCTTGGCATGACTGTAGAAATAGTAATTGGTTCATTACCTGTAATCATGTTACCCTGCTCACATTATTGCAGGCTAATTGGAGAAGGGAGAGAAAAAGGGAGTATATCACAGTATACACAGGTGTGATCTCTATATCTACATGTCTTTCACTGTATTATATGTATTTTATTAATAAATTTTTAGTTAAAATGGTACAGGAGGAATATGGCAATTCAGAAACAGAGGTACTGAGAAAATTTTAAAAGTACATTTGAAGAGTAAGAGGATTATTTGTTCATCAGGTAAATTTAAATAGAAATAACTTATATTGTTATCCAAAGCACTGGGAGTGACAGCATATTTTAGTAGAAATTGTAGTATAAATAATTTTTGAGAAAGGCAAGGTATGTTACCAGCATCTGTCTTTTCCTTGCAAAGAAATGACTCAGAGATGTAATGTGAAGACCTTTACTGGTCTCTCACTGCATTTTTCAAGGTCTCATTCTCAAAAATTCCTTTTTATTTCTGTAGAAAACTGATGAAAAAGATTATTTGCCTGAAAATATCCTGTTGGTTCTGACAAAAAACTTGGTCTCTGGTGAAGGTTACAAAATTTTATATAAATATTTCATTAACTGCTTCATGGGAGCAGCTTCTCTCATTTGTCCACCGTATTTACTACTTGTTTTTTGTTTATAGGAAAAATATTGTACTACAGATCATTCAAAGCATTAATAATAAGACATTATATGAATTTAGCCATCAAGTAATAGAACCATGACCAAAAGTCTTTGGGTTATCAGGTTATGCTGACATGTCATGCAGCCTTAGGGACACCACGGTGTCAGAGATTTAAGTGTCATGCTTTGCTCATTGCTATAAACATATTGTTTCAGGGAAGACTGAGATATTTGCATTTCTCTAGGAGGTATATGTCTCAGCATGGTAATGCAAGAGTTTGGAAAGGGCAGGAACATGAATTGATTGCTGCTTCTTTGTTTATTATTTCACTTTTATGTATTGTTTCTAATGCTGTTGTTATGGGAACCAGTTGAGATAGTTTTATATAATGACGAGAGGATGTGTAGGACAGAGAGTGGCAGGAGTAGAGTACTTTGTTGTACACCATTTTTTTTCCTAGGATCTGGCAGCAATAAAACAGCCAGGTTTCCACCTTAGGCAACACTTCTTATGTATTTGTCAGGCAGACAATATGGCCAAATGACCACCATCTGGTTAAGGGCTGAGCTGGGCAGGACAGATAGTTTGGTTAGGCTTTGGTCTGACCCAGTAAAGCATTTCTTAAACTTCCTTCTTACAGAGAGGAAGGGATCTTGTCTTGCGAAAATAAGCAAGATAATGACAGAGAAAGGAAGACCCGGTAAAAATTTATGTATTTGGTTAAAGCCCTCTTTCCTTTACTTTCTGTGGTAGAACTTGGGGATGTGGAAACTAAATATCTCTCCAAAGTTTACAGCATGTCAGGTGCATGGAAATTTTCATGACTCTTAGTAGGCTGCAGTATTTTAAAGGCCACAAGGACCAACTAATATTTGAATAAGGTAAGACTCCTTTTTGACTTGGAGTGTTCATGTTTATTTTCACTGAGGGTTTATAGGAATTATTCCTTCTGTGACCTGCTTGGGAGCTTAGATCAAAGGACCAAAGTCTCCTAGCTCTAACACTGACCCTTAGGGAAAGAAGAGAAAAAATAAGGCAGTTATAGAGTGATCCTTCCCATGGTATAATTTCTCGGCTCCTAGCAATCAGCATTTTAGTGATTTTTTTTTCTGAGCCAGAGGTTGCATCTGGGCTTTCATGTTTAATATCCAATGATGCACATCTCTTCTATGAATTTCTCTATTTTTTTTTTTAATCCAGATAGTTTTGTCTTCTGCCTGTTCCTGTAGGCAGTAGGTTTCACAATGATCTGAATGTCTAACAGTAAAATTACGTGTGCAGTTACATTTGGGGAGAGAAAAAAGTGTGAGGAACCATGATTGTTATGTATCAAATAACTGTAGACAGAAAGAATATCAGTCAGAAAAAAATCAGTTTTTCAATGAAAGGACTCAAAGGGAAAAAAAAAAGAAAAGAAAAAAAAATTTGGTCAGTTAAAGTATTTACTTAAATCAATTTTGAATTTATTATCTCTCAGCAAAACATGGACTAATATGCACAGGTTTTTATGGGAAATAGACAATGCTCAGGTGTAATGCATGAGTGACAACTAATGAGGTACATGAACCCACACCCCTGTCCAGTGTAAAGGTGGTAAGGGTTCCAGAGCTTGTGGCTCCCTCCCCAGTAAATGTGACTCCAGCAGGGACAGTGCCTTCCTGGGTCACCTCCAGGCCTTTAGAGGGAAACTTTCTGTTTTTGGAGATTTGGTATTTGCCTGCACTGGAGTCTGTTAGCCTTTCTTTTGAATGGTAGAGGCATTGGGTAGCCTTGTCAGTGGGGAAGATGCTGAGCTATGTCTGTTCTGCTGTGGTCTGAAAATGTCTTGGTTAAAAAAGAAATATTTAAAGGATTTTGATCATTGCAAATGATAGGTAGTAAGTTAAAGAAACAGAAAGCTTCTTGAATGATGGAGGTGTCTGTCTGTAAGACAGACTGTGGCACGTGCCTTGGCATGCCCTAGTGTTTGTTACGCTGCCAGCTGGACAGCCCGTGAAAGAATTGCTTTTCAGCAGAACCCGTGTGTGTGAGTAAACACAGTCACCTTTCCAGATACAAACCCCTGCAACTCTTACCAAAGGTAGTACTTTTTGGATTGTCAGATCAACTTTGTGAGGGTCCTGGATGGCTGTCCCAGGGATAGCAATGGCTTAACAAGCAATTCTTCTGTGATTTCTAGCAGGACTGTATCTGTAGGGAGAATGGGCTGTGTTCTTCTACAGAGACAGATAACTGGAGAGACTGCCAGCAGAGGCAGAGGCTCTGCACAAAAGCATTTTTTAAACCTTTTTTTTTTTGAATGATGATATTTGCACTGAGACCTAACATGACAATACCTGATATTTTAGTGTATCTGCCAGATAACTCTAGGTACATTCTTTATATTCTGAATTAAAAGAGAATGTAAGTGACACCTTTGGATTGGCTGAGCTTTCTGGATAGAGCTGCAACGTAATGTTCCTCCATTTGTTTTTTAATCCACTCTTGTTTTTTAGTTTTTGTTTGTAGAACAGACATCTTGGACCTTTATTGATAGTTCTAGACTGCTTGACACACAGGACCACTCCACAAGCAGATTTAGAATCTATAGTGTGGCTTTGCCAGTGATCTTCTGCTCTTCAAGTCTGAGAACAGGACATTAAAAAGCAGGAATCCTGGATGAATGTCTGCCATTAGCAAAGCTGTCTGCTTCCATTACTTGCATTTTGTGTCATTCTTTGAAGTATTTTCTGAAGAAACATGTGCTGTCTAGCTCACAAAAGCACTACTGAAACTTACCACGATGTTAGCCACTTTTACTCTCCCCTTATTTTGCTCTGCAAACATAGGTTTTTGAAAGCAGAAATATGCAGAACTGGCATTAGTTTTGAAAAGAAAAGGAAGAACTCTATTAGTTCTGAGTAAAAGCAAGGTATAAATATTCCAGATAAAATTATTCACCCCTTAGACATGTAGCTAAGCAGGTCCAAGAACTCATTGAATTTAAATTAGAGCAAGCTTTAAATTACTAAACATCCCCTCTTTTCCCCACTGCACTGAATGACTGCTTGTGAATACTTTCAGCTGTGTAACTAGGCAGATCCCATTCTGGCTGGCTTGACCAGAATGAGCAACTAAAATGGAAGATCACAGTTTGTAGTCAGCCTCTCAAGGTGTCATCTGGTGCTTAGAGTGGTTCTAACTGTGAATACTCCAGATGCCATGATCTACACTTGATGGTCACTATCAAGTAGTCCACGTGAATAAGATGATAGGCAAAGCAGCACCCTTTTATTCATAATATAGAGCTTTTATTAGTGTGTGCTTCTAAGGAACCACATGTGAGGCTCCCTGATGTGATTAATCAGGCATTCCAGCTGCTTTTGAGTGATCCCAGCACTGACAACTCAAAGCAGGAGGAATTTTTCTCCAGTATAGCACCATTTATGACATCCTGTTATGCAGTCCGAAATGAGCTCTGATGTTCCAGTGAAAGAAAGCTGAACACTTTGTGAGGGAATGTATATAATCACTAAAAATTTGGCAAAGTCAAAAGCCAAATCCAGGGCCCTTGATTTGACAGTCTCATGTCTCATCCAATGACTGTTGTTGTGGTGTTGCTCCTTAAATTATGAATACATTCTTGGCCTGGTAGAAGTTACAGAGTACAGATCTTCTGAAGCACAGCTGAATTAGGGAAAAACAGAACTCTGCTGCAGTTTCTAGTTTTACAGGTCACACCTATGCTTTGTTCTCTGCCTGCTCAGCAGCGTGGATGATCAGAATTTTTTAAAGAATTTTTATTACAAAAAAGCACCTCAGGTGTATTCATTCCCAGTGCAAAAATGACAGAAAAGCCCTTGAAATAATCCCAGACTTTCCCCTAAAATTATATTCACACAAGCCTGCTTACAAGTGAAGGAACAGATAACACAGATTACATGTTAAGTAGGACCCAACAAAAGAAACACAGATCACTGGCATTGTGTTTTCCAGGCTTATGTGTACATTTGTGCTATGTTGATTTATGATAAAAATGCATGTGGTTGTAAAGCTGGCTAAAACATTCATTGCAGATAAATGTGGAGTTTGAGAATTGATATCAAACCCACTTTTTTCATTATTTGATCAAAGGAATTTGATGATCCAGTGACAAAAAGGAGCAGCGTATTTATGCGACTGAAAGAAACTGTTCAGTCAGTGATTCTGCTCCCCTGCTACCTAAAGCAAAAGGGTCATATAGTATTATTCAGTGGAAGCTGAAGCTACTCATGATTAACATGTCAGTGTTATTGGATCACTTTTCCTTATATTGAGCCTTAGGTCTGAAATGCTACAGAATAATTTTGCTGCAGGCAAATTAGGTTAATGTTAATAGGAGTCCTGTTCCTTCCATTCCAAACTCAAACTGAACAGTCCTCCTTAGTCCAGAATATCCTCAGCTTTTCCAACCTTTCTTTGAGACAAGACAGTGCCTATTTATGTTCTCTAGCAATCCAGTTTTGCACACAGACTGATTAAATAAACATAACAGTTTCTGTAGGTGGTTGTGTTTAAGAAAGCACATGAAAGCTGTAGGAGATAACATGAAAGTGAGAATGTCTGTCTCCTAGAGTAAAGATGTGAAATCTTGTTCAACAGCAAGCTACCTGAAGAGCTCAGCATTATCTCCAAAGGAAGAAATGAGATCATCACAAATTCTTTTGTGACCAGTACATATCTTCTTGGTAGTTATAGGAGACTAAAACAGGGGGAGAGCTCTCACCATTCCAATTAATAAAGAAAGGTATTCAGAAAGTGTATTGTGATTCGAGTCATCATATTTGACACTGTTAAAAGCAGCCTGTTTCACCTGATGGCTACCACTTGGCATGCTTTTATTAAAAATGTGGCTGAATGCAGAACCAACTCAATTTTTTTAGTGAAATAGCTTCATTGCTAATGAAAGTTTTGTTGGTTTTGATGACATAAAGTTCTTAAAGGAAAACATCCACTTTTTACTGTTCTTCTGTCAGATCTTACCTGAAGAGTAATTCAATACCATTTTGAATTATTTTATTTATTCTGGGTGTAGCATTTCACAGATTTTTTTTCTATTTTTTTTTTTTTTGTATACATAATATATATAGCATGTGCGTGTAGATTTTGCAGGATAAGTACCTGCAGACATTTTGTATGCTGTAGAAGTAGATACTGGAAGGGAATGGAAGGAAGAAGTCAGTTAGTAACAAAATTAACTTCTCAGCCTTTTGCATGTTTTTGTCCACAACTTGGTCATCTGCAATGCAGCCAGAACTGCAAAGCAGACAAACCTCATGCCTGCCCTTAAAAAAAACCCAAAAAACAAACAACAAAAAACCCCAACACTTTCACGTATCTTCATGTTATTTATGCATTTATTTGGGGAAAAAAGAGCAGTTTGTCAAACATTTAAGGTTGACAGGCAAGTCATGTTGTTGCAATGCAGGTAAACGCTGTCATGAGTGACACCGGCTGTGTCACTATGTGCAGCATTAGCCTGGGAATTTGAGAAGACAGGCTCATGAAAAAAAAATGAATGTTGTCAGACAACCCTGCATTTTTTATTATTAAAATCTTGAGTGAATTTAGTGCTCATGAAAGTGAGGGACTAAGCTTCTCTGCAAATCCCTTTCAATAAATCTCAGTTCTGACCTGCAGCACCCTTGCAATTCTAGCTGTGGGCCTTGAGCAGAGATTGCTCACCAATTCAGATTGTGGTAGGTTCATGAAATAGATAGCTGAAGACTTAGATGAGGCCATTGAACATATTCTTAATTGTGACCCAACCATGACTTAAGCCCAGCCCCTCAAAGATGATGGGCAGTCACAAATTAAGCATATATCGCACAATATCCCCTTGGCAGTTAAAATAAAAAATGTTCAGTTGAAGGTACTTTACTTCTAGGAATTGGTAACTGCCATTCTGGTAGGAGGTTACTTCTGTGAACTGGTATTCTGGGGGTTTGTTAATTTGAGCAATTGTCCTGAAACAGCTGTCTAGAAATCTGTGTCCCTGAGTGCTATGGAAACATCTTTTTGCAAAACATTGTATTCAAACATGATTTCTAACAGCACTTTATTATCCAAGTGGAGTCAGTTTCTACTACTAAGTCAACAGGTGCCATTCAAGAGGAATGAGAAGCAAGAGGGGACTGCAAAATGGAGGCATGGGAGGCTCCAGTCCCTGCAGATACTCCTGGGAAATGGTCACAAGTGCTCTCGGCAAGTCTGAGTTTTATGAGTTCAGTCTGCTCTGTGACCATGAGGAAAATGGTCTGCAGTTAATCAAGGATTAGCAGCATCACCTCTTCTCTTCATCTCGGTCTCTTATGAGAGTAAACGTTGAGCAGGTGTGTGGGTGGCATTGCAGGCAGCAGCCATGAGACTGTCCCTGAAGAAATCACAGCTGGGACATCACTCCTGCTGCTGCTTTCACCCTGGAAGGGCAAGCTCTAAGACCCTTTGACGCAGAGGCTCTGGCTCATACTTTGTGTGTTTCAATGCAGAGCCTAATCCACTTAGGCAAGCACAGAGTGAAAATATCATTGCCTTTACAGTGAGAGCCGAAGGCTACAACAAATCTAAATGCCATAGCTCCATCAAAAATAAACACTCAAAGCCATCTTGACATAGAGGGTATGAAGTTGAGAATGACATTGAGAATGAGATTTTAGGAAGAGTTTATTTCACTCTTCATGCAGATATAACTGCACTTTAAAAGGATTCTGGTGCCTTTATAGTGTTTTTGTAATCTTTGGAAGGTTGAGAAACTTTTCTTCTATCCCCTGCTTTCCATGTAGTTGTGAATTCTTAGGACATGGTCCCTTTTTCTGTAGTGGTGAGTGCATAGCTTAATTACAGTGTTCACCAAATTGGTTAAGTCATATACCTGGAATACCCCTGACAATCTGCCTGTTAAGCAAAAAGGTACACCTTAGTCTGCATTACTCAAGGCTAAGTATCTGCAGGAAGATGCTTCAATGTCCTATTTAGTAGTGTCAATTATAAGAACAAATAAGTGGGAGGGCTAAATAAATGGTAGCACACTTTACCTAGTGGATATGCATGCACTTTATTTCATTGTAATCCTTCCCTGTATTGAAACTAAAGCCACACTGCTTATTTCAAATTACATTTATCTCCTGGTTTTTAATACATTTATGATTTCAAATGTGCCCAAATTAAAATCCTACCATAAACTGTAAAGAGATGTTAACTGTTAATTTCTGAGCACTTTGAGAAGACAGTGCTAAGTTTTTAAATGAAAGAAACCAGTTGTCCTTGTAAATCTTGCAATGTTTGGCTGTAATCCACTACTTGCAGGAGGTGCTGCTCTTAGCACCTGATTTATTACTGGTTTCAGTAGACTAACACTGTTTTGCAATTCTGATTGCTCCATTAGAAAATTGTGATGTGGCATTAAAATTTTAACAGGTAATGCTCTGTTTGCATTTTGTCCCACTTAGCTTCAGATTGCCAGAGACAAGCAAGGAAGGAATATTAACCATTCATAAAACACTTTCACAAAAGCTATTCCAAGGAATAAAGAACAGAGAACAATAATGATAAAAAGATTAAAGTTTAAAAAAATCAAAGCCTGCTCGTCTTTTATATTTATTATTATATTAATAAAACAACTGTATTATACTGAAAAAAACAACATTTACCAAATTATGGCTGCATATTTCTGCTCTGTGATGGTTAAGTCTGACCTCGGTCAGCACAGAACACTAAAACTGTCCCAAACCTGGCAAGATTCTGTGCATGTAAATATAATAAAATTCTCAAAACCCATAAATTGTGTTTATGCATCACTATGGAAAATTCTTATATTTTTGCTACGTTGTTTTCCAGTCTATCAAAATATCTGGGGACAGTTTGCTTTTATATTTGATTATTCTGACTTTCAGAACACTTTTTATTTTACATAGCATAACAATATTTTTTTATTAGTGTTTCTAGGTGGATTTATTTAACACCTGCATAATTTTAAAATGGTTCCTTGCAAAGTGACCATAAATGGATGTTTTGTTCTGCAGAATCTCTGGTGAAAACATCTCTCACTACCACAAATAGCGATAGAAGAGGTGGAGTGGGCAGACTTTGAAATTTGCTTTTACAAGTCCAAATCCTCAGGCAAAATAAACAATATTATTTGAGATTAAAAAAAAATACTCACAGGGATGATAAGAAAAAAATCTAATGTCTGTAGAAGGCTGGGCTTCAGCAAGCTAGGTATATGTTAGCATGTTTGCTTATTTTTTAAGTTTTCCAGTACCAAAATGCATGTTTAAATGATTGTATTTGACAAAGGAAAGACAAGGAAAAATGGTGCAGCATCTTTAATTTATCAGTTTACATGAGATGCAGGCAATAGCCTGTGGGTACCAGATTGTGATTTTTCTACTCAAGTACATTCTCATGTTTTACTGATGAGCTATATGCCAGACCCTTGTGTTCTGTATAGTAAGAGTTTCATGGAACATCTGCTTCAATTGCTCTATCTCTTGTTTTGTTTTGTCACTAAACTCACTTATGCTACAGAAGCACTGACTATAAAAGAAGCTGCTTTAATTCAATACCATATCAAGAAGGTAGATTCTCTAATGCTTGTAACACAGCTATTTGCATCTAATGCTTTCCATTGCATCAAAAGGGGTATAAAAATTGACACAATATTCTGTCATATTTCAGAGGATACCCAGTTTTCTGACCTACCAGTATGTTTTTAACTAGAAAAGCTGCATATGTGTACCTGCATGTGTATCTGTGTGCAGCTGTAGACAGAATGACACACAGGGAGTGTATCTCCCTGTCCGGATTTGCAACTGGATGCATGAGACACTGATGGAAAAACATATTTAAGTGCCAGAAGAGTAACCCCCATTCCCTGAGTCATGTACCACAAAAGAAGATAGCTAAGTAAGTCAATAAGGTGAGAATAGCTTTGACTTGTTACTAACTGTGTGCTTTAGCTTTTACGCAGTAAATGGCACTTGATGTCTTGTGTGTATTTAACCTGGAAGGATAAAATATTTTACAAGGACAGAGAACACTATATGGGAATTTAAAACAGCATACATCACCCTTTGTCAATTTACTAAATATTTTTTCTGTCCCATTGGACAAGAGCTAGTAGTCTTGGCTATTCAGTACCTGTGAAAGAATGTCAGGATTTAAAGGTGGTAGTTTCACTTTAATTTTCTGTACCATGGCCAATCATTGAGGGAAAAAACAATAGTTGATTAACTGAATGAAAATACAATGAAAAACAGTTTTTTAAACTGAAACTGTGTCTACAGGACCTTTACAACATTCTCTAAGAGTTTTACATTATAAATGCATGAAAGAAAAAATAGAGGAGCTTTATAAAACGACAAATAGGATAAACATTATTCCCACAAAAATCTTTCATTTCCTTTCTCATATTTTTGGTCTGAAATGCTGAAGATTATGGTGTGGTGGATGCTCCTTTTTAAAGCTGTTGTCTGGTTTGGTTTTTTTTTCCCNCATCCACACATCACAGGATGGAAAATGAGAGCCTTAGACAAACAGTATCCTTGTAGAAGATCATTAGGAATCCCACTGTGACATGCCACGTGGAACCTTGTTGATTCAAATTAGTCATCTGCATTGTTCTATATTTCAGACTGCAGGAGGTTTCAACTTATTTTACAAAACCACAATTGTTATACGCTTATG
>VZTN01011168.1:69916-95360 GCA_013400515.1 Erpornis zantholeuca
TCTGTCTTTTTTTTTTTTTTTTTTTTTTTTTAAGAACAGTGTGCTCTTTACATCTCTTGTGTTGATTTCCTGAATTAATATTCATGATTCTTCTTTTCAATCCTCAAGATCCTCTGTTGATGTTTGCTTTACCATACTTCTATCAAACCTACTTTTACAAAATAAAAGGTCTTTTTCTTTTCAGATGCTTGGGTTGGAAAATAGACAGTTATCTTCCACATGGCATGTAATGGTTCCTGCTTTATTATCTGGATAGATACAGTTTTCTTACTCTCCTAAGTTTTTTAATCTATATTTTTAAAGAAACCCTGCATCACGTGTATCTAAAGTGATCCAGAAAACAGGCTCACAGGTCAAAACCACATGTATGTGCATTTTTTTTAACATGTTTTTTTTCTGAATTATTCCATTTAAAATAAAAAGTGCCACAAATGCAATGCTAATTTTTAAGTAGAATGAGCAGTGCGCATTTCTTTTTTTATAGGGTTCTCATCTCATCTCTTATGCATTTGTAATAGGAACAAAAAACAAAAGTGAAGAGCCTTTTAAAGATATAACCAGAAGAGATGACTATTATCTTCTCCATCCCTATCTCAAAGAGAAAAAAAAGTACAGTATATATTTCATTCTCAGAATGCTCCATTTCCCCTCTGTTTTTCTATATAATGTCTCCTTTTGTTTTGTGTTACTTTCTACGCAGGACTTTGTTGCCCTTCTCTAAAATGGTAATAGCAATAATTAAAGAACAGTCACTGTACATCTGCATCTCACAAATACTCTTCCACCTCAATCACCAGAGTCTTTTGACTCACTGATAATTAGCTGCTGCATCCATCACAGTTCATTTTTTCTTTCTTCTCTTTTTTTCAGTCAGCTGGTCCATCTGTCAACCAGAGCACTAATATGACTGTTTATAGCAGCAGCCGTTTTCCTGTTTTATGCATCAGACTACCACCTTCAGCTCCTTCGAAAGGCTTCTACTCCTACAAATTAGGTTGAGCATAAAACTCAATTTCTAACTACAGTTATTCTATATATATTAAAATAAACAAATAAATACAATACTATTTAAAAAAAAAAAGTTTCCCTTTGTCTGAATTTACTTGCCTACTTACATGTAGACTGTGAACTTTTGGTGTCATGAGTTTTCCCTCGACTATATGAACATGGTGAACAGCAACACTTGCAGGGAAAGACGGAGCTTCCTGCTGTATGGACGTGAAAGAAAGGAGGCTTTTATGCACTGGTTATGCTACAGAGATAAAAACAAAATGGGCTTCCTCTTTTTATATTCCCTGCCCTGATCCCCAGCTCCATCACCTCCCCTGCATATACCTCCCCATGCCATTAGGCCTTGTCTCCTAGCAACATATGGCCCCTTACCAGAGCTTTGGCTGACTGCTGCCTGTATGCAATCAGCCTGTCAGTCACTTATGAGAGAAAGTGATTGAGCTCTGTCCTGGATGCATATATTTGCAGCATTTAGGCTCTGCGTAGGTATGGTGATGGGAGGACATGTAGCAGTGTAGGTTTGCAGTATGCTTGCAGGTTTGCAATATGCTTGGAGTAAAGCCTCACTAAATGAACAGTGTTCTAAGTCAAACAGAAGACGTGGTTTTGAATTCTTGTCCATCAGGAGTAATCCTTTCTACATTTTATTTATCTGTGTTAATGGCTTTACAAATGTCTTACTTACAAAAGTGGAAATCTATATTCCTTTTAAAACTAAAGTTCCCTGTGTAAGCTGTGTAAGCTGTCATTAACTGGTTCCCTGGCATGCCAGTATACCCATTCACTCTGAATCAGAACAGGAGAGCACACTGACAAAATTTGCATCATGCCTTCATTATCTATAGTGGTAAGAAACAAACATGCATCCTGCATGTTGGATACTTGCATTTGCAAGTCATTGTCACAAATAGGTGCAACTTTGTTTCCTAGGCCAAAATGGCCAGTGACTAACAGTGTTTTTGGAGTGATGCAATTGATGGAAAATATTTGGCAGGAGATACTTCTAACACCTCGTGTTAGACATTTATGTTTGTACTTTAGCTGCCCTTGGTGTCAATGGAGAGAGCTAGGATTTAAGACCTATAGCTACAAGCCTTCTGCTGTGATTATGTGGGCAACATAGGCTCCTACCTGTTCCGAGGTATGGGACACTAAGTGACTTTTCAGTCTCCTGTTTCGTTTCCTTCCCTGGGAGACAAACAGTCTTGATACAGCAGCTAACTTATGACACACTGCAAAGATAAATCTGGATGCTTAGATCCTGTTGTGATCTCCTACCAATTAACACACCTCAAATGAGGCAAGGGGGACAGGTGCATAATCCAAACAGGCGAAAAGGATGAAGTAAAAAAAAGATGCTGTGAGAAGTCCTAGCTTTGGGCTCTCCACACCTGATCTGGTTCTACCCAAAGACCCCCAGTGACAGATTCACACTAGAAGGCTGCTGCTTGAAATGCTGACCACAACCCGTCCTTGGCTCTTGCAGCCCCAGGCCTTCATCAGGTTTCCTAAAATTACCTCCAAGGGAGATTTAGGCGTATATTCCATGGGGCAGTGAGAATTTCAGACTGCATAATCAATATGCTGGATAGCCTACACCTTTTAAAAATTGCTTACAATTAAATCCTTCGATAATCTGCACCTTTTTGGAATGAGGGACAGCAGCACCAGACNNNCCTTAATCAGAGTCTATTTTTTAGATCACTGATAGATTAACACACATGAAAAAGTGTTGCTTTTCAGGCGCCTGCCTGGAGGTAGACCTGACTCCCTCCACTGATTCTGCAGAGCAGTTCAGTGCTGGGTAATCAGCACTTGGAATTACTCATCCCTTTGGTGTTGCAATACAGCAATTAGTAATTAAACCAGTGCCCACTGAACTCAATGCAAAGACTCTTACTGACTTCAGCGGGTACTGGATCAGACCATTTATGGAACTGTTCCATTTTGATATCCAGCCAAGTGGATAAAGCCACTCATTCTTTCTGTTAATACAGTGTATATCCCTCAGTAATCTGGGCACAGTGATTTAAAAAAAACCCAACTTGTTCTCCAGAGACTATACTTCTGGAAATTATACATTTGCATGTAGTTCCAAGCAATTAAGTGGCTACATAAGCATTGGGCATCTGAATTTGCCAGTCAGATAATGTTCTTGGCTCTTCTTCCATGTCCAAAACTCAGATCTCTAGCTGTTATACTCAAGTTAAATAATAAACTAACTGAGCACATTTCACTTAACAGCAAGCGAAGCAGCCATTTCTGATCTGCTGCATTCCAGCATTTGAATCCTCAGTCATTTCATACAGACTTCTGGTAACAATTAATACTACCATAAAAAGAAAATAACAGGGTGAAACATGCACACAAATTGAAAGCAGATATCTGAATGTTGTTGTCCCACAAATTTAGATCAACCGCATGTCTGCCTGGAAACTTGTAACTAGCATTCGTGAGTGATGTTATAATATAAAGTGTGGTGGAGAAATGACAGTGAAGCCTGTTTGTACTTTCTGGAATTAATATATGTATGCAGATAATTAAAAGAATAATAAAAATACATAAGATGAACATACACAAGGGGATGGTTTAAACATCATCCAAACATGTCATATGGTATGAGCCTTAGGGAAATAAAGGCTTACAGGATACTGGCAGACAGTCCTGCTGCTGGTACCAGAATTTAGCAGTTTCACTGCTTGAAAATAAATCCTTTTAGTTAATCCGGCTCTGTGGGTGGAATTACACACACCACTCCCGTTATTGTTAGACAGGAGTGCAGGCTGAATTCCCATGAACTTTGCTGAAAATGTAACTTGCGGTCTTTCCTACGCAAAGCTTTATTTATTAGAAATGCTTTTTAACGTGTCATGGTGAAATCTTATCATGGTAACATCAGATATGGCTTCTATTAGGGAGTGCACATTTCACCCTTGATGTGTACCTGCAACTCTTATTAGCATGACAGGGCATTTACTATGCATATCAAGAAGGGAATATGTGAGATTGTGAATTCTTTCACCCAGTGTGTTCCAGAGAGCAAAATTTTAGCGGCCAAATGTTAACACCTGGCACAGTTAAGAGTTTGGTGCAGACAGCCAAGGTTATTGAATGGGAATGTGGCTGCGCTGTAAGCCTTCCCTTCACCATCTGGTTCATTCTGGAATATGGAATATATATCACAATTATATGAATAAATGAAAAGATATGCAAGTTAACTGAAATGTATGTGTTCTCTGCTTTTCTGCACAATGAAACAGCCATCTGGGAATCAGTATGTCTCACATTTCAAGCACAAATCAAAGCAAGCAGCAATTCACTCCGTGACGTGTGCTTCATAGAAAACTGGACTTCATTATCTCAGAGTTAATCACTTTGGAGTCTTTTTTTCAGGTTTCCACCCCCCTTCTTTCCCCCCTCTCTATGGATACAAAACAAAGCTATTTGGAAATATAAGGAGAGTACCCTTATTAAAATTGCATTTGGAACACAGTGTGGTTAAAAAATAAAAAAAAAAAAAGGAAAATGGAAGCACATTTATTTGCACTCTTGCATCTCAGATCCAAACTCAAAGGTGGGTCTGTAGAGTGAATAGAAAGAATTGCTAGATGGATATATTATTTTTTCCCTCTTCTTCTTCACCTCAGTTTGTTTTATATGCATATTTTCCTTTTCCACATCTATGCAGCACTACTGGCTAATGGAATGGGTGACAAGGATCCAAAGCATATGCTGTTGCCCAGCTAAACATAGCAGGAAGTGGATGGAGTGGGGGGCATGCTGAGAGCCAGAGTGCCAAGAAAGCCACCTCTGACCTTCTACCATCTCATGGCACATACGATATTTGAGGTCAGAACTGCACAAATCACACAATCCTTCCCCTCCTGCTCTAATTTTTCTTTGTCTTCTGTGGATGGTGGGTGCAAATCCTTGCAATAGAATGCAGTGGAGATTTGCTGTGGGAAAACTCTTCTGGGGCTAATCCAAGGGAAGGGATGCTAGGACTCACAGGAATTAAAAGGCATGGTTTCTGCAGTTGTACTGGGTATGTATGCTAAGTGTCATTGCATCCCAAGGAAAAGAATGTGTCTGATAGACAACTCATGATAGTGCTTTGGGAAAAGCAGTCTTAGGACAATGGATTACTGTAGTTCCATTTCATATATGTCATTTTGTATCCTTTCTGGAAAGAAAAGCTGTCTCTATTAAACAAAAGTCAAAAATAAAATTGCTGGAAGAGGTTCAGACACATTTGCTCATTTTCCAAACTTCATTAATCTCCTTGAACACAAGAGTTGACTAATCCTTTGGGCTTGTATCCAAGCTCCTAAAAAATAAAAGTTAAGAGGAAATATTGATGATTGTTGCAAGGGTCCTTCCTATGCTTGTTGCTCTTATAGTCCTAATAGTCAAAAGAAATAAAAAAGTTTTAAATATGATGTGATCTTAGAGAATGCATCATTTTTATGCCTGGAAAAATTGGCTAAATATGTACATTCCTTCTTTACAAATAAAAGACTGGTTTTCTAGTGGTTGCATTTTGGGAAGTTCTTGTGTGCTTTCACAGACTGATGCAGGAATAAGCAACAAACTTGTTTCTGAAAACCAGCAAACCTATATGTCTGTATGTGCTACACTGTTTAATCTTCAAATGGTCCTGCAGAGTCATAGCCAATCTGGGACCAAAAAAAGCTTCAGTTTTCAGTCCTCCAATTTTTTATGTGTTGAGCACCCTCAGGACTGACAGAAAACAATAACAATGCGGCTTTTGATGGTGTAGGATCAGACCCTTGAAAGGAGCTGAGAATCATCAGTCCCTTGTGATTCCAAACTCTTAGCAAGCAGCAGAGATGGAAAAATAGCCAAGACCAAATTTCACTTGAACCCCTGTTTTCTGAGGTAATTTTGTGAATATCGAAAGAAAATCTGCTTTGAATATGTTCTTCCTACTTCAGTTGTCTAAAAAAAACTCTCAGGGTCAAAGAAAGGGCACAGTAAATTCTGAATATCTGAAGATGTGGAGCTGATGTATATCCACTAAATGCTAACATAATTAAGATATGACATCATCCTTCAAGCATTATGGGTGCTGCATTTTGTATTGTAAATCCTTATCTAGCTTATGATATTCTCCTGAAGACTTAGTTATTTTTTCACTCTGCACCTCAGATATGTGTATTAAAAATTATAAAAATCAAATTGACTTCATAATTGATTTTTTTATGCATGCTATTTGTTTTGCCATGAATATTTCAAAAACAATTTTTTCCTAAAGTATAGCATCATAAGATCTGCAGCTGAGAGATACAGATGGCAGTGGGTGCATGTGAATATATATGAAATTAATGTTATCCTTAAATTAAAATTCTTTGTTAATATATTGTATTTTTCTATTAAGTAGTTTATCTTTCTTGTTTTAAAATCAGAGGGGAGCTTGCCATGGTCTTCAGTTAGATTAGGACCGGGAGTGTTATCCCGATTTTACTGTTTCAGTTACTTTTGTGATTCATTTGAAAAGTGGCAATGAAAGAAATGGTCCAGAATCCGTAACGCTTTCTCCCACGTAAAAACCTTTATTCTCATGAATGATTTCACTGGGGTCATTGCATAAAGAGGAGTTGCAAGACAGAGACAGCTTTTCTCAGCTACATGAATTCTGAATTTATCAGGCTCACATGTGGCGCAGCCGAGGCAATGAAAAAGTGGCTGAGAAGATGAGGAGGGTGGAGACCTTTCAATTTCCCACAGCACAGGATTTCTAGGGACATGGAGGAGAGAAAATGAGTATGAAAAGCCAAACATTATTCCACACAGGGCTTTCCTAGGGGCCTGACTGCGCTGAGCCCATTGGCAGGGCCCTCCCTGCTGCAGGGACAGGGTGTGTCAGAGACTCCTTGGGAAGAAGCTGTCAGTAGATCCTGCACAGTGGGGACACTTGCCCACTTCTGAGACTTCTGCTTTGAAACAAAGCTTGGGTGTCTTTGCTCTTCTGTAGACAAGATGGGTGGTGTTGGCTCATGGGCTGGGGCTCTTCCTGCACCTGGTATATCCAGTGTGCCATCTGGTTTTGACCATCTAGAAGTTCATTCATCCTGTAGTTAAGGGGGTTTGGAAAGGAGTTTCTCTAGATGGACAGAAGGATCTGGACAGCCGGCTTAGAACTAACACTTTTGAGAGTGAATTTAGGTGAGATGAGTGGCACCCTGAGCCAAATCTTCAGCATTAGTATCACCATCAACCACCATTAATCTCTGAGCAACTTGTAACACCCCAGGCTCCCTCCAAGAAGATTTTTCTCTGCCTAGTGCCCTGTTCTACACTGCCACATGCTTGGATGAAGCAGGGCAAGCCCACTGGGTGAGGACAGCATTAGCACCCGAAGATTAGCTCTTCGACAGCAGATGGCAGAAAGCTGTTAACCTTTTGCTTTAGTAGGTATTAGGAAAGAGGGTAACAAGAATATTCCATCACTAAGGACGTATCAGGCAGCATTAGCAATGGATAATTTGAGGGGTTAAGAAGTCTGCCCTGTGGGAGTTTCTTAAAAAGTTAATCTTTTATAAAGATTGAAAGTTTCACAGGCACAAAGTTTGCCTCAGAGAGATTTAGTTCTTTTAGCCTATGATCTTGATACTTGCCAAAGGACAAACTAAATGTGGATTTGCATCATGCCTGCACATGTGTTTCACATATTTCACATGTGGTGTCTAAATGGCTTCTGTGACCTTAGTGTGCAGATCACACGTTTTTCACATATGCTTTGTGTGGTTCACATCTGTTTGAAACATTGTTTCTGACAGTAGAAATCATTATTGTTTTACAGCGGGCTCTAGTAATTTAATTCAAGCAGCAGAATTTGAGAAGATGCAGAGTGGTTTTGGTTTTGGTTTAGATTTTGTGTTGACTGCTACCCATTATAATTGCATACCAGAGGAGAGATTCACAGCCCAGGCCAGAGTTTTCAATTAGGGCGATCAAGAGTTTTTTGTCAACATGATTTTTTTCCCCAAGTGAATACACTGACTTGTCAAAGTTGTCGCTTTGGCAAAAAAGTGCCAGATCCAAATATTGTTGTATTCTGTAGGGTTTTCTGGGTCTCTGATTCAATTTATGCACAAAGCTAGAAAGATAATGATCCACCGGTGGGTGCTCACCCTGGGTTTGGGGAAGCGGAGCTTAACTTTTTATTCTGTAATATTTAGAGTACAGCTTGAACATGACTCTTTCATTAACCCTTTCAAGTGCCCCAGTGTCTAAGGCTGGGCAGTTGGTTTTTCTATGCCTCATTGAATTGTTTCTACAAACTGGAAAATGTCCTGCAGAAGGAACTTGAAAATGACAGAGGCTCTGAGTGTGTAGCATGGTTGTTAGGACAAAGATGAAAGAGACTCTTGCCAACATCCTTGATGCAGCACAGGCATAATGATAATATGAGTAGAATTCCTCCAGTAGTCCATTCTGCTACTGGACAGAGAGGGCTCATACTAGACCTCTCAGAGGTGTGTAGCTGCCTAAATGAGACCAAAAAAACTTGAAGCTTGGTCTCTCACTCACCACTTCCAAATAGCTGTGCTAAAGTTAACAGGTGTGTTCTGTAATGGCAATTTCAAAACAATTTGCTAAATATTGAGGGCACCCAGGCAATGTGGAGACACTTGAATTTACCTACGATTCTGTCTTGCATCAAGTGAGAAAGGCCTGCCAGCTGTTGAATTTATTCCCTGTGTTTTTCCCATTTATTTCTATGTATATTCCTCAAAGAGTTCAGTCAAACACCTGTTTCCCTGCCTGTCACGAGTAGCTTGCTTTAAATTGAAAGCTATTTTCAACCTCATGTAATTCTAATTATAGGTGGTAAAGTATTTCTTTTAATTTTATGTAAATCAGGAAAAGATACGCCTCATATTACAGGCTCACAGGAAAAAAACAGCCCAGCCTGTATTGCCATGCTGCAGTTGGAGACCTACAGCTGTTAGTACCTATCTGCACCTACCAAGTTTGCAAAGAAATAGCAGCAGTCGAGACTATGGCACTTAGAAAATGGGGCCTTGATATGGATACAGAAGTGGCCATACTGCATGTTGCATGATGGAATACACGTTTGCAGTCTGAGCAGGGTGTGAATGACCCTTGGGGCAGAGAACTAGTCAGTAATTTGAAGTCCTAAATTGAGCTTGTTTATTAACACCTCCCGCGCTCTCCTCTGCTAATGATACCGAAAAGTGGTTTTGTTCCTGTTTCCAGTGCAGACAAAAGGAACACATAAAGGTAAAAAGGTGTGGTCAAAACGGTAGAAGGTGAGTATATCCTTGGCAGGACAAAATACAGTATGTGGGGTCTGTTTCTAGCTCTGTGATTTTTGAAAGTCATGTTATGAACAAAAATCTCAGCTACTTTAGGTATTATGCCCCGGTCTTTTATATTTTCACCTAACAGTTTATTAACAGATAGCCTTCTGAGCAAATGTCTCTTATTTATGCATTGACTTTTGCTTTTTCCTTCCAAAACAATCACACCCTTCCCTTTGGGGGCAGAGGGTCCTGAGTACAATGGTTCAGCTAGTTGGGGAGAGAGAAGTCATGCAAAGGAAAGGTCATGCAGGGGGGTCCCTGCTGCTCATTCACCCTGCTTGATGGCATATGTCTTCACAGCAGATTTATAGGGTTTGAAAAAAAGGGTTGAGTTTGACAAAGGGACAGGGTCAAGGAAAAAATTAATAGATACCCCCTCCACAGGAGGGAACTGCTGCTGCCTCACATAAGCAGCAGTGACATATTCGAGTCTGGAGTGTGTGTGTGTGTGTATTCCATCTCTCGGTCCATCACAAAGCCCCTGCACATGGGGCTCAAGCTTCACTCAAGCTCTTCACAGGCATGCGAGATTTGGCTCGAAAAGAACAACCTTAAGCCACAGAGAGGACCCCTGAAAACATTAAGCCTAAGAAGTTATGGTTTGCCTCTCCTTTTGTTGAAGTATACATGCAAAGCTCATTAATGCTAATGATAGTCTAGGAACAAATGAGCCATGTTGTGCCACGGCTACTTTATCCCATAGGCAGAGCAGGAATGTGGCACCACTCACCCAACAAGTTACCTAACACAGACTTGGCCTCATGTTGAAAGAGATTTGAAGCTGTAGGCAGTTAAATACATAGCCTGCCCCTTAGGACTGCCACCGTAAATAAGCTTTTTAAAAGAATCTCAGTCTTTAATGAAGAACAGAGGGAATTTTCTATCAGTAATCAGAAACAGCTCTCAAAATCAGGGATAGTGGAGCGGTATGCATATTTTTATTTGGTGCACAGAAAATGCATTGTTTCTGAGCTATTCCTGTAAGTAGACTCACTGTACTGTTAAAACCTTAGTGGATCCTGCCGTGTTTGTGATTCTCTGAGTATTAAAGGAATTAGAGAAAGCCTTCTAAAGTAGTTAGAGGCACCACAGTGAGAAATGATTACCCACTTTAAAACCAGCCATGTACAATTAAAACGGAAAAAAAAATAAATGGGAGGGAGAATAGATGCACATAAAAAGTCTGAGCCGAAAGAAAGGAAAAATAATTTTAAATATCTGTTATAATCATTCTAGGCACTGTGAGACTACATGTGCTGCAAAGGAAGATGGAGAAGTAAAAAGACAC
This sequence comes from Erpornis zantholeuca, assembly GCA_013400515.1. NCBI lineage: Eukaryota > Metazoa > Chordata > Aves > Passeriformes > Timaliidae > Erpornis > Erpornis zantholeuca. The sequence goes on from VZTN01011168.1 coordinate 80,567, forward strand.
TTATCTAATTGTCTGCAAATTATAGTAAGAACTACATTAATGAGACCTAAGGATATATCCCTGTTAATGAGTCAACAGGATTCTTGGGAGTAAATGAAATTCCATGCTGCTGTAGCAAACAGAAGAAAGACATTATTAGTCAGAGAAGATATAAATAAAAAATTTGTTAATATTCAAAACTACAATCAGTGAAGTTCACATGCAGAAGTGCTAAAACTGTAAGAAAACATTAAAACATCCACAGTCCTGCACAGTATGATATAAATATGAATATATATAAAACAGTGGAAGCTGAGACCACAAGATCCAAAAGCAAGGTAGTGAGAAACGGATTTAGTGTTTAAAGAAATAGATATGGGGTAATATAGAGAGCTGTGACACATAAATATATGTGCTTTGACATCACATATAATCAGTTTTTCTCCTCATCTTGTGCAATTCTGCTCTCTACTTTTCAGTCCTGTGTAGTGGTTCTTTCTTATTCTGTTGACTCAAGGTTTTTGGGGAATTCTGTTTCTGGCACAATGCTCAACCTGTTGGAAAGAAATCCATAAAGATTGCCTTTATCTTGTCACCATTTCATAACTTTTGTGAAACTCTTGGTAAGACTTGGGTATTTGACTTGAGAAATAGACTGGAATGAGAGAATCTGAAATACATTTTCCTAACAGATGGATAATCCCAGAAATTAATGTCCTACTTCTGGGCAGTATTTAAAAATGACAGGGAAACAAATGGCTCAAAACACAGAGGTATTGCCTGATATTTGTGCCCAAGGTGTTAAGTCTTCAATTTAAATTTTAACTGTGAATTTGAACACCTTTCCTGGATTACATGCACTTATGGAAGTGGTCAGTCGGTAGTCAGGAAAATCTTTCAAGGTGGACCGATGTCAACAAGAAAGATGAAGAATAACCTTCCTTGAAAACACATATGCCCTGTTGGAGAAGACATTATTGTGAGAAAGCAGCAAACATTGTATTTTTAGGTCCTCAGAGGCAGGTGAGACATTTAAATCTGGTTGTGGTTTAGGTCACTAGAGTGCTGAAGTCATAGAAGAAGGGGAGCAAAAGCAGAGATGACAATAAATTAGTTTGAAGCCAAGTATTTCTATAGTCATTAAACTTGTTCAGAAACAAGTGTCTCAGAAAATTCAGTGCTCTGAACATGTTGTAAGCAACTGTTTCATCATTTCTGAAATATTTTGTCAGTGTTGTCTCATCTAAAATAGGTCTTTCAATCTAAGAACTCATGAACAGTTTTGGCTCTTCTGGAGATGAATTTTTAAGCAAGTGAATAATTTACCAAAAAATCTTTTGCCTCTCAAATTTAGCTCAATTATCCTAAGCAATGTCAATATCATAGGGTATGTTTTGACAGATAAGGAAATCTGTGGGGCATTTAATTAGTTGAGGTTTTTTTAAATTTAATTTAGAGGCACGTAATTTATTGCACTACTAAAGAATTTTCCATCAGAGTTTAAATTCTTCTTATTTCATGAAATCTGGCAAAATTTAAGACATGGAAGGCAATGGAAATGTGCTGGTTGCTAAGAAATTTAAACGTGGCCAGGAATCTGCTGTGATTAAGTGTCTTAGAACTCTTCGGCTTCTACAGCCAAGCATAATCTCACTAAAAATTACACGTACATGAAAAAAAAAAAGATGTCATCAAATAATTTCCTTACAGTCATAAACATCATTATGAACTGGGGCCTGTTCCAAAGCATCCACATATTTTTCTTTCCTCCATCTCAAAGGACTATCTTCTCACTAGCCTCCTTAGGCTTTGTCTTATTTCCAATTGTTTCTGTAGCATTTTTTTCTGTTTCTCATCATCTTATGTGTTCATCAGTGTCCGTTGGCCCCAGTCCCAAAGCCAGGCCTTTTAACCTTCATCTTTTTCACAAGAATTTATTTAAAGTCAAAGGAAATCAGGGCATAATTGTTGCAAAATACATTTTAAAACTTAATGAGAATATGGGGTCAGTTTATATACCAAATGTTCTTGGGAATATTGCTAATTTGAGTTATTTTAGAAGGGTCCCTTTACAGCACAAATCCATTGTAATGGGGCAGCTGTTATGCTAACCAGGAGGTTTCCATAAAAGCATACTACGTTGTTGTGTAACCCCAAATGTAAATTCATTTGTTAAAGTTATGTCTGCCAAGACACCTCATGTTTTCAGCTTTTAATTGCTTGATATGTCTGTGGTTTTTGTGCTTGAAGGGATAACTCATCTCTTTTTTCAAGTCCTTTAATTTCACCCTTATGTTAAGTTAGATATGTGCTAGTTACAGTGGCACTCCAGTATGCTTTCTGTGGGATACTGCAGAAGCCAAGGTCTCTACCTGAAAACTGCCTTTACTAGACTTTCACATCTCAAATTATTTGACTTGGTAATTATAATTAGTTCTGTCTGGTGCCTAAACAACAAACAACATATGAAAGAGCAGTAAAGAAGAAAACCTCTAAACCTCATTTTTAAAAAATTAATTTTTAAGGAAAAAGACCAAAAACATTTAATACATGTGTGCTTTTCAATTTTTTTCTCCTTGAAATAGGAATATTTCCAACCCCATCAACAATGTTAAGTGTTTTGACTGATTGTTTGTTACCTCCAGACTTCCCTTGATACAAAAGCAGCAAGCCCATTCCCAAGCGGAACACCCTAAGTAATTATTCAGTTTTAGAGATGTAACTGAAGGGTTGTGTTAGCATTAGTGTTATCTGCTAAAAAGTATGCAAGGCAATTCATTCTGTGGACGGTTTGAATTGCGAACGTTTCACAAGGGGAGTTATTTTCCTGGGTTTTATTTGCCTATGTATAAAATTTATTATGAGATTATAAAAAAAAAAAAAAACAAACCAAACCAAACCAAAAAACTCTTATGTCAAAATCTTGAATTTTGTGGAATTAAAAGAAAAAAACTGAAAGAATTAGGTAGAAAAGTTTATGAGATCTGAATCTGTAGATCATAAGACCCAGTCCTGTCTTCTGTGACGAGAAGTCTGTGCCCCATTGCTTAGAGATAGATTTGCCTCTTCTGAATCATCAAAAATGTCTGACCTGGTTTCCATCTCCAATCTAGAAAAATAATCCTAAGAAAGTATTTCACGGTCTACAGGTGTTCTGGGCTTGGTTGGGTTAGAAAACTTTTAATCCTGATATCCCTTCAACAGATTGGGCTACATGAAGTTGCTCACCAAACTCCCTTTCCACTTGGTCTCTTTGAATAACGAAAACTTGTCCTATTAGTGTGACAATTGTGAGTCTTCCTTGTCAGTAAGCAAGGGCTAGATGTGGGATAGTGCTCCATACTGCAAAGCATATTCATAGAAATTATTCATACTCAGCACTTCAGAGCAGTAATGAATTAAAATATGTTTGTGTCTCCATGCCTGTTGACACTAAGAAGCCATATGATATCATACATGAAGTTTCTAATTTGTAGCAACAACTAAGGTAATTGCAGTTGTAGGGAAATGGCTTTCCTGCTTTGCAGAATCACTTGCTAGAATGTTTTGGATAAGACTTAAGGGTCCATCCAGTGTAACTTTCAGCCCAACAGCAGTCCCAGATGCCTCTGAGGAAAGTGAAAGGAACTTTTCTTAGGTGCAATGTCTAAAATACAAAGCTGTTTTCAAATCATTATGATCAAGGGTTTTTTTTAAAAAAAACCCCATACTTTTAACTATGGATAGTTTTGTCATCTGTATAAAATCAAGTCTCACTTTAAATTTGGGCTCAAAATTGTGTTGTACACATAGTTTAGAAAAATATTTTCTTGTGTCAATTTTGAATTTGCTGCCTTTCAGTATCCCCGAATGTTCTTTCTCTTGTGCAATGAGACAGAGACATCAAAAATATTCAGTATATCTTCAGTGTCATTCTTTTGATACAGACCTTCATTGAACTTTGTTTTTTTTATTTTCCATTTTTCCTAGCTGGAATTCCAGTCTTTTAAATCTTTTCTTCAGGTTAGAGTTTTCAAGAAGCACCAACATTTGAAAACCAAAATGTAAAGAGGAAATTAGTGAAGAAAATAAAAACATAGCATACATCCTTTTTATAAGATACCTATTAGATTATGAAAGAGGTAAATCAAAAGAAATGTCTTACAAAATATTTGTAATTCAGTGATTGAAAATGTACTCATTTTTAAAATAAAAAAGTTATTTCAAATGATTTGATGATTAGCAAATACAAAGTACAGAGCTGTATTTTAAAAAGCTCTATAATTGATTTTGTTTCTTCCTAATTGCTTCATATTTGTATAGCTATAGACAGTAGATGGTTCTGCAGTGAAGAGAAAGCTTTAACAGCTGATGAGTTTTACAGATGTCATAAGAAAGTAGAACAATTTTTTCCTTCATTGAATTACTCTTATCCTCATCATTTTAGTTGCTGTTCATAAAGAGCATAAATAACATAAAAAGGAAAGTATTTATGATTTCATAATTTAACTCTGATTTAGCTGTTCTTGGAAAACAGGATTTTATGTTCACTCTTGTCACTATAATTTTATGACAAAGACATTTCATATCTTAGCCAGCCCTTATGTGAACTGCTTTCACTGACGTCAGTAAAAGGGGAATTCTGGTTTATTCTCCATGGCCCTCTACAAAGAAATAAACCACCATTTATGTGATATAAACAGCTTAGCAGCATCTTTCACTTAATCTAAAACTTTTAGTCAAAATGCCAGCTTTTATCTTTGATTTTAATTTTCTGCAGTACCCAACGGTGCAGTGGGCAAAACGCCAGGAAACCAAAGACTAGGATGAAATTCCTTTGAGAAAACTTCTGAAGCATTTCAATCAGAACCCTACAGGCGAGTCATCGAGATACAGCTACTCTGTTTCACTTGGTTCACGTTGCTGATAGATGTTGATGCACTGTGAAAGAATAGGAAATATGAAGGTACCCCTCGCTGTATCATGTGCCACTGGTTAACATCGATGCTAGACACTGGAGCGTCCTAGAGAAAAAGACTTTTAAAACACTGATCACGTTTCTTTAGTGGGTGATTTCAGTAGGTTTTCATTAAAGGACAGCTAAAACTTACCAAAATAATTCACATGCATAAATATTGCCTTTCATTTACAGCTGTGCAGCTGGGAATGCTTGAGAAGTTCTCCAGCTGCTTGTTTTAAATCCATATAAGTGCTAAACACAGAGCAGAGTACTTCTGGGCATCATATCAGCTTTATACTCTTTTCTATCAAATGCCGTTGCTTGGAAGTAAATATGGACAACTTGGGAGACACGGTAGTTTGCTTATTTACCTGAGAGCTTTGTTTAAATTTCTGACTTATGAAAGAGGTGGGCAACGCATGGCCAAAATGGAAATCACTTGTCAGGAGGTTAGAGATACTGGGGATGTGGAGAAGAGTGTCCAAACCCAAAGTCATTACAGCTGTGCACATAGTTTCATCACCAGCTTAGCTCTGTATACTAGCCATACGCTCCATACAAATCAAGAGTTGACCTATGCCTCATTTACAGATCTGTCTTGCAATGATTAGGGCTCTAAAATGAGGTGCACTCATTTAAGAACAAAATCTATAAACTAGGTGACAAGAAAACACTGCACCACTGGCTACCTTGACCTATTTGATATTGACAGAATTCAAAGATGCACCATAAAGCAAGAGGGAAAAAGCCAACCAAAGATGTCTGCAACTACTACCAGCACTGTTGTTCCTCTGCCAGATTCAGCTACAACATAACTTGGGAAAAAGGAGGAAGAAAAATATACAATAAGCTATATTGGACAAATATAATGAAAGCATACTCGATACTGGCATTTATTTATTCATTATGTATGCTACATAATTTCTTGATTATTACAGTAGCTGCCTATAAGCAATTAATGTGTAACCTCATCTGTTTTATTTTTTAGAAGCTCACTTTTGTCAATATAGCACTGTTTTATTCTTGATAAAAGGAACAAAAGGCAATTTTTTGTAAGAAAATGCATAGATTTTTTTTCTATTTAACTAAAAATAAAGCTTCACCAAATTCTTAATTTTATTCACCTTCAGGAAAATCTCTTCTAAGAGGAAGGCTTTTAACTACAGTACCCATAGCATAAGTATTCACACAGCTATGTGGAAGAAACATGCAGCTACAAGACACCTTTGCTCCAGATTTATTTCTCACATTTCATCAATGAAGGACAGAAGAAATCTTTTTTGGCCTGCAGAAAAGTGTCTGTCAGACATTACATATATGTATATACAGTTACATTAAGTTAAACCTTTTATGCATAATATTCCTTCCATCCCCAAGAATTCTCCTTTACACTGAGTATGCTTTTCAATTTAGTGGCCACTTAGCAGAAATCTTTATCAGCAATCCATTTTCTTGTTTGTGGATTTGCTTTTCTGTTGACTGAATGATACAATAGCTTAATATATGTATTACTATTTATTCATATTCATATTTAGCTTTCTCTTTGTCCACCATGTAACCTAGGGCGGGTTCAGTTACATGTTCTTGTCTGGAAATCATCTGCACAAGACCTATAGCTGAGGAGGGATTTAGGGAAATTATGTTAGGTGTTGTTCTTGCCGTCTTGCCGACATTTGATTATTCCAAGATGATCTTTAGGAATGCTGCCAATATAACTACCAAAATCATTGCAAGGTTGTCTAGGAAACCTTTTCTGTCTGGATATCTGTTGATTAAGAGATTTCTGTGTTATTTTTGCTGTTGATTCATGGAATGGATGATTGGGTTTTGGTTTCTTTAGTGGAAGCTTTTTTACAATTGTTATTGGACAGTGCAGTGCTAAGGGCCTTACACTGCAGGCAGTCAAAGTAAGAGTCCACCTCTCCAAATGAGAAACTTGTAGCAAGGAAAAAGTATTCTTTCAAATCTGAAGTTATTCTCTTGTAATCATTAACTTTAAATAAAGAAAAAGCCTGATTCTCCTAGCATTTTATTAGAGAATTAGGAAGTCAAAAATGACCAGCAAAAAGCCTATTCTAGATTATGTTCAAACTGTTATGGAAGTTAGTGGTGGTTGTTACCTGAGGTTTTTGTGCATATTGGTGCAAAGGCTTACCTTAGAGTGATTGGCTAATCAATTCAGATTTATCCAGAGCAAATAATCCAAAGAAACCCAATCACTTTCTGTAACAAAATATCATCTTCTGTGGACATGGAGAGAGCAGTGGATGTTTTTTACCTAGACTTCAGCAAAGTCTTCAACAGTGTTTCCCACAACTTTCTCCTGGACAAACTGGCAAGGTGCAGATTGGATGAGTGTTCTAAAGGGTGGATAGAAAATTATCAAACAGAGTAGTAGTTTTCAGAGAGTAGTATTCAATGGTCTTTACTCTGGTTGACAGAATGTCACAAGTGGAGTGCTCCAGGAATTCATACTGGGCCCCAAGGACTTCAGCATGTTCATAGATGACCTGGATGATGGCATCTAAATCTCATCAGGTTTGCTGATGGCACCAAACTGGCTGATAAGGTGGACATATCACAAGGGAGAACCCTCTCACAGGACATGGACAGTCTGGAAGAAAGCAAAACCAACATGAAGTTTAACAAAGTCAGGTGCCATGGGATGGAATACCCAGAAAGCCCAAAAGCTGGGGAAATACCCTGCTGAAAGTGACCTTTGGTGGACAACAGCAGGCTGAATGTAAGTCAGTGGTGCAACACTGCAGCAACAAAGGTGAATCAGACCCTAGGCTGCATCCACAGGGGCATTACTGGGAGAGATACAGACATGATCATTCCACTCTCCTCACCACATATCTGGCAGGTACCCACAATGCCAGAAAGATGCAGACAAAGAAAGGGTCCAAAGGAAGACCACAATGATGACCAAAGAGAAGAGACTGAAGGAGTAGCTCTTTGCACCCTGGAGAAGAGAAAGCTCAGGACATACCTCATCACAATATTCTGACGGACTTAAAGGAGAGATAAAGGGGACAGAGTGTCTCCACAAGAAGTCACATGAAGATAAGTTGCACAGGGAGATGTTTTATCTCAACATAAAAAGAAATATTTTACAGTGAGAAAAATAATTCATTGGAATAACTTCCCCAGGGACATGGAAGAGTCTCCATCACTGGAGGTTTTCAATACATGACTCTACAGGGACTAGATAACCTTTCAAGGTCCCTTCCAATCTGGGCTGGTCTATGATTCAATGGTTCTATGAGTTGCCTCTCCCACTCAGGTGGAATCTCACTGCTGTAAGGCAGAAACTGTCTGCTTGTCCATGACTGACACTCTGAACAGCACTGATCTGAAGCTGTAAAAGAGGAGATTTCTGGACAGCTTGTTTGTATGGAGGATGTGGCTCTGGCTGATGCCTGAAATGGCCACCTAAAAACAGAGACTAGACAGGAATAAGGGAATAAAGGTAGATATTTATTTGAAGGGCCTTCAAAGGTTACACCCTGGGGAGTCCAGAGGCTACTCCCAAAATAGACACCAAGCCATGAGTTCTTCACACTTTTATAACTTTGGTTAATTTGCATATCAGCATTAATTATCCAATTAAAGCTTCAGTTAAAGATGTCGTTTCCCCAAGCTTTCCCCCCTTCTAAGATTTTGATTTAAACATTTTGAAACTAGGACAGTCTGGGTGTCCTTGAAGAGTAGGCTTGGAGAGGCTTTGTTATGTCTAACTACCATGAGAGAACAGAAGTTAACAGGCCTCAAGAAACCTCAGAGTTACACACTAGGCACTACAAGATTTGAAAAAGAGGAAAGTTAAAACCTAAGGCATGAGGCTGCTATTGTTTCAGTATCCAGACTGCAGAGGTAGGTACATGGTACTCTCCAGCAGATTTCCAGGAAGCAGCAAGTTTATTCAACCAGCTGTGCTGTCTGTCTAGCGAGGGGAAAAGTGGTAACAGAAGAAGAAAGCTGTTTTTACTTAGAATAAATGCCATGATAATGGATTTATGTCTTCTCTTCTGAACAACTGCACCTCCCTATTTCTGATAACACTCATTGTAGAAGAAAATGGCACCATTGGGGAATGCTGGCCTTTTACACTCCATCTTCCCATGTTACTAGCCTGGCATTAGCTTGATAAAGGCATGCAATGACACATCTTTATGTAATCAGATTTCACTGATGTTTAGGCGAGAAAAATTAACCAAGCTGACCAAATAATTTTGTGCCTCAATAGTATGAAAACTGACACAAACCACATGGAAAGAAAGCACAACTGCCTCTCTCATCTTGAATTACAGGATTCCAGTGTTGTAAGACTCATCAGTTAAAGATGAGATGTATTCAGCCTCCAGGAGTTTTTTATTTTTCCTGAATGAGTAAATTTTCCAGCTGGTGTCTTGTGTCTTTGTTAATTTTTGAAAAAAAAAACCAGAAAACAACCAAACCAAACCAAACCAAACCACAGGAAAAAAAATCCATAAATTTCTTGTCCCGTAGCCCAGTAAAAGCTATATTACCTTTGCCAGTAACAGACCACAGGCCTTGTGCTCAATCTACCTTGTGCTAACTATGGAACACCCTGCTCCTGGCCTCTTAGGTTTGTTATCAGCTGTTTATGATGACATGCTATGTGAAACAGAGCTTGGTACCAGGTGTCTGCTGCTGTTATATAGAACAACAGCAAAGCCTTGGAAATACGGGGGCAGGCTGAACACAGAGGCCAAGATCTATAAGGACTACTGGCCATTGCAGGAACACACCCTTGAGAGCTGGGAAAAGATGGCTTGGAGCATGGCAAAGGAAAAAACACCCTTCATGATGACACAGTACCTGGTTCAGGGCTCGTGGCCAAGGGGCACAGGTAGTGTGCAAATTCTGATGTCCAAGGGCAGGATCTCACATCTGGGAGGGATCACCACGGTGGGGATTGATGACATAGAATACTTGTATGGCAGGTGGATCTGCAAGCTCGGCCTGCTCCCCCTGCCGACCTCGGGGATTCCTGGCCCTGCTCCCTGCCTCAGAGAGCTCTTCCCTGAGCTGCTGAGAGTTGGCTGCTTAGCAGTCCATTGCCCTTCTCCCTGACTGCCTCTTCCTCAGCCCCAGCTCTTCAGGGGCCTCTTCTGCTGATCATTCACCCACCTACAGGGGCACTATGACTGGGCAGTCCATGTGCACTTGCGTGCAAGAGGATGTGCTTTTTCCCCTCCAGGTTATGTATTTTTCCCCTCTGCAATGCTGTGAGGACACTCTTCTGTGAAGATCTTCTGCACATAAACTCAATTCAGCTAGTTATTATTTTTGGCAAAAGAGCATATGAGAAGAAAATAAAAATGAGGTGGTTTATCTTCAATTCTTATAATAGGAAATTCTTTGATGAAACTTTAGGAACAGATCCTGTTATGTATTCAAAGGTTTTTCTGATTTTCTGTGATTCCTCTCACCTGTATTATATTCACTGGACATTGAATCTGGCTCTTTGTTATCAAGGAGTCATATGGAATAGAAATAATCAGTCCTGAAACTGTGGAGAGCCTTACTGTAAGGGAGAAAATAATGAAGTCATGATCAGCTGAAAGCCAAATACTTGCTTTCCATGCAGAGTGGATGTGGTTTGGGACACACTTATTATCAAGGCACCACGTCCAGTCCCAGACCTTCCTCTTTTCAGCAGATAACTTCTGAAGCAGTCAATGTAACGATGGAATTAATTTGCTTATAATGCAAAGATCATTTGCAAGATCCCCGTTGATGACTAGGTGGTGTAGAAACCCTCAGTTTATAGAGAAACTTGCGGCAGACTTGATAAAAATTGCAATTTTTTTATGTTCATCACCACAGACTAATTTAAAACAAAGAAATGCAGACCTCCAGTTTTACTCATAACTATTCCACTTTAGTGCATTAGCTTATAAAGATTTTATTTCAGCTGTGCTCTGAGTAACATATCATTGTCGCTGGTATGATATAGTCTCTACTATAATTAATGTATACTCACAGTGTAGAATTGTCAATAAAATATGCTGTAATTGCTCAAATATCTGTCAGTGATTGTCCATCATGCCTGCATGATAATATGCAGTGATAATATCAAAACACTGGAATATATTGTCAGATCTAGAGTCAGTCTTATAAACAACCATTACAGTCATGTCAATTACATCAGATAAGATACAGATATTAGGGTGCATATTTGGGGGCAGAGGGGGGGCTGAAAATGAAATTATTCCACCTAATGTCATCTGTGAAAAGACAGCAATATCTCTCATAACAGCTGAAGAATCAGAAGTCCCTGATTGCTAGATGCTGAAATATTCCCTAGTGACAATTCTTTTTGGAATAATAAGAGACAGAAGTGCCACTTCCAATTCTGTGCTGTCAGCCTGTAAGGCCAAAAATCCTGTGGGTACCATAACAGTTCCATTTTGCTGAGAATTTCCTTAACTTGAGAGTTAAGGCACCCTTCACAAGATGATGGGATTTTGTCTTTGGCTCCAGAGGCACCGGGATTTCCTCTTTGGTGCACTCCTTCTCAGATGTGCATTATAAAAAAAAAATAAATAAAACAAACAAGCAAATATTAAAACAAATTACAAAATTTCTATCATGGCATATTTGGGATTTCAGCTGGTTTTGATTTCTGCAGTTTGGAAAGGCAATGTGATAATCCCCAATGACACAATGCAGTAATGGCATTTAAACTGTGATGTATTGCTGAAGATACTCTTTTACAAATGTTTGACACATGCACAAAACATTTGTATAGCATTCTGCAGCACATATGAATACACATGTATATGCAAAAATAATGTGCCGTGCTCCCTCTGTACTGCTAGAAATTAGAGAATTACTTTGATTCCAATTTCTTTCCTCCTGTCACTCACACGCCTCTAATTCCAGGGATCGTTTTCTCTCAGAGGGACTTTGTGGGAAGTTGCATTCCCAGGGATGCCAGCAAATAAGTAACTACACTGTACAGAAAATACATCTCAGCGTTTTTGAGGAAGCTGCATAAGTGGAATTGATTTAGATAAAATTGTGCCTGTAAATTGATAAGGGAATCCAGGAAAGCAGAAAAACCCCAAAGCTTTCAAAAGCTTTTTTTGACACTGTGTTTCTACACAACCAAATATAGAATGGCAAAATTTTTTTGCTCTAATTTTTCAAAAGTCAAATTAAAAAAGGGGCTGTATTTAGTAAAGGCCCCATAAAAATTATACTGAATTGTAAAATGTATAAAAATATAGAATTTGTAGTGATAGTGTGACTTATATTTGCAATAAAACATGGAATCCATCTTCAAAGAACCGAATGCTTGGTTTTACAATAAAAAGATATAAAAGTAATAAAAAAATTTATTATTGGAGGATTTGTTAAAACCAGATCATGGGTCTCAGCTCGAAGTGAATTTATTTTGAACCTTCTGAAGCAGACATTGCGAATTTTTACATTCTAATGAGTGAACTAAAACCACATATTTCAAAGAAAACAGCACTCATAAATTACATTTATGACACATGAGGTTGCTGACTGCTGTTCAGGGAGCACAGAGTAATGGTGCTAATATGCACTCTAGCTTGATTTTCTCAGTTCCCAACATGCTCTAATTCTACACTACAAATCTTTAAATGGCAGTTATATTTTAATTAATATGATTATGTGCTGCCATTAGCAAACCCTCCCCCAGCACATTTCTCCTGCCAAACCCATGAATGCCAGTAAACCATTAACATAAAAGGGCTGTTTGCTTATTAAATTCATCTACACAAATAGGCAAGGGTTGCAATTGTTGATTTGCCATTGAAAGAACAGAACATGAGCGAGTTGCACAGTAGCTGGCAGTTGCAATTATCTAGTGTAATTAAGTCTAATTTATAAGACCCCCTCAAATGAGAAAGTAACAATTTTTGTTAATTAACAAGAGCATTTGTAAAGCTCGTTAACTCCATCATTCACCATCTGCCTGGATAGATGGGAGCACGCAGTGATTATTGTGGGACATGTTGCATATGTGTATTTGTGTAGTAATCTGTTTGGAAAGTCTAATGATTGAGATGGGAGATAGAAATGGATGTTATATTACAATGAAAAGAAGATCTACTGTTTTCATTTATCTTTACGGCAATGCAAGTGCTTTGTCATTATCTTGTGCATACGGTTTCATTATTCTGATACAGCACTCTGTTACATTGCCTCATACCATCATCCCTACAAGCCTGCAGGGTACAAGAGCACTTATCTTTCCTGATGACTGTTGAATCATTTAAAACAAGTTATTAGTGAAACAATTAAAATGATATTGGTTCACAATTGTATTGATAGCTGCCAGGCATAATGAAACATTCTGAATAGCAGTTGGGGGTTCTCAGAATGGATAGAAAATGCTGTTAATCAGAGGCAAGAGAAACCTCTAAAGAAAAACTAAATTGCAAGAACACATTAATTGTATTGGAACATTTCATTTAATTGAGAACAAAGGGAAGGTAAAAATCATATTATCAATGTTTTATGAACATGAAGGAATAAGAAAATTACTATGTCATTTGTCACATATCTTCTGTCGGAAGTGTAAATTGAAAAGGCTGTATTTAACTTTAACGGGAGCAGGCCAAATACATCACGGTCTTACACATTTAGTTTTTCACTGGGATTGCAAAAAATGAAAGGAATAAGGATTTTTTCCCTGCTAAAAAGTGACTGTGAGTGAGTAAGCAATAAACCAGTTACAGGCTGCTAGTCAGCCATGTAAGGGAACAGGATATCTGTCCTGCCCTGCCCATTCATTGAAGTCTTGAGAAATTGCTGCTATAAAATCAGATATGAACAATGTGCAAATGGGACAGCACACACACTTCTTTTTCTTTTTCATTCTTTCTTAGAAAAAAGATCATGATTCATGTCTTGGAACTGTAATGCTCATAAGAGGAGGACCTTTAATACTTTTGGTTAATAATAGGCATATTTGTCTGATCCAATGCCCCATTGTAACTACTGGAGAGGCTCAGATCAGATGATTCTCATTTATACAAAAGATCTTAATGTGGTTGCAAACGTATATAATTTAAAGCCTCTTACCCTACACAACATTACAAAGGGTCTTTAGATAAATGGAATTGGTCCCGCTAAGTTGACTGAACACTGGATAAATTTACCTTAATCCCACCCTCCATCGCTGCTGACCTCTGAATACTAGGCAGCAGGGAGAAAGGTTTGTCATTTGTCCCAGCTTACTGGGTGGCTGTGTGATTTTTCCCTAGAGTGACGAGGGGGGATGAACAAATGGTATAGAAGTTGGACATCATCTTTTTTTTAAAAAATAATGCCATGAAATCATATGAAAACAATTGACAAAGAAGGAGATTCTTCCAACTTAAATATCATTAAGTTAAAGTTTTATACTTTCCTCCTCTATTTCATCCAAAGATTCCTGGTATGATGTAGAAAGAGGGAAGACTGCCTTTTCTCCACCTTCCAACCTGAACTCGGGAAGATAGCAAACAAATTCTGTGTAAGACATTTTTTTAAATTAGGCATAGTTAAAACATGCATCAAACTATTTCAAAGAAATGCTAGTGTTTCCTTTGGTTCAAAAATTATTGCATTAACATGCATATTTTTAGTACTTATTATTGTTGAATGAATAGTGTTTACAAGTGTATCTGAGCTGGGAGCATTTCTTGTGTCCAGAAAATTTGTCACACAGAACTAACTCTTTCTTTCTTTCTTTCTTTCTTTCTTTCTTTCTTTCTTTCTTTCTTTCTTTCTTTCTTTCTTTCTTTCTTTCTTTCTTTCTTTCTTTCTTTCTTTCTTTCTTTCTTTCTTTCTTTCTTTCTTTCTTTCTTTCTTTCTTTCTTTCTTTCT
>VZTN01011168.1:97825-136334 GCA_013400515.1 Erpornis zantholeuca
TTTTTTGGTTAATGAAGTGTTAATACAGTGTGGATCCTAAAACTGATCTATGAGGACTTCCAAACAAGTTTTCTTCCAACATTATCAACACTCTTTCTTGTTAACTAACCTCAGGAAATTTATCAAGAAAATTTTTTCCCTTATTTTGAATATCATTCATTGAATATCACATGCCTTGTCTAGCTATTGGTTGGATACTAGTTGGATATTGGTAGATCTGTTGTATTGATCTACTAATCTTCTTCTACTAAACTCAAAAAACTATTCATTAATCTACTTATTTCAATTTTTAATGTTTTTAAAATTTGAAATTTTAAATCTTAATATTTGAAAATATACCCTCTTAAAAAAGAAAACTCCCTCCCCTGAAGTTCTGGATAGTCATTTGACATCATATTAAAGAGTTTGAAATTCTATTTTCCTTTCCTTTCCTTTCCTTTCCTTTCCTTTCCTTTCCTTTCCTTTCCTTTCCTTTCCTTTCCTTTCCTTTCCTCTTAATTGAATAGAACTTTATTTTTTTGTCTTTTTGCATTGTCCATATGCTTTTTGCAGTTGTGTTAACATCAACTCATTACAGAAAAATGAAGAATTATGGGGTTTTTTCCCTTCTATTTTACTGTGGACTTTTGAAAATACCTTTTAATGTACCCCGTGGATATCACACTTTCCTTTTTTTCTTCTTCAAATTCATACTGATGAAGAATGAATTGTTCTTTGTGTTAACATTCTTTATCAGTATGGGTTTAATTTGGCTCTTAGCAACATTTTCATGTCTCCAGATAAAAACAGAAAGACTTTTTACTATTCCCCACAGACTTTCTGGTTTTTTTGTATATTTCTTTCTTGTGTGATTATTCCTTCAAGTGTATTCAGGAGCTCCTTCCTAGAAGTGTTTTTTTCCCTGCTTTGGATACAGGGTCTGATATCTTGGATTTGAAGGCTTCCCAAACTTCCTAAACAGCTACATCTCATTGTGCTTAGATGTACTTGATGTCTCTACTTCCCTTAATTTATTAAATTTTGCCACATGGAATCAAGACTCTTAGCAGCCTAGCTTTTTTCCTTCTTTTTCCAGTTCTACTGAAGTGAAACCAGATCTGTCCTTGAGCCCTCACTATAATGACTAAATTGTGAAACAGCTTTCTCACCAACGGACAATGCACAGTTTTCACTCTGCATTCTTCTCGGCAACATAACTTGCATTAGCTGACAGCAATTTTCAGTCTCAGTGGTTTATACAATGGACAATTCAGATATGCTCCTGATTCATCTTCTTTCAAAAGCTGAAGGTCAAGCCATCAGGTCAGGAAAACCTTGAGTACAAGTATTGGCTGTTGTAGTGTGATAGAGTTAATTTTCTTCATAGTAGCCTGTATGGTGTTTTGGATTAGTGATCAAATTAATGTTGATAACCCATCCTGTTTGGCTGTTGCTGACCAGGACTTGCACAGAATCCAGGCCTTCTCTGTTGCTCTGTCTCCCCAGTGAATAGGCTGGGGATTGGCAAGAGGTTTGGGAGGGGGCAGAGCTGAGGCAGGTGAGCTGAGGTGGTTAAAGGGATAACCCATAACATACGCTATCAATCTCTGCAGTATAGGCTGGGAGCTTGGTCTTTGCTCAGAGACTGCCTGGGCACTGCCCTGTTTGGGAAAGGGGGGAATGACTGATTTTGCATCACTTGCAGTGGGTGCAAGATTTTGCTAGGTTTATGTTGCATTTTCTCTTCAATTAAAAAACTGTTTTTATCTCAACCCATGGGTTTTGTAACTCTTCCTTCTCCTTTCCCCCATCCCACTGTGGGTGGTGAGTGAATGGTTGTGTGGATGCTTAGATGCTGGACAGGGTTGATTTACTACAGCTGTTTACTTAGGAGAGGGAAGAGCCTAACATTTACAAGAAACTTTCTTTGTCTCATGATTTCAGAAATATGCCAGTATTGTCTGAACAACAGACAGTAAGTTTCAATAGTTATATTTTGAACAGATATAATTAAACCACCACTGATGAGATTATACTGTGATTGTCCTTTACCACAGTATTCTATTACCATAGCACCTACTTGGTTCATTTCTGGGACAGATAAATAAAAGAAAACTTCCTCTATATCCTTAAATTGTAACACAATAGCTAAAGACATTTTTGAAGGTATCTGATGTTGAAGTTTCACTGGGAGGAAGCCTTCTGTGTTCCAAAACCTCTGTGGATGTCTTGTATTTCCCCCTTTTAGAATGGTGTACCACAACAATTTGGTGCAACTGGAAAGAAATCTTGAACATAACCACTTCTTGGCAAAGCTAAGAAGTTGCAGCCGAGCTGAACTACCTTCCAGGCCCAAGCAGGATGAGATGATCCCTTAAATAACTCCTGGGCCACTCTAAATTTTCTACTGAAGTGGCTGGGTTGATGGGAACCTGAGTCCAAGCATGCCGTAGCTGGACTATGTGCAGCTGGAGAAAGCTAGCACGTAACAACTGCTGGGAACAGTTTTTGCTTACATGGGACCTACTCCCAGCCACTGCTTTAACTCCAGTGATCTATTCTCCCACACTGAAAGCTAGCAAATAACTTGGCAACTCAGGGAAAAAAAAAAGGAGGTTTCTGAATTTTTGTTGGCAAGCATGGGAGCTCAGTAGCTGCTGAGAGTATAAGAACCTCAGGGCGGGAGACCAACAGCGACTCTTGAAGCACATTGTGTTTTTCGGTAAATATCATACTGTTGATGGCAAGTCTTCTCTGTAGAGAAATTTGCCCTGATGATATCTACAGCCACTCACAAACACTTCCTTTTGTTTCTCTGTCTGACATGGGACCGACAGGCGATGAGTATTTAGTGGTGCTGTACTTCCATTAGAAGTGCTGGTCTCAGAACTTAACAAAGCTGTTCCTAACATCCTTGCTGAATCAAACCTTTTCTCTTGCAACTCCCATCCACTGTCAGGTAAGTTCAGCAGATGAGAAAAGCCTGCCTGTTTTCAGCAGAGAGAGCATTTCTTCAAAGCACTTCTTTCTGCATGTTGATCTATTACATGTATGCCCAGCTAACCCCACTTTAAAAGAACATTCTTAACCTTTGACTGGGATTTTGAGGACAACAGCAGCCTCTGCTGTTTTGACAGACTGTCTTTGTTCAAGTGGCTTTTTGGAACTTGCATTTGGTATATTAACCATAGATGTGCTTGCTCTCATTTGTCTAATTCATACTGTGCTTGAGTCAGCCTGGCTAGCACATTATGCATCCCTTTGTACACTGCGGGGCATTTTATTAGCGTGATGGTTAGTAGCTCCGCCAAGATTTATCAAACAATAATTTGAAGTTGCAACATCTGGCTTTGGGAGTAATGTGCTGTCTACCCAGCGACTGATGTAACTCACACATATCAGAAATGAAGCAGAAGAATGAAAAACTTTCATTCTCTGGGACTGGTGAACTGCAATAGGCTTGCCCCCTTCTAGTCTGTGTTAACCGTGTGAGGCTTTCACACAGAACCACCCTGTTTATGTTATAATTTCTGCTCTCATCAGGCAGAAATAGGATTCCCAGAACACAATATAGCAATAAACACTGGTTAAAAAAATGTAAAAAAATAACTGACCAGGCATGCAATATGCTTCTTGCCTCTGTATAAATCCTATGTGGATGTGGATGATTTGATTTACTTTCCATATCAAAAGCAATATCTTTCCTAAGGCAATATTAGAATAGTTTTTAATGATAACAGACTGTGTAGTGATGACTTTTTTATATAAATTTAATGATTTTTTCCGTAGGCCCTCCTATTTGAAAACCTATATGAAATCAAATGGATGCCACCTAAATAGCACCCTCCCCATCCCAAATCTAGGTGAGTGTGATTTTGAAAAGATACTGTCTTAATTGGACTGATTGCTTCTGCTGAATGCTGCAGTGACAAGTTAAAGAAAGAATAACATTTAAGGATTATTGCCTTAAATTAACAATCCACAACTTTGTAGGCTCAATTGCAGTTTATCTTGTTAAAGATAGTCAAAGTTAGTATTCAGATATCCTTCTTACATTTTCCAGGGTCTCTTGGCCTTATTAATTCAAATCTTACTTTCAATGTATGCATGTAGCCAAGATAATTATTAGAAGGAGAGATCAAAGCAAGCATATTATAGTCCTATTCCATTTTCTGCTGATGTGAGTGATCTGCCTCTTCTTTGATGTTGTATGCTTCTACAGTGAAAGTACAGAGGATAAAAATACTACACCATGTAATCTGGCATTTATCCCATGAGAGCAGAATTCCAAATTGTGACACATGTCAAGAAGTTAAAAAAAAATAACTTAAAAGAGCCCTATGCTTTATACAGTGACATACTCTGCATTTAAACACCATCAAACATCATTTTCCATTACAAATTTAGTCCCCTATATAAAATTCAAAGAATTTCTGTAACTTTAGTCAAAGAAAATGACAGCAATGCTTAGAAAATAGCTGCTATATTTACTAGTAGTTACACTAAGATGGCAACTTAACTTTATTCAAACCAAATTCTTCTCTTTTTTTTTTTTATCCTTAAAAAGGCAAAGGGAAGACAAAATTAATGTCTTTGTGCAAACACAGATGCATCTTCTGAACAATTTGGTTTCATCTCCAGCAGTCTGTTTATTCAAACTGTGTTTCTCATTCTTTGGAAAATGTTTGTGATTCCAGGTGCTAAATCCAGAACTGACAAAGGCTCATAGCATTCTCCCTCAGTGTGAGGAAGCAGGATTTGTCCTTTATTATCGTATATTTAAGAGGTAATTGCCCCACATTCCTTGTCAGGATTCTGTCATATTGACACATATATTGGAAACCGAACTCATCATATTTCTGCCTTTGTAGCATAACAGTTGATTATTTTAGATTGCAAAGAGCAGAAAGAATGTCAGTTACAACAGTGTAACATTTGGCCTTCTTGAGTTTACTGGAAAATGTCAGAAGTCTTTGGACTGAGAATTTTTCCTTCACGTACTAGTTTGAAATCAAACCAGTGGGAGATTGCAAGTCAGAATTATAATTTAATAGAAAAAAATTAAAAGAAATAAATAAATGCAGTAGTACAAGGATACTGACAAAGTCAGAATACAACCCTGACACTCTGTGGTGGTGGCAGTCCAAGCAAAGCAGTTCTGTTGAAGCAGTGATCCTGTAGAAAGAAGGGTCTGGAAGTCCAGCAGTAGCTTTTTTTTTTTTCCTCTGGGAGTCCAGTAGGCAAGTGCTGCTGTGGTGTTCAGGATTTCAGCTTATATCCAGGATGGAATAGTTGGTTCCTCCCTCTGGGCGGAGCATCTCACAATGGGATGGTGAGTCATGAGATAAGGCACTGATGGGCCATTAACAGGAGGTAGTCCAGGGGGGAGTTATCTCTGAGTCGTGTGGCAAGGTGCTGATGGGCCCAGTAACAGCAGATAGTCCAAGGGGAGTTATCTCTGCGTCATGGGGTGAGGCACTGATAGACCATTAACAGCAGATAGTACAGAGGGAGGAGGCAAGGAAAACACTGCTCCACCTGGTTTCAACAGCTCACAAAGATGACAACAAAATATACTTCAACCCAGGACACTTCACTACCAAAATCGGTGAGAGGTTTTTTTATTACCTTCAATGACTGTATAGATGTAAAATAGTAATGCCCTTTCTTTAAGTCTTGAGGATGAAACAGGCCAAAAAAAAAGCTTTCCGTCTTCGATTTTCTTCATGCTCAACATTGTAATTAATTCCAAACAGATTCCATATGAAGTTTCAACAATTTCCTTAATTTTCTTTTCACAATTTACCTGCATTTTCTCGTGTCTGAATTCTATGAGGGGCAGAAACATAACTGTCAAAACACAGGATAAAAGAAAAAGCTGTCCACAAAAGAAAACTTAAATCACAAAGACACAGAAAAATCACCAAATTCCAAATTCCTATTTAACCTTTATAGTTATGAGATGTTTCTGTATATTAGATAGAGAAGCTAGTATAAGGGAACTTAACCTCAGGTTATTCCTCTTGCAATTGTTGCTAACAGTGTCCTAATACCTTCATTTTATCATTCAGGAAGGGTCTGTTTCATTGCTATTGCTTTGCTAGACTTTTTATCCCTAGAAAAAAAGAAAAGAGTCTTGCAGGTTACTTTTTTTCAATTTGGATTTTTTTCTATAGACTGAGGGCCAAAATCTCAGCCTCGTGAAGCTGGCCTGTATTGGCAGATCAAGATTTCCCTAAACAAGACATTCAAAGGCAAATATTACTAGATTTATGGTCTGGGATCCTCTTAAACTTGACCCTAGGTAGACATGAGTTCAAGAAACATTTGCTTTCATCTATGTCTGCCTTGAAGATTACCCCAGAATCTATCAGACTGTCATCTGGCACAGGGGTACATGTTCCTGCCATGTCCAGGCTTGGTTACTGCAAATCATAGGACTTGGGAATGAAGCTTGCTGAAGATAAAAAAGGAACCAGCAAAACACTCTAGGTGGTTTAGCATGCATCTGCTTGCCTGTTCAGCAATATGGGTCATATTGTTTTTGCAGTGCTCCCACTAAATTCAGAATCCAGATGTGCTTCTCAAGAGTTTTGTGTAATTTGTTATTAGGGTGATTGTCAGGTGGAAAGTAGTTTTTCTCCAGAATCAAAACTCTCCCTGCAATGACTTCAGTCCTCCAGCTAGTTTTCTCTCAGAAATTTATTTCCAGATCCTCCATGTTTTACTAAGGTGCCAGCTGTGGGCCTTAAAAGCCTGATGCATAGAGATCTGCTGAGAAATGGATTGTTGTTCCATACAATACTCAGATATTTCTGTCAGGAAAGTGGACAGAGTGCTCCAGACATCATGAGAGTATTTGGAAACATTTAGAACTATTTTGGAAAAGCTAACAGGGAAAATATCTTGGAAATACATTCCAGAATTTTCCCTTCCAGAGAAGTTTAAAAACATGAGTTTATTAATGATTCATAGGGGGTTGGGGAGATGTTTTTTGTTTGCTTGTTTTGTGTGTTGGGTTTTTTTCCCCTTGAAGATTTAGAGGTTCCATGTAACAGGCATTCCAATTCCTCACTGGTTCTGTCTATGATTTTTCAAATTTTTTGTGGATTCAGATATGGCAGTGCCAGGAGTTTTCAGAGTGAGGGTTCCCAGAGCACAGTGCAAGGAGCACAGGCAGCACTTGTGTTTAGCTGCTGTGAGCGGCCCAGCAGGGCTCTTTGCTCCCCCCCGTCTTGAGTGCGGAGAAACCAGCCAAGCAAAAGTCAGAAGTTCTTGGCTGCGATTCCCAGACTGTTTTCAAAAGGGTGATGTTATACTGTATTTTTCCTTTCATCTACAAAGAATGTCTTGCATTCGTGTGTGCGGCTGTTCCAGCAATCCACCTTGTACAAAATCGTGCACTGCTGCACAAGGAAAGGTCTTCTCTAAAGAGTGGATGGAGTCAAACAGGAGAAGCCACAGAAAGGCCTTTATTTGTCCCTCTTCAAATTTTCTCTTGGACAGAGAGGTGAATTTTTTTATCAATGGGATAAGAAGCAGCTTTTTCTTTTTATTGAAGTACTGACTTTACGCTCAGAGCCAAAGCACAGCAGAACTCTCACAATGTCGCATTCCAGCAAGTGAAAGGCACTTGTAAATGTTGGGCACCTACACATGAGTAGATTGCTTTCCTATGAGAGCTGAATTAATGAGAAATGAACATGTTAAAGGTGGTCAACAGTTGTTTGGGAACACTTTTTCTTGAGAAACCTGAGAGCAGGGAAGGTTGTGTAATGAAAATAATGGACTGAGTGGCATTTAAACAATGGATTGCCTAGTTGGGCTGTTCAGTTAAGGAGAAACACCTCCCAAATTGGGATGTATCTGTACAGATAACTCATCCACAGTGACTCCAGCTCTCTGGTAAGAACTCAAATTCTGTTGTCCTGTCAAGGCACTAGGTCATGATGAGTTGGTGGTGTTATATAAATACTTATATATATACATACATACATACATACTTCTGAATGGCCAAAATGACCCCAATGTATTCACATGCAGGGTGTTGCACTTCTAGGGTATAATCACTAATTATTGCATCTAAATTTCTGAGCAGCCCAGGTATCTAAAGTATCCTTGATATTCTTCCCATTTTTGTCACTCAGACCTATGGCCAGGTGGCAGAAAGTGGATGTGCAGAGGAATAAACTTTCCTATAAAAATATGTATTCCTTACTTTTTCTAAGTAAACACTACAGATACCTACATAAATGGTGTATAAAGCTTTCATGAATCAGGCCTCAGGCTAGACATTTAAGTGGTCCCTACTGTATTCACATACAAACAGTTGCACAGTATATTAAGAATTGCAATAATCGAAAAATAGCTATAAAATATTTGCATGATTTTGCTTTTATTTTTATAGCTCCTTGTCTTTCTTGACTTCTGAGGTTTTTTTGAAATAATGAAAAATTCAGTAAAATATTACAAGCATGTGTAGATTGAAGGGATGCTCAGCCAGAATTGGGAGGCATTTTAGGCTTTCCATATTCATTGATTACACTGAAAAAAAGCTTAAGAGAGAAAATATCTGGGTCTGTATTATGCTGAATACATTTCACATACAGTCCTCCTAGTTATCAATTAATTCAACTTACTTCCTCATCAATTTTTTTCCCCCTTAGTCCTGATGGTTTTATGACCTAGACCCAGGCGATACCCTTAGGCACTCCATCTGATAATTGACACATTTTCTAACACAGCATAGTGATGCCCAAGTCAGTGCTTTCAGGCCGTGACTTCAGCTTATTGGAGACTGCAGCAGGGACTCCTTTTATCCCTCATACATCAGAATACACTGACAGCTCTCCCAAGCAGGGACGAGGCAGGTCTCTCCCTCAGGAAAATGTATGCAAACACCTCCGGAACATTGTACTGGTTGCTAGGCATCACACTGGTGACATCTTTATGATAAACATGGTATGCAGAAGAAGGCCTAATAAAAGAATAACAAATTATTACATCCAGAGGGCAATTTTACAAGATTAACTGGTGTAATAAATTACTGCTGTAGTCAAAATACTGTGTTACCTTTTAAGGTGTTTCACAGCAGAGTCTAAATGAACCAGCCTATAAAAACAGAGAATGTTTCACAGAAAATAATAAACCCATTCCTATATTTTTTTTAATACTCTTCATGATATCTATGTGTGGTGTTTGGCTTGCTGCATGATACCTTCAGCAATTGCTTGCTGAAAAATAAGGCTATACATGCAATTCATAGCAAGATATCTCTGTTCATCACTATTTCTTCCCTGCTTCTGGACGTTCAGTACCACTGCAATCTACATAATATCAATTTGAATGAAAGCCCATAGCATTTTTATTTATAAAACTATTTTCATACATAAAACATTACAAAGAAAATGCCAGTAGACAAATACCTTTCATACTAATTATCAAATATTTTTTTTCTTTCTCCTTTATAGAAAGAAAAAGACATCTCACATTCGCCCTCTTTGTCTCTCTCTCATTGTGACTCTTTCTCTCCATTTTTCTTTAATTACCTGAATATCTTAAATTTGTCCATTATTAATTTTGTCTTTTTAATTTTAAGGATTCATATTTTACATTTCAAATACCCTAGTCCTTTTGAATTAAAAACAGCTTTGTGGAGAAAAAGAATTCCTCATTTGAACCCTAAATGACACAAGACCCTGGTTATTGTCATCTGCTACTTTATACTAATACAGAAGTGAATTTGTGTTCCATTTGTAAATGAATGAGACGTGTTTTCCTGTGGTTATTTCAGTCAAAATCCCAAGATTTCTCACAAGCTATGAAAAGCAAAGCCTGCATCTGGACTTCAACTGCCATGGATGTACTACAGTTTATCACAAACTCTGCTATGTTACTCTAACATAATACATTAACAGGATAGCACAGCTTCATTTTTGTAAGCTGCAGACCATTAGCAGCTGGTTATGAGATCAGATTCTTGCAGTTCTACTAATCTGGTATAGAATGCTTTCATAAGTTAAGCCATAATATCTTCACTTACAATAGGGCATGATCTAGATGGGGTATTTGCCCTGGTTTTAGTCACAGGTGGTTCTGAGGGTTGGTCTGTTCCAGTCCCCTTCCAGAACTGGATGCGTTCATTACGCTTCCCTCTCCTGTGTTAAGGGTATGGAGTATGGGGCTGCAGTCTGACATAAACCAGCACCTCCCAAAAGCCCTGTCACACACCTGGTCAAAATTACTTTCACTCCCTGTAGGGAAGAGAAATTTTCAGTAGGGACACAGTGCTACAG
The DNA here is from genome assembly GCA_013400515.1 of Erpornis zantholeuca. NCBI lineage: Eukaryota > Metazoa > Chordata > Aves > Passeriformes > Timaliidae > Erpornis > Erpornis zantholeuca. Next base: position 108,100 of record VZTN01011168.1, read on the forward strand.
GTTTCCTTGGTAGCTTTACCATGTGTACAGAGTAGCATTACACTGAAATGATCAAAAAGGTTGAAGCATTATAAATAAAACGAGAGAAGATGAAGAAATATTTGTAAAACTGCCAAAAGGGCACCTTAGATATACTCAGACGTACTCAGTCTCTATGTGAATTAAGAACTCATTTCAAGATGCCCTCTTATCTACCTGCACAAGGGAAACAGAAACATGTATGGCTTTATTGTTGGGTTATCTGAGTTCACAAAAAACCCCAAACTGTGCAGCCCTGCATGCTCAACACAGATCTCTTGAATCTCTGACAAAATGTGTGCAGCAATGCCACAACAGAGGCAATAATGGGTAGTGCAAGATGAAAAACAACAAAACCAAACAACAGAGGGAGGGGCTGAGTGTGGTAACCATCTTTCAAGGCGCAGCTAAGAGGTGACACTCAGACATCATCATCGACTGGGATCAAGTGCAAGGTTCAAAGCAAGTTTTTTTACTTCAGCAAACAAAACGATGCTCCCAGTGGGTAGATGCCATGGAGGAAGGCCAGGAGACAGCGTGCTGGAGACAAGATGACACATAAGAGCTGAAATGAGGGAGTGAGATGTGGGAAGAGACCAGTCAGGGCAGTGCTGGGGGCAGGAAAGAAGGGGGAGCACCAGAATCAGAAGACACGTGATCCAGAGAAGACCTTGAAGTGTAGGGATTAATTTGAACCTGTGATTTTCATCAGAAAATATTGTTTAGTTTCCAGGTGACTGAATGCATATATCTATTCATTCTGGTCAGAAAGGTATGAGTTGAATCTGTTCTATTTGTACAAAAATGCTGAGAAAATATAAATCACTGGTAGGTAAATGTTAAACTCAACACATTAAAAGACAGAAAATCAAAGTACTTCCAACCAAATGGTACCAGCTTCTGTTTTAGCAAAACATAAGCAGTGTCTCAGTCTTCCTGCATGAAAACAAAACTGTATCAAAGCAATTAAATGTCATTAAAAGGCAAATGAATTATATAAATACAAATAGATTTTTTTCCACCTAGGATTATTGAAAACTGTTACACTATTTCCTACTTCTTTGTAGATTTATACTATTAGAATTTTGTTTTCATGTTTCAATCCAGGACCATACAGTTTTTGAAAAGTAAAAAGCTCTTTAAAGATGAGAAAGAACATCTCTGCTTTTATTTTTTATTTAATTTTTAATTAATTGAGTGGAAGACTTGTTGCCTTTCTGTGTTAAATATAAGGGTTACAGTAAAAGAAATTCACAGAACATTTTCAGAGAGTTCTAATAAGATATGGAGGTCACAAAATGTTTACTCCCACTCAGTAAGATGCAATAACAAATACCTACAGGAGTGTTGAGTGGACAAATGCAGAAATACTTGCATTCAGAATTCAATACTGCTAAGCTTATCTGTTAAAGTTTCCAAATAAGTAAAACACCAACAAATTACTCTGTAAGAAATATTAAATATTTTATCCCTGTTCAAACATTGCCTCACTCTCAAAATCCAAACTATAATTCAAGATGTAATAATTTGTTGGCTATAATTATTTCAGAGTATTCAGTGTAAATATCTAATACTTAATTGAACAACAAAACAGTGCTAGATGATTTTTCATAGATTTATTGAATTTAGTTATTTAAAAAGATGACAGTCAATAAGCCCCTTTCAGGAGAGAAAAGTAACTGGATGAAGCAACAAAATATGTTGTGCAAGGGGATGTGGTAAATGTAACTTTTTGCTAAATACACAGTACTTAGAACCTAGCTTTAAAGAGCTATTTGCACAAGACATTTATCTGAATGATGTAAGGGGGAGGATATGCTTCATAATCAACAACCATTCAAGGGAAAATTGCACTTGTGAAGAAAAGGTAGCTCATCAGCAGCTCACTTATCAACTCCACAGGCAGATCCTTGCATGCAGAAGCTCCTGTATCCATGGACCCAGACATGATTTTGGGAAGAACTCAGTCCCTAAGCCAAAACAGGTGCCTGTAGTGGTAAAGAGTATCTATTAAATCAAATGAACTTTGTAATTATACACCATGCAAACAAGAAAGATGGTCAAAAGCCACTTCTGATAAGGCAAGTGGAAGCATTGATCAATATTGTTTCAGGGTTTTCATATTCTATCATTTATACATTTGTTATTGCATATCTAAGAAAAAGAAACAGCCAGGAACTTCTGACTGCAGTGTTCAATTGGAAAATAGTCATACCTGCTATTTAGAATTGTCTTGCTGGGCATTATAAAAAGAAAAAGAGAAAATACAGCCGAGAGTCACTACAGCAGAAACCTCAAAGCAAAGCAATAATTATTTGTGAAAATGGTATCAAAAGAATCATATAGATCATAGAGATACATTATAACTTGATCAAGCTTGACGGTGCCAATGTCTCCTAGTGTGCTTATAATACAGAAATTTTAGATATCTTACTTTGATTTTGCATTTGGAGAAGTCATTTGAATGACAGTAACCATACATTACCGAGTCCACATCTATAATAGAAAACAGAGGAGTTCTCAGAGCATGAAGAAATAACATCAAAATATTCATACTGTATGCAACTATGGAGCAGCTGCAGGTATATGTAACCAGTTATTAATATAAGATACCAGATTTCTGAAAACATACTTAATCACAAATTATTTGAGCCTGATTTCCTGAGGGGGAGGTTAACACTCTTCAAGATAGTATAAAGATCCATTTTGCAGATGCTATGTTAAAGTGTCTAAAGTTCCTAAAAATCCATAGAAAACTGATTAAAAATGTAAGAGTATGTAAATCTGACAGTTGGAAATTTTTCCTACTCCCGTTGTGTATACTGACATCTGATCACTCCTATCTGAGACACAAGTCAGATGTTTTGAAATGGAAAATTGTATGGCTCCACAGATGGAGAAAATCCAAGTTAATGGAACTATTTGTAATTTTTGAATACTGCCATAATTTTGAAATTTCAAAAAACTGCTGAAATTAGAAAAAATGATTTTCTGCCACCTATATTCAATCTATCTCACCGAACACTTCATATCTTGCAGAATCTTATGCATCTGCCGAGGGAGGAAAAGAGCCTGAGCACAGATGTCGTTTTGTCACCTGCAGGAAAAAAATCCACCTATAATGTACTCTTGGAGCACAGTGGGGCATAAAAATTGCTGTGCCTTTCTCCAGGGCAGTCTAGAACCTCACTATTTGTATTCAGTCCTTCAGGGAAAACTAGAATCACTTTCCCAATAATCTGACAGCCGTAAGGAAAGTCAATGAGCTAAGCATGAATAAAGTATATTTAAACAATTGCTACTTCTTGCCTGAAATACAAAAGAGTAGGTTTTTTGTTGATTTTTTTGTTGTCGTTGTTTTGTTGGGTTTTTTTAGAACTGAGTCACAAATCAGATTGCAGTGCCTGGACTGGGATGTTTATGACTGACTAATGCCAGTCTAAAACAAATTCAAGCAATCAGGATAGCCTTTGCAAAGTTACTTAGGTTTATTTGAAAACAAGAGTTACAATGCCCAGGTAGGGGCAAGTTTGCAAGCAAGCTGCTCACCTCATGTCCAGAAGGAAAGTTTGATTTGACCAACAGAGGTTATGAAAAGACATTTCTTCCTCAGAGGCTGTACTTTTTTGCCTTGTATCCCTTCTGGCCCCTTGCTCATCACCCCTAGAGAACCCAGGTTCTGTTTTTTTTGAATGAAACTAAAGGAAAAAATCTCAGCATATCAAGCACTTAGGTTAACTCTGTTTTCTTCACTTTTTTTACAGTTCAGTGGACATGCAGGCAGATACTTCAAAACAAGGTCTTGTTGGGAACACACCCTGTTTTTACAGGTACTGTTACAAGAGAAACATGCCAACTCAGGGGATCAAGAAATATCCATTTTTGAAGGTCAGCCAGATTCAAACATTCTCCTTCAATTAATATTCACTAACCTGAAAAAAATCCAGTTCTTCCCACTTAACTGTTATTTGCCATTTACCACTTTGGAGATGATAATGTACTCGGGGCATGTTCTGAAAAATTATTATATGCACATGGAGATATTTGTGGTCAGAATGAGACCTAAACTGTAGAAACCTACGTGTGGTGTCTGCCTGTGAGATAGGCATATGAGTTCCCTGTAGAAGCAATGGAGATCTAGTCAATACATTTAAAGAAATCTGGATAGTAATTCAGATGAGTAATTTTAAAAGCCCATTTTATTTCTGAATAGCTCTCCAAAACCAGCTAGACCTCTTTTAGGCACTTGTGAGTTCAATACCTTCACTGAAGTGCAGCCACACAGTGCTATCCCCACTGTGTATGAGAATTATAGTACATTGTTGGATACCCAGATTTCCATTTTTGGCCAAGTCCTTAAATTAAGCCATTCTTCCTTTGTGAGATACAACACTCATTCCCACTCAGAACCTAGAGGGACACATGTTCCTGGAATCATAGAATGGTTTGTGTAGGAAGGGACCTTTAAGGGCATCCAGTTCCAGCCCCTCTTCTATGTGTAGGGACACTTTCCACCAGAGCAGGATGCTCACAGCCCCATCCAGCCTGGCCTTGAACACATCCAGGGATGTTCTCTGGCACATGTGAATTATATTTCATTCACTCAGCTTAATGATAGTGTTTTACACAGCAACATAATTGGAATAAATGACCCTCCTCTAGACCTGGCTCTCATCTGCAATGGGCTATAACTGTGACCAATTATGGAGTCCAAGGCTCTGGACTCCCTGGGTCCTTCCCAGCTCCTGGCCATGGCCCAGGTTCCCATTTGAGCCCAGCCTGGGGCCCTCAGTCCTGTTCCTGGACTTCTCTGATTGACCCTGGACCTGGCTTTTGCCGCTGGCCGGCTGGTCTGTGGCCCCATGATGTTCTACACTGATGATGAATCTGCAGAGACTGGCCATTGCCCTTTGGGGTTCAGTGAGACAGTCACTTCCCAGCTGCCTTACACTAATGAGAACCCCCTTTGAAATGGAGACCAGCATCAGACTAGCAAAATCAATCAGCCAGGAGTAAAAGATGAGTGAGGGGCGAGATGCCAAATACTCAGATAATTATGTATTGTTATTTATTTTTTTCCTATCATTCTCACATATACTTTTGTCCTGAATGTTTCATAACTTTTTATCATAATGAGGCTTTGCACACTGTAAGTGTGAATTGTTATATGTATGTTACTGCTGTATTTTGGGAGACAACAGATGATGTCATTTTACATGGTAGTTGTGAGATAGCTGTGGCAAAACATTTATAGGGTTTGTTTGGGTATTTTTTTTTCCTTTTGGGTTAGACATTTACAAACAATTTTTCAAAACCTGATTAAAACATCCCATTTTCCAACTGGCCTGAGGGTAATGCATGGATGCGTGTGTCTATGCTTAATTCTTCTTCCCCTAAACATTCTGGTGATTGCCACAGACATGAAATAAAGTCTATCTCAGAGTCAAGTCTTCACATTTCCATTATGAGTAAAAATTTTTAACAAGAACTAGACTACAAGAACTAGAACTAGTTGTGGAAGCAAGACAGTAAATAAGGTTTGGTCAGGCTCTTTGCTAATTAGTTACTGTAATAATATAAGGGTGGTTTATTAGAGCCATTTTGAAATGGTCAAGGATATGTGTAGTCATTTACTATGATGAAAGAAGGATAAATGCAAATGAATCACAGTTACATAAAGTTTTACTTAGTTTGTGAAATGGTTAGAAAGAACTACAGAATTTTATAGACAATTTGTGGCTGCGTTATGGTGGTGGCACTAGAACTCAAAACCTTGCATGATTTTGACAGTATCACAATCACTTTGTTCAGGTTCAACAAAACAGGGAACTGGTAAAATGAGTTGGAGGGGATTACGAATATTTTTTCTTTACTGGCTCACTTTAAGCATTGTACAGGACATAGGTTGATTTGAAAGTTTTTCCTCCACATGTCTGGTTGTTTGGTGGCTGGTAGGCTTGTCTTCCTTCCAGGAACCGAGCTCTTCAGAAACCTTGCTGGTGTCAGGCACTCTCAGAGGTGCCTTTTCCACTGTGTGAGCACAGGTAACTTCCCCAGCATTCAACTCCTTTACCAACCACTGGAAGGTTTTAAATAATAGAAGCTGGTACTGCAGGGCCAGTGCCTGCCATGGTCTCACCTTCATTACTCATGATCTCAAGGTTTCTAGTTCCACAGGGGACTGCCAGGCTTGCAGCAAACTGTGCTTTCAAGGTCCATCAGCAAAAGAAAATATTGCCCTGAACTAGAAGAAAATATCTCTGAGAATTAAGAATATTACCGTGGACTTGCATTTCAATATACTTACCAACTTTGTTCAAAAGTACTGATGATTCCTACGCATAACTAAAAAAACTATGTTTATCCTCAGTTAACTTTTGTGATAAAGAAACCAAAACATCGGATTTATGGCTCATTTTTTGTACTGCAGAATCAGACATATCTTCAGTTTTATTTGACAAATTTTGTGAAATGAATGGTCTCACATAGTCCTTACCAAAATTACAATGTTTATCATTAAATGAATGCATTATTTTCAGTTATCAGGAATTAGGTATCTTACAACAAAACCACTTATTATTAGTCTGGCACTAATAGGTCACAAGTGAAAGCATCACAAAGCACTTTCATAATTTTTGAAAGTTTGGGATAAGCTTGAGAGGTAAATCTTTGATTGCAAAAGATCACAGGTGGGACCACAAAAGCCACAGCTACTTGTTTGGATACTAGCATGTGCCCCAGGAAAGAAGTTTATGCTTCTATTTGAAATCAGGCATCCTAAAACAATTTTATTCTGTTAAATTTCTGTATGGAAAAAAGAAATCACCATCCAACCAACTTCATGTATACAATACAATGCAGAAATTCTCTTCAGAATCTACTGTGTATTCTTAAACACAATAAAACTATGCAGAAATATCAGACCCAAAAATAGCTCTGCAAAATCAGTAGCATCATTCTCTAGCAGCATTAAATAAAAGCATAAATCCAGAGTTATGGTGTGAAAGTGCTTCTGTCTTCCTGTTAGTGAATTTTATAAAGTATGTAGTTGAAACATGAATGCTCTGCAAAATTTGTTCCATGCATCAGGTAGAAAGAATATTCAAATTGCATTATTAAAGATCTTAACAAGTACCTTGATGCAGAATATGCTAACCTCTGACAAAAAAGGGAAGTTGAAAAAAAATGTTTTCTCTATAAGCCATTTTACTCAGCCATTTTATGGTGTGCTTCTGGAGTATCCCTGAGAGGCATCTACTACTGGCCTTGTTGGGGGAATCGGAAAAGAAATAAACAGGACACTGGTCTAATTTGGGATAACATCTGTGCTACTTAGAAAGCCTTTGATAAAAAAATATTTTGCATATCACTGGCATTCAACGTCCTCCTGTCTGTGGGAGTGTGTGTCCCTCAAAATCGTTTTATTCAGCTTGCATAGGTTCAGGTACATAAAACTGTCTCTTTTTTCCTTGTTGGCAAGAATTTGAAACTCCTGCTCTGGGAGGTAGTGTATTCTATGAAGCCATTCTTTTCCTGCTTTTGTAGCTCGTAGGACAGCTTTTTTCCCCAGACAAAGTCAAACATCTAAGTTCCCGTTGTATGGGAATCACTCCTTTTCTGAGGCACCAGTGCCAGAGCACAGCCCAGTGTCGGACTCAGCACAGCCTGTCGCAATGGAGACAGAGGTTAAACAAGGAGGTTTATTCAGTTCTGTTGGGGAAGAAACACATCTATTAACAACTTAGAGGTTTAAAGCAGTCAAAAGGCCCATTTCAAGAATCAGGCTGTCAGTTTTCACAATATTGAACTCGGCAGGTACACAAAGAGTGTCATGTGTCACCAGTGCAATACGATAGCCAAGTGCAGGGGTTGCTCCCTTCAAGTCTCCTAAAGTAGTTCAGGCTTCAGACCCTTTGAAAATATTGCAGATGCAGGCAGAATTGACACAACTGAACCAGTGCCTGGTGAACTGAGAGTAGTTCAGTAAAGTGAGGCTGTCCTCCAGGGAACAAGTGTCCCAGGGTGCAAGTGCCATTGTAGGAACTTATTTCAGGAACAAAACAAGCTGAACTGCATTTATCTACACTCAATTCTAAGGCTGGGAGTGGAGGACTAGGAGGCAATCACAACCTTCTCCGTGTATCAAAAGCTGTATTTCAATGTTCCAGGCTCTTAAAAACGTTGTGGCAAATGATTTGTAGGCCAATGGCCAGTATTTTATCTAAGCTGAAATTAAATCCCTTTTAGAGCAGATATAGAAGTAAGATAGTAACCACCTTAGCAAATCTAATCTGATTGGTGGGAGAAACAAAGCAGATGAAAGGAAAATTAGGAGGCTGGAGAAAAAGGGAAAGGAGAAACAGAAGGTTAGAATGAAGGCTACAGGGAGGGAACAGTGTGGAAAAAAGGAACTTTAGCACTAGGGGAATCCTCAACAATTCTGTGCATGTTTCTCATTAAATTCTTGGTTACCCATTTTGACAGGTTGTCATGATAATCATACTAAGTATTGAATATTGTCTTCACTGATAGAGAAATAGTATCAGGCAGAATGCAAGTCATATGTGTGTCCAGTACACTTTTTTCATTTAAAAAAACCCCAAATCCCAAGACATCATTGTTTTGAAGCACATTTCACATTAGCATTAATCAGCCTGGAATTTATCATAAAGAATCTCAATTTAAACAGTAGTCAGCCTGTCTCAAAAAATACTGAATAACAAAACCTTTTCCGGGAAGTTATACAACTATTCAAATTTGCTTGGGCAGCACCACATTTTTTGGTCAGGTCTTCTCTATCCAGTTCTCACTTACCCCCTCTCTTAGGCCTGTATTTTAAAATACTGTCAAAGTGCTCAAAGCCTACCTCAAAGCCTTCTTCACTTGTCCTTCTCTTTCTCTGGCTTACCTCCATATGTTACTATTTCCCTTTCACCACCCAGTCTCCTCACGTGATAGAAGAAATAATTCTTATTTTCTTGATAAATCCATCAGCTGCAAGTTCTTAGGGGTCTGCACATATAAATGGTAAAGACACCCCATCAACCTCAACAGATATCACTGCTGTGTTGCCCAGGTTCACTCCCTGGATGACTCAGGCCCATGCTCCTGTGAAATACAAGGCTGACATTTGTTAATACCAGAATAAAAATTGGAGGCTGTTTTATTTACATATTTATTTTATGAAAGCCTTGTAAATCTAGTATGTGTATTATCTTAGTCAGACTTTGAAAAGTCATTCCCACCACTTGGGTCAAATTGTCAAAACTCCCTCCCCTGTAACATATTTGAATAAAATTGTCAGTGATGCTGATGACTTATAAAAATGCAGTAATTTTCATTAAGCAGTTAAACTGGAACTGTTTGGTGCTGAGCTCTTTTGGAAAACCATTCCGAAAACATATCTGGGTTTCCACTGCTGCCTTCCCTTGTTTTTATTTGTTATCATACTGCCAGTGAATACCATCATTATCACTCTACTCATACCAGAGCATTTTCATATTTTTACATTTTGATTAGAATACCTTTGGCCTAATTAGAAATGTGAAATCAGGATGGATGATAGCAGCCCTAGAACCACACTTCAAACACTCTTACAGGCATTTCAGGAAGGGGTCAGAGAAAAAAAACTACAGCTCATTAACCTGAGGCTATGAGTGATCTACCAACCATACAGAAAATTGGCAGCCCTTCTGTATTTTTTCCTCAAGAAGCTTATGTATTAAACTAATTGTTAAATATAGCAAACAGACTGGCAGTCCAGTCAGACTATTTTTTGCACATGTAAAATAACGGGATTATTTGTATTTCACTGAAATACTATACATATAAGTTTTACAAATGTGCAAGCACTTATATGCTTCACAGGAAATCTTCAATACTGGCCTGAGATTTTAAAGGAGCCAGTCTTCTATAAACTGTCTAGTTAGAGAAAAAATACAGATATCTTATTTACAAGGGAGAAATAAGTAAAAATTCATATTGAAATTTTTTTTGATGGCTAATTCTTAGTAATTGTGGAGTTGGTTTTTTATATGGTGACATTCTTCAGAAGCATACTTAAATGTTTGGAATAGGAATGAAAAATCTTTTTGTGTTAATTATGTTGCACTTTTCTTTTTCATGTACATAAATGTATAAAGACTGTGACATTCTTCTCTTTTCCTAAATTATATTTTTTGAAGTTAAAAGCTTTTGTGATGGTCAAAAATTGCTGAGTGAGATTTGTTCGATACTAACTGATATTATTCCTTACTATTCTCATTAAAAATTGGTGATGCAGCACAATGACTTTGTTGGCAACAATGAAGATGATTTCATTCTATTCCCTGATAGGAATTTTTAGATTGTACCAATCCACTGTCCACATCCTTTTTGAGATATAATGTAAAATTACCATAACAAAGGAGAACACTATATGCACAGAGAACACTGCTATAAGAAGAAATTGAAAACAGAATATAAAATAATCTGTGACTGGAGAAGAATGGGAGGTGGGAGAATGACAGAAATAGAAGAATTAATTTTATCTAACTTCATTTATAGAACAGATAAGCCTATAGTCCAATTTAGTTGTCTATTATCCTCCATCTCCTAACCAAAATAGTTACAGCAGTTCAAAATTTTTGCCTGCAATGGTTTACATGAAGAATCATTTTGAACTCAGAGTGAATTTTGTTGTCATTATCAAGTTTAATTTTTTGAAGCATGCTAACATCAAAAGAATCCATGTGAAATAGAAACTGGTGATAGCTTCTGTGCATAAAATTAAGAGCTAGTCTCTGCAGAAGACATGTCCAATTTCCTGGTCAGAATTAATCCCAAAATTCTAGCATCTTCTTACAGATATTTCTTATGCCAAAGAGTTTTTTGAATATTGTATAACTGAGGATGGGTAACTTGAATTATTTACTATTCTCTCAGACACTTAAAACTTTTCTGAAAATCAGATCGTGTATTGAGCACTAATTTTTACTTTTTCTCCCCTTCTCTAAGGTAGAGTTGCAGTAGATTTTATGTTTAAAAAACACTATCTTGCTTTGAGTAATGAAAAATGGAAGAATGACTAATATTTTAAAAAAGTTTTAGGAATGAAAATTGAAAACAACATCCACAGTTCAAATGTTTGTAGCATAGCAAAAGAAGATTACAGGATTTAACAAGTATGCATTTATTTGCATCATACTGCTCAGAAAAAAACCCCTTGATTTTTGTAGGATTATTCATGTACTTAAAGCCAAGTGTATCTTTTTGTGCTTCGCCAACCATGTGAATTTTAACAAGAGCAAATACTATATTTTGCACCTCAGTCAGGGCAACCCTGGATGTACACGAGGACAGGGGAATGAGATGCTGGAGAGCAGTGCCACGGAAAGGGACCTGGGTATCCTGGTGGACAGGAATTTGAATCTGAGTCAGCAGTGCCCTGGCAGCCAGGGCCTGGGGGAATCAGGCACAGCATGGCCAGCTGGGCAACGGAGGGGATTCTCCTGCTCTGCTCTGCACTGGGGGGGCCTCACCTTGAATTCTTGGGCACCACAATATAATAAGGACATAAAGCTTCTAGAAAGCATCCAAAAGAGTGCCATGAGTTTGCTGAAGTGCCTTGAGGGGAAGCCTTATGAGAAGTGTCTGAGGTCACTTGGTTTGTTCAGCCTGGAGAAGGTAGACTGAAGAGACACCTCGTTGTGTCTACAGCATCCTCACGGCAGAAAGAAGAGGGGCAGGCACTGATCACTGCTCTGTGGTGACCAGTTACAGGACCTGAGAGAATGGAAGCTGTGTCAGGTGAGGTTTAGGTTGGATTCAGAAAAAGGTTCTTCACCCAGAGGATGTTTGGGCACTGGAACAGGCTCCCCAGCGAAGTTGTCACAGCACCAAGCCTGACAGAGTTCTAGAAGCATTTGGACAATGCTCTCAAGCACATGGTGTGACTCTTGGGGATGGTGCTGTGCAGGGCCAGGAGCTAGGCTTGGTGATCCTTGTGGGTCCCTTCCAACTCAAGATATCCTATAATCTCTGATTCTAAGAATGCAGTGATCAGAGCTAGTAAGACTGAACTTTTGTTACTTAGTCATCTGTCCCCTCCCATCAAGCAAATGAAAATTTAAAACCTCTGTGGCTGTTTTCAGTTTTAGTCAAAAACTTACTTACATTCCAGGGGAATACTTGCTGCATCAGTGTATGCCATATCCAATGATCAAACACAAATAGGTGGTGCCATACATCTGATTTTATTCCAAACAGTTAAATCATGAGTACAACCAAATCAAAGGAAAACGTTCACTGCTCTCAACAGCTGAAGAATTTGGATTTAAATAAAATCAATTGGCCAATAGCAGCAAGGGAGGTTGCTGTCACATTGTCTTCTGTCCTTACTTGTGTTAGAAGTTTATCTTTAATGTATTTTCCTTTTTATTTTTAACAGGAAAAACACATCCATATGATGGAGATGATGAGATACAGTTGTGGTTTGAGTTGTGAATAATCTAATTCAAATTACGAATTATCTTAATTTAAATCTTTCCAAGATTATTATACAAAGCAAACTGGATTATTGCTTTAAGGTCAGAATTCTTTTTAATTGATCTTAGAAAAATTCCACTGTAGCTATAACAAAGACTTCATTATGTTTTGGGGTGGGCTTTTTTCCCCACAATATCCTGCATTCTTAACTGTAGCCCAGCATTAACAAATAGAAAATCTAAACAATCTTTCGTCTATGAACTGGTATCTTAAATATTTACCCAGAATTCTTGGTTCCTTCTAGTTTAGCACATGACAAGGTGATCTAAAAAACGTATAAAGTGGCTGTGAAATAAAATCTATTGAATGTAGTGTATATTATTTTCATCTTCATAATCTTTCTATACAACATTGATAAAGCTAAAGCAAGGCTTAATGTCAGATGGAGTTTAAAAAATCTCTTTACACATTACCTTACTATTATTTGCACTTAAATAGTCAAACTGGGCACACAACAACAAATGGATTATAGAATGGCATTTTTAGAGAGCAGAAACAGCCTTCCAATGTCAGTGTAATTTTCCCTATAGCTGAAATAACATAGGCATTCTGAATTCCTTTTGTAATGCTGACAAGGTTGCTTTGGTCCAGAACCACCAAACTATTTAAAATCTCTTGATCAGCCAGGACCATCAAAAGGAAGAGATAACATGGCCAGATTTCTCTAACATAATGTTTTCATCCAAGCTAAGACTAGTGGGTGCTTGTAAAGTAATAGTAAGCAAGTTAAGGTGTATTTAGTAAACCGAAAAGCCAAGAAAATAGTCCAGAAATATTACATTTGAGAGTACATTGAAGACACAAATCTGCCACAGACTATTCAAGTTGTAGCCTGCATTGTCTTCAAATGATTTTATACAGAAAAGACAGAAGCACTGCATAAAGTCACGGATGTCTTCACAACGCATACAGTTATTATGCCTAAAATTAAAGCCAGCCTTCCTTCCTTCCTTCCTTCCTCCCCCGGTATTATGAAGCAGAACAACAAAAGACTCTACCCGTGTGCCCTGTAAAAGATTTTTGTCCATGTGTGAACACTATAATGCATTAGGAAATATAAGTACCAGCTCTCCCTGTAAGGTTAACTCTGCAAATTCAAGGCAAAACAATATCAAATTTATTTTTTTACTGAAGGAGGTATACAAGGACTCTGTATATACAGAAACAAATAAGAGTAAAAGCATGCCATTTCCATGATAATGTAAATGGAATCAATGTAACAAAAGGTCTCAGCCTGTTACAATGAACCATTTAAATTCCAAGACAGTGGTATAGAATGCACACATAGGGTTATGTTTTCATTTATACCAATTTAAAAGCATAATAACAGCAATGTAATTTGTCGAATAAATATTGAAAACAAAGGAAGTTTCAGGTGCGTCTTCCTCATCAATTATACCAAATAACTAAACCTGTTGCAAACTCTTAAATATTGAATACTTTCCTTATATCAGTTTAGACAGACAAAAGTGTTAACAAACTGTGATGTTATCAAGTAGTTTGCATCTCACTTTGTCTATTTCCTTCCTTGAGAGTGCCATACAAATAATTGCCCAGATTTTGATTAACTGCTTGAAAAATCAACAGCTGTTTTTTATCAGTCACTTAAATCTTTCATTCTTGACCTAGATTTAGCAAGCAACACAGACAATAGCAAGGTTTTTCCTCAGAAAAATTCGACATGTAGTATATTTATGACAATGGGAAAAGAGTGTCTATGGCAATTTGGATTTAAAGAGATTGTCTGTTTTCCTAACCCCATTTTTTCTCCCCACAGCATTACGACCAATTATATTATCAACAAAATAGGAAACTATCAGTGTAGTTTGAATCAACTGAGAAAAATACAGATTAATCACAGATTTTTAAATTCATCTCAACTCTAGCCTCAAGCAAGCCTGTTTTGCTGAGCTTGTTCATTTTGTTGACAGTCTGGCACTGGAATTTTAACTTCCATGATGCTTAGTTGATGTACAGGAGTTAATGTATATGTACATGGTGTGAAACTAGCCATTTTCCAGATTACAGATCATGCTGGCAAAAAGGGACATCACATAACATGTGACTGGCAATGAACTTAGATGGAGGCTGAGATGGGGTCACCAACCTGATTTACACATTATTACTACAGTTTGAAATAAGGGCCAATATACAGCCCCTTCTCTTTTCTTTGTCATGTCCCTGCAGTATTTTATTTAAATCACATGAATATTTAATGAAAACATCTCATCATTTACTGTTTATTATGCTTGAGGACAAGTCCACAGTTGAGATGCATTGTTCAGAGTCACTGACAGATATTTCCATGAGCTTTTTTTCAAAACACCTTTGCGAGTTTTAGTCTGAAATGGACTGATACTGTGGGACCAGGCAAATTCTGCTGCACTGAACCAATGTACAAATGGCTGTCCTTGCACAAAACACAAGGCATAAAGGCCTACAGAGTTCAGTTAAAGAAAATCATCAAACATTTTCTCACACTTGTAAATCCAAAAGACAATCTTAATGCTGAAAACTTTTGACAACATTTAGTTGTGTATGGAGTCGGGTTTTTTATATTTAGTTAGAAGAAAATATTTCCCACTGGCAAAAGACAGAGAGAACAGAAAGTTTCTGTGACTGATGGAACTGATCATTTGGAAAGTGCATATTTGGACAGATGCAATAGGTAGTTTGGATATGCAGCCAAATAAATGTACTCATGATGTTTTCTGAAGAAATCTAGCCACTTGGAAAAAAAACCACCAGAAGGAATATGAGGTGAATAAAGCTGGTCTTTAAATTCATTCTACTGTCTTTTTGCATCAGATAAATCCATGAATTTGAGTTCTGTCCAAAAGAGAAGGAGATTGACATTCTTTCAGTAGACAGTATTTTTAAAAAAAATCCACCTAGAAATCTTTTCAGGTATATGTTCAAGATGATATAAGTTCAGTTTAGGTCGCAGCAATTGAGAGAAAATTTTCAGAGCTGGCAATTCACCTCTTTACTGCTCAGTTTTCTCATCTTTAAAATGGGAGTAGGGTGTAGTATTTAGCTTGTGACAAATATAAAAATGGAATTTTACATGTTTTCAATGAAAGCAGCCAGGTAAGTATGAATGATTGCCTCAGTTTTACAGATGCAGCAACTGAAGCTGAGAAATGTTTTGGTAAGTTGAAAATAGTGAAAAGAAAAGTGGTTCTGTCTCTTTGTGGTAAATTTTTGTAGTGGTCATGGTAGTAAAATGGGACTGCTCCCTCCAACAATTCAATTTTTACCTTTCTTAAAGAAATGAAAAACTGTTTTGTTCCTTCTCTGGCTCTTGCTTCATATTTTAAGGCATTTTTCATGCTCATTGTACTGGTCTCTAAATTTGTTCTCTCTGGCAATTTATGATGATTTTGTCTGTTTATGCAAAAAACAGAGGAAATTTTTAATTTTTTTTTTTTTTTTGTAATTTCCACTGAATTTGAAATATTGAGGACAGCACAAATACATTTTTACTGGTAAACTGTGCAAACATGATGTGGAAATCTTAGAGGGTATGTGTGGAGTGCTAGTAATACCAACGTATCTTTTTCTCTCAAAGTATATTATATCACCAGAGGGACAATTTAAAATCAAACCTTTCAAAGTTTTCAGATATTTTAGTGGCATGCACATTTATGGCTAGCAATTAAACACAGAAATTGTGGATAGAATGCAATTGGAAGTGAAAATCTAAAAAGTCTGTACTGATCTAAAAAGACAGCCTGATGCAAAGCATCATCTCCCAAAGGCCCTTGTGTCTACGTAGTTTTGAAACACACACTAAACCAGCTGCCAAACCTGGCTTTTAAACAGAGGCTACAAAAAAGGTGTTCTGCATTTTCAGTGCATGCCACTTTACAAAGGAGAGAAGAACTGTCTGGCTGCCATAGAGTACAGCAAAAGGGAGCCAGCTTGCAAGTGATTAGAATAATGAAACTGGAAAGGATTAGCCACATTATCCAAACATGAAGCAATAGGCTAGTCAAACTAATCCCTGAGGAATAGTTAAAGGAAACAAATGACATGATAGACATAAGGTTACTTCTCAGTAAGATAGCATTAGAGCATGTGGTACTGCTGGCATATTTTCTGAAAGCATGTGCAAGATATGCAAGCAGGGAGAAGGTAAGAGGATGTGTCTGTGTGACAATATTGAGCTACTTTTATTTCAGATTCTGCATCTTATCTGACTTTTAAAAATAATTAAAGTGTTATTAGACTGACTGATATCAATGGAACATCCACATCCTGTGGAGTCCTTAATTGCAGGAAAAGAAGGGTAATGATCCAGATTTTAATATGACTGTGTCTATTGTGCCCTGTTGGATGGATTCATTATGCAATGAGTGAATATTTTTTCCTCATATTTAATTATTTTGAAACTGTGAGAAGTGATTCCAGTGCTAATTGCAACATTTCTATTTTAGAAGAACAAATCAGCCCCAAATATTTTTTCTTTTTGTAAAAACTCACCGTATGTGGAAATGATGCCCCAGCTCTATATTCATATATTTCCAGGTTTCTTTCCATACAGAAATTTGAGTTATAAATTATTGTTAGACATATTAACATCAAAACCCAGGAAAACAAGGCAAGTCGCTGGTATTTCTTGAAGAGCTAATTGAAATTCCACAAGGGTAAAAGAGAGTCCTTCCAAATTCATGTATATGTCCCAACTGGGAGAGCAAAGCAGGGGTAAGGGCTGCATTCCCATTGAAGTTACCATGTGTACACAGAAGGCCTTAGACTTAGGGCAAAACAAAGCTAAGTTGTGACTAATCATCCTTTAGATGACTTCAGGATGCGCTGCAGGTGTGGTTTTTAATCCAGGAGGGAGAAGGGCTCTGGCAGAGCTGTAGATCTCTACTCAACACACATCTTGCATGAACCAACTCACTCACATTCATCTGAGTGGGCTCCTCTCATGTGATGAGAATGGCCATCTTTCTTACCCTTTAAGCCGAGCACAATAAATCACCAATCATACAATTCTTGACTGCAGAAGGGAGTTTTAGGGAACATGGAATATCAAGTACTATGCTGTACCAGAGTCCTAAGTGGTTTACAGTATTTCTGACTGTATATCTGATAGGATAGGATATTTCTGATAAGATAGGATATTCTGAAAGATATCAAAGTTCTTCTATGGATGGTCATGAATAAATCTGCCAAAAAAGTTCCTTAACCATTATCAATTAGTTACTGTCTTCTGTGCTGTCACTCGAGGGTGCAAAATTTTACCACATTTTTCCTCAGTTTAATGAGGTGCTGAGTATTCTCATTGTTCATATTCAAATCTCATCTTGTTAAAGATCCAATAATCAATTGACTTCAATAACCTTCTTTGACAACGATTTCCCCAGGTTAATTGTATGTGCTATCTAAAAAGTATTTCCTTTCACTTTTTATTAGCTGCTTTATAAAAGTATTTTTGTAACCTTTTAAGAAGAGCTGAATTTGGGAAGAGCTTATCAGGTTCTGAAGGAGTGTAATCATCCATTCCTAACCAAGTGATATATTAGATCATTTATTTGTGGCAAGATAGACATTTCAATAGTGCTTATTGTTTCCCATAATGAAAGGTTTAAATCTTCCTTTAGGTTCCCCTGAAATTTAATTTTTGTGGATGAAGACAAGCCAGTTTGTGTAAGATTTTTTTTTTGTTAAGGCTTCAGAAATCCCAAACTATTAATTATATTTTTCCACTCTCTAACTCTATGTTGTGAAAAAAAAGAGGTGGAGGAAATCAAGTACAATAGAAGCTTTCATGCACCTCACCTTTAAAAACAATAAATTTCTTCCCTTTTGCAGGATTATTTATTGAGCTGTTTAGTCACTGAAAAGGATTTTATCATACACTCTACACCACTCATGAAAACTACATCTTATTGTATTTATGAATTTACATTTGGTAGAACTGCACAATACAAGTGAAACATTTTTGTCCTTGACCAAGTTAACCCCAGAAATGCCCTTTCTACAGGAGAACTAAAGTTCCCTGGATGTGTGTTAAAAGCCAGAATGACTTCTGTGTGAATCCCTTCTACCTACACTTAAGAGGATTTTTGCAGGGGAATATAGCTTGCCTTAAATAAGAAGACCACTATGTTGCTGAAATATATTTATTGTCAGTATAATATATTTATATTTAATTTGTTAATATCATTGGTGTAGAGTAATAGAAGTCTTTATACTGCAGTCCTTAAATAGAATTCACACTATCAAACAGTGCAGCTTCCATGGCTGTAACACCGTAGTCCCTTCCTGCTGTTGAGTTTTCAGTCCAGGAAAATATGTGCTTTCTGTTCTCATCTCCAATGCATTTGGAGGTCATGGACAAAGGCCTGAACAAAATTTTCTCTGAGAAAATCAATAATGATTTATGATATCTGACTTCAAAAAATGTTGTTTCATAAAAGTGATAGACAATAAAGCACTAATCTACTAAGACGACTCTGGGTTCCAGTTCACCTTTTATTTTATTTTCCTGCAGCCAAAGTGCTATACGGCGAAACAGCTATTGGGTTCTCTGGAGAAGTTGCCTCATTTTTCAAACACACTGAATTCATCAGCAAGCTGGCAATTTCACAACATGTTATGAAATTATTCAGAAAATACTATAGGAATATTCAGAAAATGTTACTCACTCAGCTGCACTAATGGCTCAGATCCTGGAAGGCAAAGTAATTTGACTCCAAAAATTTAAAAAGAAATCTAATGATACATGAACTAATCTCAAGATCTGAAGGCACAAGCCATGATTTTTACACCGTTCAGTCTGAAAGTGCTGCTATTAGTGGTGTATCATGGGCAAGGGAGCAGGTGTTTAAGAAGATTGCAAACAGCAATATTTTTTCTTCTTCCACCTGAAGGGAGAGTGGTTTATTCAGAGAGGACTGCCTGGGTAGTTCCTCATAAAATTTCATAAAAGTTTTTATTCCCTAAAGAACTGGGTTTATTCACAATTCAGAACTGGGCATGAATGAGTCATTGCTGCCCACAAACTGCAGAGGACCAGGAAATTCATTCATCAGTTACCTCTGCTAAAAAGCTTGCCAGGAGTACTTTGGCCCACAAATACCTACATCTGTGTCTGTCTGAATGTACATGACCCAGCCTGTGTCTTTATACTGCTCTCCTCAGAATTGCATTCCACCCTCCCCATGTCCTCTCCCAGTTACTATTTTCCTCCGTTTTACAGTGGAATATATGCAGGGGTGAAAAAGCTAGCTCTGCACTAAGAAGTGCAGGACTAATTAGTCTAGGAGCAGTATTATTTTGTTAGAATTATATCACTTGCAGGATTCGCATCTACTTCTTTCCAGTGCCAATCCATGCTTCACAGAGAAAGTTTTGGTACCTTGGTGTGACAAAATACAACATTGTTGCCATTCTTTCACACACCTGTGGTAGACCTTTCACAAAAGGAAACACTCACAGGTTGCTGCAGTGGTTTGTCAAGTTCTGGCACAGTGCCCAACTCCTCTCACTCTCTCCCCCAGTAAGAAAAGAAAGAAGCTGCATCCTTCTTTAGTATTGGAAGAAAACTGCATGATTCATTTTTCTGTCTGTCTGACTCTAACATAGGTGCTTTCTACCAGCTGTTCAGCTGGCTCAGGGGTAACACTGAGCACATTTGTGTCACTCCATTCTCCTTGCATTTAAGTGTGGACTCTGACTGGACTGAAAGATCTGCTGAACAGGCAGGTGGTGCTAGGGGTTGCAAGCTGTCCCTCTGTCCTCTTAAAAGGTGGGCCTTCCAGTGTGAAAGTGTTTCAATGCTGAATGCTGACCACAGCTCACTTTGTCAGCTACTAAAGTAAATAATTTCCCATTTCATGTCAACTTCTCATGCTAACCAGCACAATGAATTTGGAGCAGTGGGCTTCCTCTGACACTGACAACAGACACAGAAAATAGGATCCCTATTCATTACAAGGTAGCACTGATCTGCCTTGTTTCCCTAATTCTCTTTTTCACATATGGTCTTTAGGTGCCAGATAAAAGCAGGTTTTAATTCCATAAATTAAATATGTTGCCAGAGTGTTGCAACTCCACATTCAGAAACCCTCACAAAGCTTTCTGTGACTGTACCACATGATCTTATCAAAATTCTTTGCATGAAGTGTAAGTGGTGTTCATAGATGTGTGTATAATAAAACAAATTAGCATTACTGCTATTGCCTGTGCTCACACCTTTAGTTTTAGTTTTATAAACTAATCCTTTTCTGAGAGCAAGAAAGAATAGCCTCCTTACCTTTCTCATAAAATCTGAAAGTCATGTGAGGCTCATGATCTACCTTTAAATAATATATTCATTCACTGACTGAGACAGGCATTTTATATTTTCTTTATGTATTATGCCAATACAACATATTAAAACATCCATGAAGACATGCTGTTTCTATGCAGAATTTTTAAGAGGTGAACACTAGTTGAATTTCTGGGGATATTGATAATGTTTCCCTGATGTAATGGCATTTGTTTATTTGTGTCATTAGCTAGATCCCTCCAAATCAGTACAGAAAGTCTCCTGAAAGAGGTCTAAGTTTGTAATCTGATGCTGTCATCTATAAGCTATTTTTGACTACATTTATATCTAAGAGACTGATTCACAGTTCTTGGAACAGGTGATGCTTTAACATGTGCAATCTTTTTCTTCAGCAGCCTTTATTATTAACCTATTATTATAGGTTACGCAGCAAATAATGCCTATACTTAAGACTAACAATCTCCACAGAAAAACTCTTGCTTATTATATTGTTTGACTTAAACTGTTCAGGATGAACAGAAGTTTCTTTTGCCAGACAGCTGTCTTAGGTTCTGTGTTTTGGGAAAATTTCATATGCAAAAGGTCCAGTTCTTTCCAAGCAAGAAGTTAAGAAAAAAAATCAACTGTTTTGCACTAGGAGTCTTCACTGGAAAAAAAGATAACCTCTGACTCTCATAAATAGAGCAATGGGAAATCAGGAAA
This sequence comes from Erpornis zantholeuca, assembly GCA_013400515.1. Classification (NCBI taxonomy): domain Eukaryota; kingdom Metazoa; phylum Chordata; class Aves; order Passeriformes; family Timaliidae; genus Erpornis; species Erpornis zantholeuca. The sequence goes on from VZTN01011168.1 coordinate 129,629, forward strand.
AAGTACAGATTGTGCATTAAATAGAATTTTGCTGCCATAGCAGGTTTTTGGGTATCTGGCATTTCAGTTGCCTGTCTGTAGGATCTCTTTGGAGTGAAATGAGGCTCCTGTTTGGCTCACACATTTGGTTTCCTTCCAGTGAGAGTGAAAGGCATGAGAGCAGTGTCAGCCATGCCCACCAGGGCAGAGAGGGTTGTTCCTTGAGGGCAGCCAAGATGGGTGCCATGGGTGGCAGAGCAGGGCAGGGCTGGCAATGGGGTCAGTGTCAGCCCAGGGATCACAGTCACAAGGGATCAGGAGGTACAGCTCAGCTGTGGTGCAGCTCAGGCAAGGACTTCCAGGCAGAGTGGGTAGCCTTTGACAAGGTCCTTGCAGCACTTCCTCCCCCCAGCTTTGACCAAGGCATGGGAGCTGATCTGAGCAGAGGCAGGCAAACCTCTCGGAGAAGGAAAGAGGCCACTGACCCAGCAGGCACACTCAGAGCCTCACCAGTGCCCTGCCCAACCTCAGAGAGGAGGTGAATGCAACCACCAGGCTCCCAACAACCACCCCTGGGGGCTTGGACACCTCCCAATGCCACCTACAAGGGTCCCCTAGAAGAGCCATGCCTCAGTGAGGCCACTCTTAAACTTCCCTTGCCTTTGGATGCTCTGTGGCTCTGGGGTTTTCCCTTGCCACTCCACTTGCCCTTCTGAAAGCACTAGCACCAGCACTGCCAGCACACACCCTTTCCTCCTGCAGTGTTCAGCTATCTGTAGCTGTCTATTCTGCCTGCCCCACTATCCCAAGAACATGTTTGGTTCTTAGTGAAAACCATGAATTCTGCTCAAAAACTGGTTTTCCTTCATGTAGATGTGAAGCAAGAAAATGAATTTGCTGAAGAAGCTTGAAGGCATGTAAGAAAGAGGCAAAGGTTTCAAGAAAGGAAAACACTGTTTTATTGATAAGGCACTTAGAAGTCCCTTTGGAAAATTGCTTCCTACCAGAATGCCTGTTTGGGGCTAGAGAAGTCACTTCAGCTTTTTGCAGCTGACTGCTGAATATACTCTTAATTTTGTATGTAATCTACTTGATAGCTTTCACATTTGTAGAAGTGTTTGGTCTCACAAACATAACTGTTTCTGATTTTAAGGCCACAAGTAACATGGCATAAAAGTATGTAAAGTGATAGTAAATGTCCTGTGAAACTGGAATCTAAGCATCTCATTCTGGAACCCAAAATTCATGGACAGTTGGGTCCTTAACCTAAATCTTCCGTTGTTTAGTATAATTTTTTAAAAAAAGGATAAAAATAGTACCCCTCCATGAAAGTATTTTTAATGGTTAATTACATTAGAGTTGTGTAAAACTGGTGAATGTTTTAAGGAAAACATTTTATAAGAAATAAATTTCATTGAGAAATTAATGTTTCATAGCAAAATGCATTAATTCTCTACTCAATTCTGGTTTAGTGACAGGCTATGGATAACGTTGGTGTCATACACTCCTTGGAGGTACAAAGACAACCCAAATGAACAAAAGACTAAGCTGATGGGGCAACGTGGTAAAGTGAGTTACACAACTTTGTATACTAATGCGGACCTGTCATGTTCTCTTCCCTAAGTATATTAAAGGCTTTTTACTTGGTCAGAGATGAAGACATTTTGGGAAAGGAAAATTACTAAGGCAGTAAGCTGGGTCCTACTAAATCCAAACCATTGTATGATTCTCTGATTTTTTACTAGTACTTATTTTTGATTAGCCCACCAGCAGAATATCATAGAATATTTTGTCTTGAATGACACCCTTAAAGGACTTCTAGATACGAAAGAGTACATTTCATCCAGCATCCTCAGAAAACAGACTCACCAGAAGTCATAGAGGAAGTTGGAGGTTATACTGCAGTTCTAGTTCTAGGACTAAAGGAGAGACAAGGACTACATTATAGGGAAGTGAAACACAGGAGTCATCTGGGTAAGTTTCATTCTTACTGTAAGAATCAAAATTTAGACAGGTCTAAATTGTCTGGTCAGGAACTTTCATCCATTCTAGATTTCATCTTGTCACACTGTTGACCACAGCTTTAGTTGAGTATTGGCCTTGGTGATTATAGTGCTACTTCAGTTTGCTAACATTACTCTGCTTATTAGGGTTATAGCTTGAAGCTCTAGGCCTTGATTTGTGAAACAACCAAAAGTTACTTTAGCTTTTAGCATGTTTCTCTTTCTCAAAGCTGGTTAATAAAGGTTAAGCGAGCACTTAAAGTTAGCTTAGATTTATCTTTAGATGATTTGCTGAATCAGGTCCTAAACAGGGATACCAAATGCCTGTCCTAGGTTTTCTAGAGTGTCATAAGTATCTTTCTTATTGTTGCTTGCTAATCTTTCTAATGTTTTGTTTGCATCTTTCTTTTTCCTTGCAAAGCTCTGTACCCTGGAGCTTACACTGTTTTTTCTATATCATGATTGGTACATTGTTTATTTAGCTAGGCTATTGTCTAAGCTATATTAAAATTGTCCTTAGAGACAGGGTGACACCCATAATGCATGTACCCTTATTACAGCTAGAGGCACAGCACAAAAGCACTACTAATTTATTACCACAGACAGTGTAACCATTGAGCCCAGTTCAACCTTGACCAGAGGACCCAGGTGGCTTAGCCATGCAAAATATGGCTCATTTATATCTACCTATTTTGTATTCACAGCTGATGTATAGCTATTGAGATTATATGGCTATAAGGGAATAATAGTTATAGGGAGAAATAGATGAAGTGTCTTTAAATAGATTAGCTTTGATAGTCAAAGCTTTTTCCTTTAGGATCAGGCTTTTACAAGATGACTGTAGCCATTTAGCTGATACCGAAGAAAGCACAAAGGGGAACATGAGATGAGAAGGAGGGAATAGCTCTAAAGCAGTAAAATGAGGAAAGGTACAAATATTCTGACTGGGACAATCATTTACTTCTTTTTTATCATCAGTGAGAGCTGTAAGCAAAAGCCAGACCTCAGAAATATGAGAAAACCAGAATTTTGTCTCTGATTTATTTGGATGAGCATTTCACTTCACCAGAGCAATATGTGGAAAAAGAGCTTTAAATCTTACCTATATAGGGCTAATTATTTTCCCTATTAACATTTTCAAAGTCAGTTATTACTTTTATTTATGCCAGCTATAGTCAAACATCTTCTGCTATCCCAGGGAAAGAAAAACAAGATTGTGGTCATGAGGGGAATATGGCCTGAAACCAAGAGGTATCATCTCCAAGGAAAATGTAATGTGTAACAAGCACAGAGACTTGTTGGTAGCGGAAGCAGGGAGAATCTGGAAGGGTGAGGAAGCTGCCTGATGCCAAGCTACACATGAAACCAGTGCTCAGTTCTCAGCCACAGACCATTGCAGGTTTGGTTTTTGGGTTTTTTCGGTTTTTTTTTTAGAATTCCTTTCTCCTTGCTCTGGATGGCAACTTTAAATCCAGGAATTCTGGAAGATGAGAGAGCTATCTGCACTTATAGTGAGTGCACCTGCAGGTATTAACATATGGAAAGAAAAAAAGGACAAAAGGTGTTCCACCTTACTGCAAAAAATATTTTAGTTTCCTATAAAAAGAAAAAAAGGAAATATCCAAAAAGAATTAGATTTCCAGAGTTGGGAGTAATAGCAGCTTTCATGTTAAAGAGCCCATGACATACAGAGAGAGTTAACCAAAGTTTTATGCACTGAGCGTGAAATAGGAAACTGAGTGCTCACAGTCACTGGTTAAGATCCTCTTATCTCACTGTGGAAAGAAACTGAACTTTATATGTTTCTCTTGCTGGCAAGGCAGCCTTCTATGGTTATCAGAAGTACAGAGGAAAGTCTAGTTAGAGATTTTTTTCTCCCCTTTGGCTTCTACGCAACAACTGTAGCTGATTAATCCAAGCCAACAGAAAAATCAGCCAGTATTATAGATTAAGTGAGAGGAAATTGTTGTTGTTTACCCTTCTACCACCTCTCTTTATATGCAGCTTGCTATTGCAGAAATATGGGATATTGTTGCATTTTCTTTTTTACTATACGTCACAGATCTGTGCCGCTGTGGTTGCTGCAAACCCGGGCATGCTCTTTTGATAAAATAGAACTATATTAAATCAATCTACCGACAGGCTGCTTTTGTTTTTACAAAAGAAGAATTGACAGCACTTTTAAGAAGAGATCAAACTTCACCCTTCCTAAATGCTTTAACCACAGCCGACTCATTTGAAATTGGGGCAGGTTAAAGCAGCAAATGGTTCACAATTTCAAGATGGCCTTTGTCTTAGCCTTCTTGGAAAGCCCTGGTAAACCTGTTCTCTTCCCCGTGGCAAGGTCACAACAAGCTTGTTTCTCTTTCTTCCAGTAAGCTTGTTTCAAACTTATTTTTATCTTTGCTTTAAGCTTTTAATCCTCCTTTCCCTTCTCATCTTGAATAAGACCTAAGTCCTCAAATACAATGGAACCAAACTTTCAATGTTTGAATGCCCCTCTGCAATCCCTTACAAAGGGTTTGTCTTTACAATTAAAGTCAGACAAGTTAGAAAGCTGCAGAGCAGGCTTACCTTCAGATTTTGGTCTTTTAACCGGAGATTGAATGATACAGACTATTTCAAATAATCCTTTGAATACAATTCCTAAAACAGCCAAGCAAATTGCAAACTTCAGGTAAATCCAAACAACAAATAAGCTGGTATCTAGACCAGCAGCAACCATTGCTAATTCAGGAAGATCTTTGACCTTTTGGTTCAAAGTGTTGCTGCTATGCAGTACCTTTTACAGCTGAAAGAGAACATATTAGGATAAAGAGCAGAAGGAAGGCTTTTAATATGATCTAATACACCTGGGATGCAGTGTCTCAATGCAAGAAATCTAACTGAGAGTGATAGAAGGTGAATGGAACAGCTAAATTAGTTTCAAATTTTAGAACAAAAATGTTGTTAAAAAATAAAGAAAGGAAACAGAAGAAAGAAGGCAAGCCAACAAGCAGACCAAGAAGACTGAAAGATAACACTGAAGTGCAGAAATTCTGTCATCACTCTTCCAGTTTAGATATTTCTTCATTCTATAAGTGATGGACCAGACACTTGTACCAGGCTTGGAGAACATCAGCAACACAAAAAATGAGTCTTCCTACGATGAAGGAGTCTGCTGATAGAATTTACAGACTAGACCTGATCTGTGCTACAATTCTAAAAAAATACTATTTCTAACTACCCCCCTAAAAAAAAAAAAACAACAACAAAAAACCAAACTCAGATTTCAGAAAGAGAACAGGTTATCTAATTTCTCTGTCTTGATTTTTAAGTTGGAGATAGATTATCATACAAGGATGAAAGTGAGAAATGAGGCACATTTCTCTGTTTAGGTTAGGACTGGTGATCCCACTGCCCAGTATTGCATGACAGAATGGAAGGCAATAAACTGAAGATTTGCATTTCCACCTTGCATAGTGAGAGTTGAGGAGAAGTATTTCCAGACCCACAGGGATATGAGATGATGCATACCAGGCTGACCAAAAAGTTCATGATGGGGCTCCTTCCCCACCTTTTTCTCATGCTTGTGTCTTCTTCTACCTGTCTATCAGTCTTGGGCATCTTGTTTAACTGTAGTTTCAATTAGCAAGTAAAGTTGCTTTGTGCAGCATCCAAGCAGAAAAGACTCTGTTGTTGCAATCTGTAGATAAGCATGTTTGTCAAAATGCTTTCTCTGGAATGTATCAAAATGTATTCTCTGGAATGGCCCAAGACTATACATTATTCAAAATTAGGAGAATTTCACATTTCTTTTCTGTGGAAAGGGACTGGAAAGGAACCAAGGCAGAGATAGAATTTTGTTCATTTTACCATAGATATTGACAGTCTCTTGAAGCTGAGGAACATCTAAGTATCAAAAAACTGCACATTTCTCATGTGAAAACCTGTCTTTGTTTAAAAAAAAACAGACTCAGAACCCCAAAAACACACAAGTAAAAAATATGTTTGCATAACAGAAACCTGTAGACTGTGCTCCAAAAGAAGCAATTGCAGAAATGCAATATTAATCTAACATGGCAGAATTACTCCTATATAGTACTGAACTTGCACACAAAATCAAGAATACATTTTTTCATATAGGCCTGATGTGGGCCTGCAGTTTACCTCTGTGTTAGGATCCGATTCTTAAGAGATGCTTCTGCCTGAAATAGGGTGTGAACGAAGCCATAAGCCAAAATCAATAGTATGGATTTTATTTAACAGTAAATATGAGATAGAGAGATAAAAATGGGGGGGAAGGGGAAGGAGAGAGAGAGAGAGAGACAGAGGCAGAGACAGAGAGAGTGAAAGAGAGAGATTAAGCAGACACATCACCACCATGTGAAATCCTAAAGGTCCTGCTAGTCCTTCTTCACCCCAGTCTGCTCAGTGGTGGGGTTCCTTAAGTGTTCTTCTGGAGAGATCTCTTGTATATAGTTCAAGACCCTGGTATCCATGGGATGTACATGCTGTTCCCACAGGTATAGCATGTGTGTAACAGCTGCTTCCTTTCTCACCATTTGCCATGGTGGGAATTTTATCCGGATGGGTTAAGAAGATCTGCCTCACCAGACTTGGCATCTTCCTATTGTTGTCTGCACTTCTCCCACAGTCTGCACAGTGGAATCTTGTCCAGTATGCCAATTCCAAACCTTTCCCCTTTGTGTAGGCCAGAAGTTAACACCTTCCTGTTTGCCATC
>VZTN01011169.1:16372-27652 GCA_013400515.1 Erpornis zantholeuca
GATGCACGGGGTGCGGCCCGCGGCGCCCATCCCGGGCCAGGCAGACCCGGGGCCGCGGCTCCTGGGAGCCGGGCGAGGACTGTAGCCCCGGCCGGGCTGAAAAGAAATTTATTCGTTGCTCCCTTCCCCCCTTCGCACAGGGTAATTAAGTATGGTAATAATTTATCATGTGCTCTGCTGATGTGATTTAGTGCAACTTGTCTTGTCAAGCCTGCTCCAGCATTTAGCGCGTAAGTTAGTTTGCGCTAGTTAACAGCATGTTAAAAAGACCTTTTTCAAAGACATTTTCTTAAAATTCCAGAACTCGGGTGGCTACGAAGTCCACATGCATTAACTTACGTAGTAATGGTAATGGTGCAAATGATTTCTAAGTACCTCACCTGTGGTGTGCCAGCATCACAGATTTTTCCATATTTATCTGCTCAGATAAGGATAAAGTTTTGAGTAGTTAACAGTTAAAAAACATGCACAAATGCTGATGGACTTAAACTTTTCAGGGTACTGAATAGTCTAGTATAATTTACCACAGCTTCTGCGCCTGTTCAAATCTGAAATTCATGTGCCTCTAGTCAAAGCAACATTTTTTATTTGGGTTTAATCAAAGGATAAATCTTTATGAGGAGCATTACTATTAGAGTGATCACTTGTTTAAGTTGTGCTAAGTGAAACTATTCATGTGTATGCTCAGCCTTGGTGTGAAAAGGTCTTAGGAGCATGGTTGAGCTATGTAACTACAGCCGACCTTAGATGCTTCACTCACTACTGGTGATGTCAAGACTGTGTTGCAGAGAAAAACTGTAACAGAGGGGAATACTGTCTCAGCTACTTGGTGCTTCGTGAACCCCCTCCTGCTTAAAGGTCAAAATGCTGAGGTCTCTAAAACTCAATTTCAGACTTCCTTCTAATGCAAGGGTGAAAAGCAGAAAAACTGTTTGCACTGGTAAGTGCAGAGCATTGCATCCCCATTAAAGTAGCAGCATTGAACAGAGAGAAAAGGCGGGGATTGGTACAAGTCTGCTGCTCTTCTTGCAGACTGGATGGGCCCTGGCAGAGCTGTGGCAGCCGCTGAGCAGTGTGCAGGTGCTGCGTGGCAGAAATGAACTTCAGGAGCAACCACTGAACCTGATTTATGTCTGTTAAATGTTGTCTAGTGTCTGTGTTGTATCAGTGGCGAGTACAATGATAGTGATTTTGTGGGGGATCCCAGGTAGTATTGTTATGAAGCTGTCTGTCAAAGTAACCACGAAATGAGTCAGTCAGATGATTCCCTCATTTCCTGTTGGCCTTTCAGCATGCAAAACTGTGGATGGTTTACATCTGAGATAAACAGAGAACTTTCCCCCCTACTGCTTTGTGCACCTGTGTCCAGCTCTGTCACATGAGCTGTGGAATGTTGGGCAAGATGCATGTGAGGAAGAGGGAAGGGGCATTCTAATTGCCTTATTCACAATAAAATACTAGATTTGTGGTTTTCAGATTATCTGCCTACTATGAGTAGTCAACAAGACCATGGTGAATCATCTGCAGCCCAATATGTGGGGTCTTTAATCTTAGATGCAAATATTCATACACATACATGCCACTTACAAAAAAAAAAACCTTAGGACTTGGTAGTGCTCTGCAACCTAAGCAAAACAATGGAAATTACTATTCTTCATAAAGAACTATTAAATAAAGGGAAGCAGTTGTATAAGAAATGAAATACAGTTTTAAAATACTTTTCAGGATGGATGCTAAGCAGGAAAGATGCAGAGTCACAGATTCTCATGACTGTGTTTATGTGTGAGATACAGAAAGCAGGAGTCAGGGGTACCACCCTGTGCCCCATCAGCTCTTGGAGAGATACCCTTGGGTCTGCCAAGTCCTTATTTCAAATGCCAGTATTCTCCGAGCTTCTCCTTTTTTTTTCAGTGCTTCCCTCTGGATTGTGGAAAGTAAGTTACCAGTGTCAAAATATGCCTTGATGTCTTGGAGATGTAACAGGGGACAGAGCCCTTATCATAGCTACAGTAGCCAGTGAGGTTCATCAGGGCATGGAAATTCTGTGGGGTCTGCTTTCATCTGCCTCAAGGCTCCTCTGAGACAGGAAAAATGAAGTTCTGGGGTTTTTGTTTTGTTTTGTTTGTTTGGCTGGTTGGTTTTTGGTTTTTTGGGATTTTTTTGGAATTCCTCTAAGAATTTTAAGGAGGAGCTGAAAAGCCTCCAGAATAAACCAACAATAAAGTGCATGCTTTGCCACTGGGTTGGAAAAACTGTGAGACTAGGAATGCTGGGGCTGGCCTTCTTCCCTAGAACTTCTTCCCTTTCTTTGGCTCCCAGATGACCTTTGTCTTTCAGTTTTCTCTTACAGGGTGGGCTTTCTTTGCCCCAGCTTCATTTCCAGATCCTCTGCAGCTTTCCACTACAGTTCCCACTAGGGGCTCTCAATCAATGTCTTATGCGAGGTTATTGTATTTTCCCATAGCCCAGTGACTCTTAACATCTCTGCATTTGAGAGATGACTGACTCTTGCTATCAGGGCAGGCTTTAACCAGAACATTTTGCTAATACCATGTTTCTGGAGCAGGGATTTCATATTTATCAAAAAGTACACATGACAAGAACATGGGGCTTTAGATTGGTTTTAGGCTTTTTTCCTCTTCTGCATGTGGCTTCCTAATTTGCAGTGTGAACAATGCTCATCTGCAATTTCATGGGCTCCTGCCTTTTTAAAACATTCAGTGTGCAAAGACTGTGCTCAGCCCTTCTCATCTGACCTCTCTGATCATGTGCCACCTGCTTGGACAATACCTGTGGATTTCCTAAGGGTTCTAGCACTGAGAAAGGCTTTACTTGGAATCTCAGGCTTTAGCTTGAGTCTCAGGAACTGCTGCAGGTGGGGCTGCCTCACAGAAGCAGGGGGAAGAACAGCTCTATCCCACTGCTGCCACCTTTTTTACTTTCAGCTTAATGTGCTTTCTTGCATTGGTTAGCACTTCAGCTTTTTCTGTTGTATTGAGTGGATTTTTAGGAGTGGGTCCCCAAATAAGCAAATATTGCTCAAATAATGCTAAATTTGAGCTGGTTAGAATAGCGTTAGAATGTAACTCCTGTTCTGTTTTGGGGCTCGGTATTTGTATTGTGTGCTTTGTAGTAAATTTTTGTGACTCTGTTCTAAATCTACTGGTTTTTATAGTCCAAAGAAGGTAATCACCAAATACTGATTACAATCACGTCTTACTGGTTGCAGCTGAAAACTTAGTGTGTATGTGCAGTAAGTAACTTTTAGAGTAATTGAGGCAAGACTGAAGATCTTACCACATAATTTAAAATGTTTTTCAATTTTTGAAAACATTTATACTTATCAACAGAAGACACTTTTCAAAAATATGCCAGGATGATGTTAAATTACAGCAGTACTTTTGTGAATCCTGACTTCTGTGAGATTGCTTTCAGATCCTCTGTGCACTTGTGGTCAGTATCCCGCAAGTATTTGTCAATTTAGTCATTGATGCAGAGGGGCTAATATTTCATGATTCACGTGCTTTGAAGATTTTTTTTTTGTTGCTTTTGATATTAATGTATTTGAAGTTTATAGTTCTGTTGTATACAAATAATTAATATTTTCCTCAATTGTCTTTTAATTAGTGTCTTAAATTTTCTTTTGTAATCTGGTGTTGGTTATAGTATTAATTTTTGTTTTATGTTTGTTTCCTGTTTGAATTATTTCTTTGAGCTAAAAATGGAATGGTGTCAATTGGAGAACAGAACTCAGCTTTAAGAAAACTTACTGGACTTTATTACTTATTGCTGAAATGTTTTGCGATTTTTTTTTCATTAAAAATAATTCAGGATTTTCAGTTAAGTCTATCTTTTTTTTAGGTTAGAGTTGTTGAATGTAGTCTCTCATCTCTGTGCTAGTAGTTCTGACATTTTCCAGTTTGTCATGTTTTCTTGTGGAAATGTGACATAATGCATGTAATGGCTGCATAGTTATGTTTTATCTTGGTCAGATAAAGAAGCAAAATATGAATTGGCAGAAATACTTTGATGATTATGCAGTGATAAAGCTTTTTTATATCCAGCAGATCATGCAGCAAAAGAGCCAGTGGAGGATACAGATCCGAGCACTCTTTCCTTAACAATGGTACGTGTTTATGGGCTAGTGCAGCTGAAATCATTATGGCTTTCTATGGTTATGTAATGCAGCAGTGAGAAAAAACATTCAGAGGTGCTAACTCAAACTGTGAGTGTATATACAAGATTTTGCTTATCTGTATGACTGCACAAACAAACTTTGATTTACTAACCTGTGCAGTTAAAGTGTAAATAAAATACCCATAGGTGCATCGGCTGAACTGAATGGTATCAGTGGAGCTGTCCATGGGATACCTTCCCGAGGCTGTGGCAGTGCCACCTCTTTAATTCAGGAAAGCCCCAGCAACTGAGAAAAGTTGGTGCAGACGTTCTTCTGTCTATACAGTGTGGAGGGATTAAAAAAAAACCCCATAGGGCTTAAAATTTCAGTAGTACTAAGCTGTTACTACTTCCTGCAGCTGATTTGAAGTCGTGGAAAGGTAGGATCCCAGAGCGGCGCCTTAGGCAGGCGCGGCTGAGCCTCGGGAGGGACCAAACCGCGCCCTCTGGTGTTCGCTGGCACACGAGCGCCGCTCCCGTCGGGATCTCAAACATCCCAGTCTCGGGCCGAGGTGGAACTAGAAGTAGCACGAAATTCTATGAAGACCTTTTAAAAATGCGGCTTTCCATAAAAGCCACACCTACTTTCACATAAGGGTGGGGGGAAGGAGGTAAATTTCAGGTAAAATAGTAAGTTTTGTCATGCCCAGGAATCAGTAGCTGTGTCCATGAACAGTAATAATAGTTTCCTATTGCATCTTAAATCAGCTATGTAAGTTTAGAGCAGAAGGGGAAAATATTTATTTTTCTTTCAATGCAGTAACATTTTATTAAAAGCTTAATGTGCTAAAAGAGAATTTGAAGTCAACTCTGTTCCTCCTTGCATGTGCTACCTTTACAAGATTATCTTGCTACTTCAGTTCAAAATTTCTTTCCTAAACGCTGCTTTTTCACTAAAAATAGCTTAAAAATACAGTAGCAAAGCAGAAATCTCTATTACTCGTTCATGTGCTAATCAGTAGTGTTAGTAGCATCTCAGTTCCCACTAGAGTGTTACTGTATATGATGGTGAACAGATCAACTAGTAGTGACTTGAGAGATACAAGAGTGCATAAAGAAAGTGTATATAAATACTCTATTCCCAGCATAATTACATTCAAAATTGCAAACATCTGTGTTTCTTGCCTTTTTTTGACAGACTGAAAAATACCCTGTTCAAGACACAGGAGTACCTAAAGGTAAGAATCGTGAATTCTGTCTATTCAGATATCATTGGTCTGTGTTGTTATCTGCAATGAAACAGTGGTGTTACCCAACAGATTGAAATACTCATACTTTTTGCTAGATATTTATGTTTTAAATATAATGCCCTCTTTATTTTTAAGATGAGTTTGGTGTGTATATCTAACTTTTGAGATTTCCTTCCAAAGCTTAGTTTTGATCTAAAAGTCAGTCTAAAATTATCATCAGAAGACTTGGGTTCTCAGTCTGGGAGGGAAATACAGTGGTGCCATTGAAAGACAGGGCTCAGACAACAGATGGGAGAGACAGGTAGAGACACCATAATGTTAGAAGGTGACTTTGAAGGGATTGTATTGTTAGAAATACGATCAAGAAATACCTTTCAGGTCTTTTGCCTCTGTCTGCATTCCCAGCCTTATAACCAGGCAACTCTTTGTGCCATCTTTTACCTTCAGCAGGTGTTGATACTGTCGGCTGGGGCACCTACTGTCAGGCCCACTCTGCACAAGTCCCTGCCTCTCCTTGCTGAAAATGGAGTGAGGGGATGCAGGTTCTGAAATCAAACACATAGATTACACAGTGTGAATATCCTCTTTATGTTTCCTTGATGTGTGGGGTGGGTTTTTTTGTCACCCAGGCTTCACTATTGACCTTTGTCCAGGGAATGCACTGGCAGGGGCTTGGTTGAGAAGCACTCTGCAGGTAGTGTGTTTTCCATCCTGTGTTGCACAGCAAGTCTGCAGTGGGACAGACACAGGAAACCAGGCTAGTTACACTGGAAACTTCTGCTGAGCAGTGAGAGCAGTCTACCACTGGGGGTTAAAGAAGGGGATAGATTATTCTGAGGCTTGAGAAAGCCTGGCAGAGAGAATGAGCACTCTTCAGAAGTGGTGCTCAGCAGGGAAGGATAATGTGGGATGAAGACTATTTGAAGACATATACTAGTTTCTGTTTATTTGCAGTCAGGTGGTTTGGTCCTTCAGAATTGCCTATTAGCACTAATGCTATTACATTGGAACATTCTTTTCCATCTCCTGTTTTTTATTTCACCTGTGATATTATGTACATCTCAAAATTAATTAGATAAATTCCCAAAATTCAAATTTGTCAAGGTTGTTTGAAATCCAAAATTGCATATTCTAAATGCACCTAATTTTAAAAGGAAAGCTAAGACATAAGTAGGAAGGGCAGCACTTTCTGTAAAAAGGAAGTGCACTTGGTTTATATTTAATTTTCATTTTTGCTTCTTCTTAGTAAGTGTAAGAAGATGTAATTACTAATATAGCTTGACATTTCCCCTTTGAAGTTGAATGTGATACAAATACCTCTTAGAATTCAGTTAATTTCTGTGAATTTATTTTTTTCCCTGAGAATGGCTTTTCATAGCTATTTCTATAAAAAATACGATCTTAGGAGTCTGTCAGCTAAAAATTGTAACAGATGTGCATGTTTCTGATTCTGTATAACACATGATTATGTTTGCTTCACATTTAATGTTTGAACAGACAGTACATTGGTGAGTGTGTCTATCTGTTGCTTTTATTGGTCAATTAATTAATAGGCCATTTTGGAGCCATAACTTATTAAAGTTCTTGGCACCCTTTACTGATTATGAAATAAAATGGACTTGAGGGAACATTTTGTCTTGCAGGGGCTGCCTTAGTGTTTAGCATGATTTGATAATAATTCTACTTCCACTCAAATATAGAACAAATTTCACACATATTATTTCCACAATTTTAATGCCCATGCTCTGCATTTTCAGACACACTTTGTTTTGTTTTGGAGTTTTTTGTTGTTGTCTCTAGACCTACAGTCATAAAGAATAATTATGATCCTCTACTAAATGTTGACATTACTGGGGATGAAATATCTTTCAACAGTCTTACAAAACCAGAAAAAGAGGAAAATAATGATTTTTGGTTTTCTTTTTCTTGCAAGTGTAACGATGAATTTTTTGATTCAGATCAATTTCTTGAGTGAATTAAGAAAATATTGCTTGCTTCTGTTATGTGATGATTCATAAAGATAATAGAGGTTCTTCAGTGAGATGTTACCACTAAATAAACAGCAAATAGAAACATAACAGCACTATAAATGTAGTCACCCCCATAGAGTGTTCTTGTGTGTAAAAACATGTAGAATATAACCTTTTTTAAGCCTGTGTTAATGGTTGGTCAGCACCCGACTCAGGGGAATTATGCAAATGGTCTGATGAGGAGGACTTTACTAATCATGCAGAGTGAAATTTGTCCATTTGCACAAGGTTCACAAAGGGTTTATGTATCCTTTGTATCCCATTTTGAGGGCAATAGTGATGCTTGAAAGGTTAATAGTTTGTGCTGTACTAGGGAATGCTGTTCTTTTCAGTGGACTCCCAGGGCAGGTGATAAACACACTTTGAAATGGATTATTTCAGTGCTTCAGCAAGTTCCTGTGTAGTAGAAATCACTAGGATAAGTCCAGTTCACCAAGGGGCAGAATAAAAAGTGAATATTTATGCAGTACATGTTTTAGCTGTCATTTTAAGCGTGCAGAGAAAAGCAAAACAAAAATTAGAGTGACTTGCGACAATCATCTTCAGCCTACTTGGATGTATTGGTTCAGTTAATATTCTGTAGTCAGCTTTCTAAAAGGAGAACATGACTCTTGCTTTAAAAATAGTGTAGTGTTTGTTTAGAAAACAACTGCTACTCTAATAGCTAATCTCTGCAACGATTATATTTCTTCTCACAGTCATGCTGTGCATGATGGTTACTGTCTCTGCTGATTTAATATTTTGGGCTTTTAATGTAGCTATTCCCAGTGTTTGATCATGATATGGAATTGAATTTTGTATGTTGGACACCTATACTATAATTATGTTTGATATTCTTACTATTTAAATTTGTGTTTGAGTGGAAGACCAATGTTTCACACTCTTTGCTGTAGATGAGGAATACCTAACAGATCAAGTTACTTTGGAAATTGCATCTGTGAACATCAAGACCCTTACGTCAGATTCTGGCCTAATCCAACAGGTAAGAAAAATGATACTTGAATGTGAACTAAGTTACTGCTGTTAATTAAGTAAGTATGTTAACAAATGAATATATTTTCAGACTAAATCTGGAGAGCACAAAACAATTCAGTAAAACAGACCAGAAATTTGCTTTCTTTTCAAGGGTTCAATCAGGGGAGCTTTTGTGGAGAAGAGCAAAAAAAAAAAAAAAAAAAAATTTTTTTATCATTAACATGTACATTTTAGTTTAAATAGGTTTTGTTCGATGTATAGATGTTCTGAAGAAGAGCCAGCAAATAGTTAAGGCTTTGTCATGCATGCTGTTCCCCTTTCCTGAAAATAATGCCAGGCAGAGAAGAAATGAAGAAATAAGGAATCCTAGAATTTGCCCTTAGGGAGGCATTTGACTGTTTTGCTTTGATTTTGGGACACTGCTCTTCCTGTAGTTGAAACACTGTCCTTCCATTGCCATAGGAAGGGCAATGCTGAGTGACTCCCATGCTCCACAGTTATCATCTTTCAAGTTAATATTATTTGCTGAATTTCAAATTGATTCTCTTTGGATTGAGCAGAAAACTTTGAGAAGATAAATGAATGAGCATTTTCCAGCAAGATGAAGAATTAAAAGAGTACCTAGTGCCAGAGTCCCAGCTGAATTACTTTAGAAACAAACATGGTTTTGGCATGCATTTCACAGATGATGGAGGTAACTGTTCATTCCCATAAGCAAGGAGAGAGCATTTATTGGCAGCTTTAGAATCACTATAAAGATAATTCAGTGTATTAGGGTGTTAATGTTTTCCACAGAGCTGGTAAACTTTCTGCTTACCTTCAGACATAAGTTTATGGCTTTGATTAGACCTGTAAAGGATGATTGGGTCTTCATTGTGGGCAAAAATATTCTTGCTTAATGCCTTCATTTCCTGGGCAGTAACACTACATTGTCTTATTGCAATTACATTACAAGAAAATGATCTTGAATAAACCTGAGTGCATCTGACTTGATAAAAGTGGATAATGACTGATCAGTAAAAATATGAGTTTTGAAAAGAGATGTATGGCACAGGTAAGTATTGCTGCTTTTCTTTGTACTTTTTGCAGTACTACCCTCTCTTAATTTTTATGCCTCATAGGTATGTATAATGACATAAGGGCATTTAGGCATTGGCTTTCACAATTTGAACTTCCATGAATTGATCAAGTCTGGGAAATGAAGGTCAGGACAGCAGTTAAGCGAACAGTATCTGCTTTTCCTGGGGTTTTTTTGTTTAATTTTGTTTGTTTCATTGGTTTTTAATTTGCTTGTTTGTTTCTTTTGAAGTAGATCTTTGGGGAGGCTGAACTGTGCTGAGTAGTTCCTCATTCTCTCCAAAGAGTTATCCTTCTGGAAATTTGCTCCTTGAGGCTCAGTAATAACATTCTGCCTTTATAAAAAATTTGTGGGAATGGAGACAGTTACTGTAATCAGGAACTTCAGGTTTAATTTTTCTTCAGCTTCAGGTGCTCACATGTTGCCCTGAAGGCCAAGTTTATGTTTAAAAAGCACTGTCCAGATAAAGCTGTTATGGTAGGAGAGTAAGAAGATAATGGCAGGGCTTATTCAGTTGCAATTGGCATGTGCAGTGTTAGATCTCTTTTGAGCAGAGACCAGACATTTTGGTGTTGCATGTGTGGTCTTGCAGTTTTCAGGGAGTGAAGAAATGCTGAAAACAGTATGCAAATTTTTCCTTTCTTAACAAAGTCTGTAAATATTTTGGAGAGAGTTCACCTTCTTTATAATTAGATTGTGAATGTATGCAAGTTCACCACAGCAACTGAAACTGCCTGTATTCTATTTTTAGTGGATTTCTTAGTAAAGAAGGTGCAGCAGGTAGGACTAGAGTATCTTATTACACTATATTGTTACCCATATACTGACTTGTGTTTGTATGCACAACCTGCAAAGTTAAGAAGCCTGCTGTTATCGTTTCGGAAGAATTGACGCAATACAAAAAGAACAACAATACTTCATTGCAGCTATCTAGGGGGAAAATCCCCTTCTACTTTCATCTTTAAATCCTCAACAGAAGAAAGCTATTTCACCTGGCTCCACACCTGCATAGTTAAAGTAAGGGCAGCTGCAGTTTCCCCGCAGTTCTACAATCAAGGTGCTCTCCTTCCAGTTTTTAGATGTTGCTAAGTAGTAGAATTGAAATGTTAGAATGTGTGTTACAGTCTCAAGCTGCTAAGTAATTTCATTATGTTTAATTAGCAGATGAAACACCACTGAGGAAATGTTAACTTCAAATAGGAGGAGGGTTAGATGTGAGCCACAGAAATGTTCACATCCACCTGTTGTCTGTAAAAGCTTCCTATGTGTGTAAAGAAGTTTGAAAAAAAAAAAGTTCTCAACTTTGCCTCGATCAACAATTTGCCTAATTCCTTACTGTTGCTTGTTACATGCATTATATTGTTTGTAATGTAAAAGCATTATTGGTTTTTACATTACAAAACATTTTAAAAATCTTTTTAATCAAACCATAAAAATTGTTAAAGAGCTGTTGAGTGTTTAAGAGAGAGTTAGTCAAAATATGCAATGATATAGCATATCATTAATAAAAATGCTATTGTTCAGTGCATACAACCAACAAGGCAGTTTTATGAGCCGAAGCATGGAAATGCTGCCTGAAAAAACTGCAGTAATTCCTGAAAACCATATTCCCTGTCTGACTTTACAAGTAGCTTGGGATTCTTTTAAGTAATCTCCTGCCAGTTGTAAATTAGTCAAATACTTATCCTGGTGTTCAATTACATGGTTTTACTTTGACTTTATATTTGTTTTCTGCTTTGTAGCCAGAAGACAAAGACACACAAAACCATACTGACAAAACACTTTCAGGTAATATGTCAGCTTTATTGTTCTACATATTTTATTCCTAGGT
>VZTN01011169.1:27677-38941 GCA_013400515.1 Erpornis zantholeuca
CCTAGGTTTTATTTGTGTTATTCTAAAAACTGCTATTTGTCATAACAAATAACTGCCTAAATATCTACTGCTTATGGAGCTCATTTCATTACCAGTGTCATTTACAGCCTTCTCTTTGTTCTAAGAGGATGATGATCAATGATGCAGACCATACAAAATATGTAAGTTGGGCTTTCCAAATACATTTAATACATCTGCCTTCCGAAGTGATGTATAAATAGCTGACAGGAGAGAGCAGAAGGTGGCAGTATACTGGCTGTGAGGGCTTATCCCATAATTGTGTGAGTTCTGCTGGGGAGGGATTGTGTGTGTATGATATACAGTTCTCTTAGTCTAACAGTGAGAAACAGATAGTTTCCCATTAGTAAATAGGAAAGTAAGTAAGGTAAGCTTGTCCTATCAGGTAGCATTAGGATCATGCAATTAGTTGGGTAGGTCATCATTTGCTTGTCAGTGTCAAGCACAGGGGCATCTTAAAAAAGCAGGATTCTTTGTGATGCTTTTGATAGTCTTGCAGATGGTATAGCACAAGAAGCAGGTTGGTTTAGTTTTGTTTACTTCTATCTGTGCCNCTTAATGAGAACAGCTCTAGGCAAAAAGGAGGGTCGGGCCTCTCTCCGTGGCCATGTCCCTTTGTTTCTCTTAAGTACCCAGCCATTTGTTCCCTAGCAACCAAACATGGGGAAAAATTCCTTTAAGAGAGGAGAGGGAAAAAAAAGAAAGAACGGGGAGCTTTCTTAAACTCCAACACACGTCTTAACTCGCTGGAAACCTCAGAAGTTATCCTTGGCCTGCTAAAAAAGCAATCTGATGAACAATGTTACAAAAACAACAATGGCCTGTCCTTTCTTTAAAAATAAAATACAAAGTGCACGCAGACATCATATTCTGTAATTTTCACATAATCTGACAGTAATTACTGAAAATAAATTCATGATTTAAAAAAAAAAAAAAGAGCCCCAAAACCCCACAAACAGCCTTCACAAATCAGTAGGTAGCACTAAGTACCAGATTTGTCCTTTGCCAGAGATACAGTTCAGGCCTCTGATCCTGCACATGTAAATTTTGTGTCACTGTTTTCTGTTGCTTTTAATCAATCTTTCGATTAATATCAGCCCCTTTTTCAAAGAGTTTTGTCTGAAGTAGGGCTAGCTACTTCCCTGTTTCAAACTGTACAATGAGGCTGGAGCCCAGAAACTTTAGAAAGTGCTTCTAGGCTGTGTCTACTATTTGGAGATACCAGATTCTCCCTGCTTTCAAAAAGGAGTAGGGAGTGTTAAGGTCATATGTGCAGCCAAAATGCTCAGACTGTGTCCTACACTGCTGCACTGTTAAAGGTCTTGGTATTAGAGCTTCACTAGAGGTATGACTTTAACTGGTTTCTGCATGCCTTTATGGGTTAATAATATATAATGTAGTCTGATAGCACCATATTGTTCCCAGTTTTGGGGAGATACTGACTATGGTGTATCAGAGATTTCTAAATGGCAATTTTCAGTATTTGATGCAGATTTTAAAACATATCACCACCTCTTTCCAGCAACTTGGTATTTTTATTTTTCTCACACATGGAGGAGTATTCCTTTTCGTGATGTACATTTAAAGTAGGCTTTGTTGGTTAAAGGGACAGTTTTTATTGTAAGAGCGCTCACATAGCAAAGGAACATTTCTACTTTTTCATTGTATTAAAGTACTGGAGGTTAGTTATGTTTGGATCTGTTATGAGAATCAGAAGAGTTTCTCCTGGTGCACATGTTTCATGTTGTTATGAAGGTAGCAGCTCAAAAATGCAAAACCTTGTCCTTCATTCTACAGCACACAAATACAAGATGCATGGAATGTACACAGAATCCTATTGGTGATTTAAATGGGGGTTATGGCAGATTCAAGGAAGCTCCATGGTTCCAAAAACAAAAAAGAGGACTATCCTAGCTCACACACTGCACTGAATCCTATGTCTTTTCTATAGGAGTATAAATATGGTACTTTCAAAATTACTGTCCTTTTGATTGAAGCCACTGAGAGTAATGCAGAGAGAAGTTTTAGAAAGTTAATTTCATAAGGAAGGGCATTTGCATATCACTATTCTGACTTTTTCAGAAAAAATTCAAATCAACATAAAAATCCTCAACCCTTTATGCTTTTAACTTTTTATTCCCTATGATACCACAGCAATAGATGCTAATTTCTTCCCATGTAATGGTTTTCACTGCNTCCCATAATTGTGTGAGTTCTGCTGGGGAGGGATTGTGTGTGTATGATATACAGTTCTCTTAGTCTAACAGTGAGAAACAGATAGTTTCCCATTAGTAAATAGGAAAGTAAGTAAGGTAAGCTTGTCCTATCAGGTAGCATTAGGATCATGCAATTAGTTGGGTAGGTCATCATTTGCTTGTCAGTGTCAAGCACAGGGGCATCTTAAAAAAGCAGGATTCTTTGTGATGCTTTTGATAGTCTTGCAGATGGTATAGCACAAGAAGCAGGTTGGTTTAGTTTTGTTTACTTCTATCTGTGCCCTTTTATAGGGGTGTTTTCTTTACCCCTTCCCTGTTTCTATTGGAGGATAAAACTGACTTTGGCAACCCTGCCAGAGTAAATAAGATGAAATTCAGATAGGGTGCTCTCCTGCCCCCTAAGCTCAGTCAGAAATTTGATTTTATATTCATTTTGCCTTGTTTGTATAAGTAAAGGTTGGCATGAATGAAGCAAGAAAGTTTTGACTCACTTTGGCAAGAGTTCAGGGTGCACAAGAGGAACAGGAGAGTTAACGTACATATTCCTGTAGAGAACAGCTGCAAAGCCTATGGAATACCTGTGAGCAAAGATGTCACCAGAACATGTTTCCCTTTAACAGGGAATCANACACGTCTTAACTCGCTGGAAACCTCAGAAGTTATCCTTGGCCTGCTAAAAAAGCAATCTGATGAACAATGTTACAAAAACAACAATGGCCTGTCCTTTCTTTAAAAATAAAATACAAAGTGCACGCAGACATCATATTCTGTAATTTTCACATAATCTGACAGTAATTACTGAAAATAAATTCATGATTTAAAAAAAAAAAAAAGAGCCCCAAAACCCCACAAACAGCCTTCACAAATCAGTAGGTAGCACTAAGTACCAGATTTGTCCTTTGCCAGAGATACAGTTCAGGCCTCTGATCCTGCACATGTAAATTTTGTGTCACTGTTTTCTGTTGCTTTTAATCAATCTTTCGATTAATATCAGCCCCTTTTTCAAAGAGTTTTGTCTGAAGTAGGGCTAGCTACTTCCCTGTTTCAAACTGTACAATGAGGCTGGAGCCCAGAAACTTTAGAAAGTGCTTCTAGGCTGTGTCTACTATTTGGAGATACCAGATTCTCCCTGCTTTCAAAAAGGAGTAGGGAGTGTTAAGGTCATATGTGCAGCCAAAATGCTCAGACTGTGTCCTACACTGCTGCACTGTTAAAGGTCTTGGTATTAGAGCTTCACTAGAGGTATGACTTTAACTGGTTTCTGCATGCCTTTATGGGTTAATAATATATAATGTAGTCTGATAGCACCATATTGTTCCCAGTTTTGGGGAGATACTGACTATGGTGTATCAGAGATTTCTAAATGGCAATTTTCAGTATTTGATGCAGATTTTAAAACATATCACCACCTCTTTCCAGCAACTTGGTATTTTTATTTTTCTCACACATGGAGGAGTATTCCTTTTCGTGATGTACATTTAAAGTAGGCTTTGTTGGTTAAAGGGACAGTTTTTATTGTAAGAGCGCTCACATAGCAAAGGAACATTTCTACTTTTTCATTGTATTAAAGTACTGGAGGTTAGTTATGTTTGGATCTGTTATGAGAATCAGAAGAGTTTCTCCTGGTGCACATGTTTCATGTTGTTATGAAGGTAGCAGCTCAAAAATGCAAAACCTTGTCCTTCATTCTACAGCACACAAATACAAGATGCATGGAATGTACACAGAATCCTATTGGTGATTTAAATGGGGGTTATGGCAGATTCAAGGAAGCTCCATGGTTCCAAAAACAAAAAAGAGGACTATCCTAGCTCACACACTGCACTGAATCCTATGTCTTTTCTATAGGAGTATAAATATGGTACTTTCAAAATTACTGTCCTTTTGATTGAAGCCACTGAGAGTAATGCAGAGAGAAGTTTTAGAAAGTTAATTTCATAAGGAAGGGCATTTGCATATCACTATTCTGACTTTTTCAGAAAAAATTCAAATCAACATAAAAATCCTCAACCCTTTATGCTTTTAACTTTTTATTCCCTATGATACCACAGCAATAGATGCTAATTTCTTCCCATGTAATGGTTTTCACTGCAGATCTCAAGAAAACCTGCAAGGAAAATGTCACCTGCTCCTTGTGCTTATTCCGTGCACCGACCATCAGTGACATGCTCAATGATGAGGACTTGTTGTATACAGTAAGACTAAAGCTGGATCCCTGCCATCCAACAGTGAAAAACTGGAGAAATTTAGCAAGCAAGTGGGGGATGACTTATGATGAATTGTGCTTCCTTGAACAAAAGCCTCAAAGTCCCACCTTGGAGTTCTTGCTACGGAATAGTGACCGGACTGTGGAGCAGCTGATTGATCTCTGTAAATTTTATAAGAGAATCGATGTCGTGAAAGTGCTGCTGAAATGGGTGGAGGAGGAATGGCCCAAGAGAGCCAAGAGAGGGAACAGAACCTACCAGAGTGACTTCTAGGTCAAAGAAAGTTTTTAGTCTGTACATGTTAAATGCTGGGACCAGCTACCACTAATACATTGGAAGTTTCCCTCGCAAGAGAGAGAAAGCCTGTACTGAGGGTTTGTATACTGTGCAAGCTTTTATCTACTGTATACACAAAAGTATGCTTTATGCCCTCATGGTTGCAAAGATAACCTTCCAAAAGTGGGTGGAACCATCCAGGTTGTGTTATTGAGTCTGCAAATACATTCAGTTTCTTTGCTGCTGTTCACAGCCTTCCTAAACAGAAAAGGAATCAAAAGGCCAGACCAGTGTTTTTACTGCAGCAGTTGCGAACCAAATCAGTTGCTTTTGGGGAAGGCCACAGTTAGAAGGCAAGTCTCTTGGCCTTATTGGTAACCCTTCCACAATTTTGTGTTTCCTAACTAGTACAAGATGAGGTGGAATATTTTTCTTCCTTTTTAGTTGTTTTTTAAGTTTAGTGACACTGTTTTTGGCACAGGAGCACCTCAGTGTTCCAGGCAGTGATTAGGATCTGCATGTTACAATTAACTGAATATTCAACATCATGTTTGAGCAAATTAAGTCTCTTTTATGAACAAGAGTAGACATTAAACAATAACAGATGTTAAACAAAATAATTACTTATACGCTACTACATAATAGGGCATATATTAACCCTAAGAAGAAATCATGCAATTCCAAGGGATTTTTCAACCCATAACAGTTTTAGGGGCCAAAAGAACCAATTTAAAGGCTCTATGCTTAAAATTACTTTCCAAAGGTTTAAAGACAGTGTACACTCTGAGTGCACGTGTCAAATGCCTCTCACTTTGCAATGTGAGATGATGGCATCACAGGGTATCATTAGTATTGACTGGCTGTGGTTTTCTTTACAGTCCTGTGGGTTGGCCTGTGTTCTGTCCCACACCAAGGTAGTTGCACTCTTGTGTGAAACTAGCACTATATTTTGATTAAAGCCACTCTAATGGAAAATTAACAGCTGAATTCACCTACAGGCCAGGTGGATGGTTATTAAAGCACTTACAGTGGTTTAGACTGACTTTTTTAAAGGATTTTGATACTCTGAATTTCACTGTTTACATTTCAAATATTTCAGAAATTGGCCTTTTTCCTACCATTCTTCTGACATCCCAGACAATATAGTATGTACATAGGTGTATATACCAAAGCACTGGTCAAGATGTGGGGCAAAACTAGAATGGGGTGCAGGTTGATACACTGTTTACTTTTCTCGGGTAGCAATAATAAGAATTAGTAGCAAAGCTGGGGGAAGTCTAATGCTGTATGCTGAGTTTCTTACTGTAAGAGATTGAAAAGGGACCTCTAGTAACACTTTACTGTAGATACTGAGTGATATGGTTACAGAGGAGCTAGAAGTAAAGACTAACATTTTCAATGTCAGGCACTTGTTCTGGGCTGATGTAAAATTAACTTTACTTTAGTGACTTCAAGAAGCTGAAAGTCTTTTTTCAGGGTAAAGAGATTGACCTAAATTCAAGGGGGGTTTTTTTATTTTTTTTAGAGAAGACTGAAATTTGTAATGAACTTTTTAAACCATTCCTCAAAAAAAGCTGCTACTCTTTAGAACTCTAGTTTTCTAGTTGCATTTTAAGCAGGAAATTTTACTGCTCTCTCTGGTTGGGGCTGAAGTTCAAGTGTTTCATGATTCTCTCCTAGGAACTGGGGTTTCCCAGTAGATGTCTGTCAGCTTGTAACTTTTCCAAATAATCTTCTGTCTTGAGTTAGATGCTCTAGATTCAGCTTTGGGGACTGCTGCCGTGGCTGGGCTTCCTGCAATTTTCAGTTCCTGCAGAGGCATCCACTGCCTATGTGCAAATAACTCATAATGCAGCTTGTCCATCGTAATTCCCATACCTTAGGCTGACTGCAAGCATGATTCAGGATCATGTCTGTGTGTTAAGTTCTTCTTCTGAGTGATGAGTGCTGGCATGTATGCTCACCCCTGTATGTTTTCCCTCCCATAACATACCACAGGTATATCTGTGTGGTATTATATGCTCTGCTTTGGTAGATCCAGACCAGCTAGGAGCTGGAATCCTCACCTACGAGTCAGAATGGGAATATGAAATGATGCAGTAGCATTCCTGAATCAACCGAAATCTATTCCTTTTCCTGACTTCTGGCTAAAACTTGTAAAATTTTGAAGAAACTCTGTTATTTTGTGAAGATGAGTTTGATCCCTTGAAGCTCTTCAAACATCAATGTCAGCTGCAAGAGTTCATATCTGATGGAAATAAAGCTGCTTCTGAGAGTTCATAGGTGGATTCTGTATAAATTCAGCCCTGAAGGTTGAAAATGTTAGCCTTAAACTTCACCACACACTGGATTACTCATTACTATACTTGAAATACTTTGTTTCTCTTTGTATGGCATAAATGGAGGTGTACACACTCTTTTTTTAGTTTTGTATCTGTTTACAAGATATTGGTTCTGTTCAGTTTATTCTTATATCTTCTGTTATAAGGTGTACTATTTTTAGAAGAAATATAGATTGTCAATGTCTGACTTTATTGTATTTGTTTTTATTAAAGTTAGGAAATCAGCTGTTTTGCTTCTCACCACTCACCTTGGAATTACTGAACTATCAATTAGTTGTGCTGTGTAAAAAATACCTTATATATGAAATTAATGGTGCCTTAAAGCACTTATGTTTGCAAGAAATACTGCTGTTCAAGAAAGGAAGATGCATTTTTAAATCTTCTCCATGTGAAAAATGAGTTAATTTTGATAAGATGATGGCCAAAGATGTTTATTTAGAAACTTGTAGAGAGGTATGAAACCTGTATGGGGTGAACTTTTCCTGAATTAATAACCAATCTGATACTGGACACTAACAGGCTTTACTAGAGGATCAATTTTGTTCCATTATATCTTTCTCCTATTGCTGTATAATACCTGCTCTCCCTTCAGGAAATTCCAGTTTTTTGCCCACTGTCTCTGCCTGCAGGATGATCAC
Organism: Erpornis zantholeuca; assembly: GCA_013400515.1. Taxonomy (NCBI): domain Eukaryota; kingdom Metazoa; phylum Chordata; class Aves; order Passeriformes; family Timaliidae; genus Erpornis; species Erpornis zantholeuca. The sequence goes on from VZTN01011169.1 coordinate 35,375, forward strand.
CCATTTTAGCTTCTATGAAGCTGCCCAAACCACTGTATTATTTCATTTCTGCAACCTTCTCTAAGATATAAGGAGCTTAATAACTGTTCTTCAATGGAAAAGTTACAGTGCTGTGCTTCAGGAGAACCTAGTTTTCCTGTGAGGACAGCTATAGGGTATCCCCAGCAAAGTGGTGACAGGGCCCAGGTGCCCTTACTCTCTGAATGCACTTCCTTTGGATCTGTGGAGAGGAATGCAGGATGGGTTTGGAACTGTCCTTTGGAACCTACTGTAAAGGATAGGGGTAGTCAGCATGGTTCCAGATGCTTGCTTTGAAGGAACTTGTACAGAAACTCTAAACCAAAGGTTCTTCCTGAACCACTACTGAAAAATGGAGAGCTGCAGCTTGGCTTGGACATTGTTTGGTGAAAGAGACTGCATATTTTTCACTGTCTCAAAAGGCCTCCCACAATTCCAAGACAAGGTGTTACCAAGAGGAAAGAAATGTAAATTCTGCCTTATGGTTCTTTAATTTAGGGTAACACCATTGACCTGTGGCCAGACACGGCTGGAAATTATTTGCCAGACAGCAGAATTATTTAAACAAGGTCAAAGAAAGTGCATGGCATTTATAATAAAGAGCAGACTACTTGTGTAATCTTTGCAGTAGATCATGTTCTTCTGTCCATGAAGGCCAAGGAATTAGTTGTTCATAACTACTTTCAATATATCTTGTATATTTTAAATTTTGGCTTTGGTTTTGGACAGAAGGGCAGAGGTCTTGAGCTTGTTACTTGTTTTGACAGAAAAATGCTTTTCCTAGTCTCTGCATTCATCTAGTCTTGATTCCATGGCTATGGTCTGTTGGCCTTAAATAGATTATAGAAGAGATAAGGAAGTAGCTTCTTTCTGTTAGAAATAATTGGTGAGAAATAATTGTCTATGGTGTTAACTTACTCTTCCTTCTGATGTATGTAGAGAAGTAGTTTCCTTGCAAGAAAATCTTAGTTAATGACATTTTTCAACTCTCTGTATCTCTGTATAGCATGAGATGGATATACCTCCACATGAAAGTGCTTTTGTTTTTTAGTGCTTTTTAAATTTTTTTTTAATTATGAGTTTGCTTCAAAAATACCCAGTATTTAATTTGGGAATGTTTATTGTCTCAAAAGAATAACCGAAGTTTCATGTTGTTGATGACATAAAAGAAATTTACACAACTGAAAAGTTCCTTAACAGAAAGAACCTGGATAAGAAAGGGGAACCCAAATCCTTACAGTAGTAAAAATATCTTGAGTCTAAGCTGAGATTTTATTTTTGTCTTTGCATCCAACATATATAAGCTTCCCCTACTTCGGTTCATTCATGAAGAGATTTATTTTTGTCCTAATTTACTTTTGCCTCTGCTTTCTCTGAAGCTGAGAAGTTCACTAGCTCAAAGGTCTATTAAAAGCCTGATGGTAGGAAGCATCTACCATCTCGTGGTGAGAGGTGATACTACAGCCCTCGCACATCTCCCCTGAAGATGCAGGAGAGCTGAGGGCAGCTGAGCTCATCTGTGACTGCAGAGACCCACCAGGGAGATGGAAGGGCAACTGCAGTGAGGATGATGAAGGTGTGAACGTGGAGTTCTATGGATCTTGGGTTTGGTCACAGTCCCCAGTTTGGAGAACATCACACAAAAGGTTTTCCTTTTGCACAGATGTTTCCTGGTTTTTATCTCCCTAGTTAGGCAGGGACTAAATCACTATGTGTAGATTGTGGCACAACCACCTGGGGTGGAGGTGTGGCAGGGTGTGCAGACAGGGCAACCACAGGCACAGGTTTGCTCTCGTATCTATTGCAATGCAAATGAAGGAGTGATCCTGACTACGTCAAGAAACCTAGAGTGTCCTATCACTGATTTAAAAAAGAAGGGGTGAGTATGTTTTAAGGCTTACAGGGCCTATAATTGGTTTTCAGAAGATCCAGTATCCTTGGTATCTTGTTTGTCCTTTGGCCCTCATATCTCTTCTGTATCTTGTTTGTTCTTATGCTTCTCTTCCAGATTTTACTTTAAAAATCAGGCATTGCAACAAAAAAATAGAATACTTGTGAGTTCCTGCAGTAGCAGTAGCATTTTAAGCTTTTGAATCTGTAAGCCCATTAAAAAATTCATGACTTTTTGTTTTGTTCCCTGTGATTTGTAAGCTTTAAGCTGAAAACTGGAAGATGTGAATGACCACTGGAACTGAATAGTGACATATGAAGGAAGAGTTATGGAAGACCACTGATTATTTCGTAGCTAAGTAAAAGCTGAGCAAGCTGGGCTGTCAACTGAAATTTTAATGTTGGTGTACCAAGAGGTGGTGACTCATGTCCTCTTTGAATCTAAAGCCTTTCAAAGAAGCTAGGGGAATAATTTCCATTAGAAAATGCTGTAATGCACAAACAGCTCCACTAAAACTATGGAAGGCACAAGAGTGTCAGTCTTTTGAGATCATATGAAGTCCTTAAGCACAAAATGTCTTCTGAACAGTCCAATGTGCTAGAGGCTTTACCCCTGTGGCCTGTAGTACTGTATTAACTGGGGAAAAATGAGTTATTCTGGTACCACACAACAACATTAAAAAAATTAGCCAAGACTAACTCCCATGGGCAGGTTTCTAAATGGAGTCTAGTGCTTATTTGTGTTAAGTATAGGAAATTCCATATTGATGGAAATTTTATAATTGGAACTGTGCATAAATTACTGGGCCAAGTAAGTGTGACTATGTATGTTTTTGCCTTGACTTTAGAGGATATCTTGCTACCCTGAGAGGCGCAGGTTACAGGCTAGGCATCAAGGACAGGAGATCTGCTCGAGAAATCCCCTTTGAAGAAGTAGGATAGCATGTAGCCATGTACTTTATGGCCCTGTGCTGAAAAGTGGGAGGGACAGGAGAGCAGGAGCAGATAGCTAAGGCATCTAGCAGAGCCAGAGCACTGCTGGGATGAGTGACTCGCAAAGCACAGAGCAGCTTATAATGCTGCTGTGTCTGTTGCAGGTTGGATGCAACCCTGTGGCCCAGCAGGGAAGACATCAGCCCTCTGCCTCGGAGAAGTGCAGATGTGAGATGTGATGTTTACGGCAAGAAAAAGGAGCAAAAGTAGCAGCTCCTTTACCAAGAAGTTACAGGAAGACTCAAAACAGTCCGTGGTTGTACCCTTTGTTTTTTACCCAATAAAGTGGTATTTGTTAAGCTACCTCACTGAGTATGTGAAAAAGAGTTTAAAAAGTGCCTAGGCATCAGTTTAGTTCCATTTTCCCAGATTTCTGAGTGACCATGTTATTAGCATGGCCTATGTTGCTGTTCGAAGCTTACACTGAAGCATGGTACAAGTACAGAAGTGATTATAACAAACTGTATCAAATCCAGTTGCTTGTCCAGCAAGCATTGTATTTATCTAAACTAAATTAATTGTTACTATTAGACTCAGTAACATAGATCCAACAGCTCTGTGTAAAATTGTGCTAGACACTTTCAGTCTGTCCTATTTATTGGGTTGTGGCCTGATACTGCTGCATGAGGGGACCAGTTTTTCTCTTCTCCAAAGTGGAAAGGGAAA
>VZTN01011174.1:1465-14811 GCA_013400515.1 Erpornis zantholeuca
AAAGGCAATTCAGTGCATCAAATTTTATTTTCAGTTTAAAAAGTTGGCTAGACAATAATGTTAATATAAACCAGTCAAATTCTATTTGATTTTTCTATACATGTAAGGATCATGATTTTTCACATTTTTCATGAGCTGCGCTATTCTAAACACACTATAAGTTCAAGATGGATACAGATAAAATTTAGGCTCTCAGCTCCCACTGGTGACTTCTCAATCCTTGAGACTCATTCAACCATGTTTAATAAATAGTTTAAAGTGGAAAAGATAATGAAGTGACTACAAGTAGGTTAGCAGATACTGAGAGCAAGTCAGATGGGTGGACTAAGGAAAAGGATATATAATTAATTAATAATAAAGTCTGAATGAGCTGGCCAGTCAGTGAGAGCCCAAATAGCAATTGCTCTTGCCTATTTCATGAAGCCATCAAAGAGGACTTAAAATCAGCCACAGTTAATATGGTGGGGAAATTAGTGAGAACTCAAAGATATTAATTAATAATTTCCAAGTTGCCAAACAATGCACTCTTCTGTGAAAGAACACAGCCTGCTCTGTGAGAACAAATTGCTTTTTCATCTCTGTTTACACTGAAAAGCAGCTTTAGCTTCTACGCTATGAAACTGAATGTAGGGTAGGGATGTAGGTCTTCCTGTCTCGTTTGGAGACATTACAGTTCCTAAAGCCCAGAGCCCCCTGTGCTGCATTCCAGAGTATTTGTCATGTGCTGTCTCTTCCCTTCTCCATAGGTGATAGATTCAGTCAAATAACTTTGGGGACTTCCTATCTTTTTTACATTGCAAGAAAATGTGGAAATGCCAAAAAAGAATGGGGAAAGAACAACAGCTATTAATTAAAGCAGATTTCTGAACATATCTTATCGTTGCCTTAATTTAGGACTGTCTCAGAAACCATCGAAAGCAGATGGGAAAGCTTTGAATTTCACTATAGTTTGGAGCAGCCCACTAACTTCTTCATATTACATAACACATCTCTGGTTCTTGGATTATTGCAGGAGAACATTTTTCCCTCTCCCTCATAAAAACATGCATGGCCATGGAATATTTTATTAGTGATCAGTGTAATTTTTATCTCAGAGTAGTCTAATAATTTTCAACATTTATATGTAATATATGTATATTTATATATAATAAATGTCTGTGATTTGAAAAAAGCCTTTCTTTATAAATTGAACTTCTGTGTGCTTAGTATAAACTCTATATGAATATGTTCTTTCACGAACTGTTGTACCTGAAGAGATTCACCTATGAAACATGGGTTAAAGGGAAGAAATAAAATTCCATAAGACTGAGTTATTATAGATTTTGGTTATTCTGCGACCACTGCCTTGAATCCTACAACAGATGCTACAACATTAATTCTTGTCTACCTCTGTTATTCTCCCACTGTGCTGGCTGTATATTTGGTAATGCTGTCTTTTAGAGAAGAACCATTTCCATGTTCATTTCACAAACAAAATTAAGCACATTTTTAATTTTTAATTGAGGGTTTGTTGTGGAGGAGTGGATTTTTTTCTACAGATTTTTTCTGAAAGACTTTAATGCATTGTGCAGAATCATCGTAGCACAGTGCAATAAAAATGCTAAAACAACTGTACTCTCCAATAGCAACTAGAATGAACAATTTGTAGTGCTGATAACCAGACCTATACATCTGCATACTCAGTATTGGTGACCCCATTTCTGAGATTTTTCTGCTTAATAGCTTCTTCCAGTAATTTCTTCTGGGAGCTGATACCATATGTCTTAGGTACTCCGTGCTTGAACACCTACTGGACAAATTTAAAAAACCCTCCTAGGTACAAACTGATGTGAGGAAACTACAGGAGAATAAAACCAAAATGTGAGCACACCAATGTAAATTTTAAATCAATGGAGAGGCTAAAACCCAACAGTCATACAGAAGAGAACTGAATGTTTGATTGTTTTTCAGGAAAGAAGAAAAGAAAACAAAATCAAAGCCAAAACAAACCAACCAACTCACGCATCAAACAAACAGCAAAAAAACCTGGAACAGAAATAAAAAAACCTCCACAAATGAACAAACAAAGAAACAAAAACCCCAGACAAAAAAAGCACACAAAATTCTCAAAACTTTAAATTTTAAAAAAAGTGAAGGAATAAAGGCTTGCACAATAAACAGTAACAGTAAAAAAACAGGGAGAACTTCTTATGACAGCAAAATATACAAATATTGTAATTGTCAGGCTTTTCTCTCCTGCTTCTCTCTTCCCTGGAAGTTTCTGCTTAATGTGAAAGCTCTCCTGCAAACATTTTAATTGGAACATGACCATTTGTTCATTTAAAGTAAATATAACTTCTGACAGAAAAATAGTTTCTGTGAATGAAGAGGAATGCAAATAAAGTAATAATATACTGCTCCAACAAAACACCACTTGGTACATGCTCTCTGCCCGAATGTTAATATCCTTTTGCAGTGCATGTTTTATGATCTTTTTTGCATGTCTTAAGTATGCTACCCTTTGTAAAAGTAACCTGTTTATATAATAACAAAATTGCAGACTAATAAAAGTTCTTCACAAGGAAATAACTCCAAATCTGTTTTTACTAGTTAAGAGTTTCAAATTTACCCGTATCAATAAACAAATGCTCCAGAAAATAATTTAGGTTTAATATCCATGCTGACATGAGCTCATTTGCATTAAAATAAAGAAGTTTTGAAGAATCTAGACAATGTCTGCCATTTCTTCTTTACATGACTTTCCAATTAGACTTAATTTTTACATGCTTTTTTTCTTGTCAATAGAAATAATCAGAAAACAATCAAATAGGATCTACTGCTGTGTTTCCTAGTAATGTTTTTTCTAACAGAAATATTTATAACATTTCACTGGATACTCCAATCATACTCTGTCAAAGCACCTTAAATGTTTTCAAACTTCTGATGTAGACCATTCACAGTTAGAAAGTATGGCAGTTAGATTTTCCTGGGCAGCCTATATTTAATTCTACTTCTTTGTCTACAAGGAGAATTGGAATGGTGCTTACTCAGCAGTGCACTTGCTTATATATTGAACAGACAGAAAGCTGAAACCACATGGCTATCAAGAAAGTGAATGTCATGCATTTTCTACTGATATTAAGCCCAAAAAAATTTAAGGGAAGGAAAATTAGCAAAATTACTTGTATTGTTAAAATGTTATCCAAATGTTATCCATCGTAGCACAAATTCAAACAACCATTATCTAAAAGGAAGAAAGAACACGATCATTACCTAAGCAAGCACATCAGCACTTGCCTAATTTTGTGTGATGATAATATACTTCGTATGTCATCAAAGTACAAAACTAGATGCTGTGTGCTCCAACAGTCAAGTTGGAATTTTACATAAACTTGCCCATTTGAAATAGATACCTGTTATCTCCTTCCTGTCATTTTCCCCTGTTCTTCCTTTTTTTCCTTGCCTCCAAAGACTCAACTGTTTGATCACTATAAAAAAGAGAGAGTTGTATAGAATGAAGACTAGTCTTGTGATTTGACTGCAATGTTATGAGTCTTCAAATGAACAAAAGAAGATAAATTGCTCAACAGTATGCTACAGTATCACTTTCTAATTAATATTACAACAGAATCTTGCCTTTTTTCTTCTTGCTGTGAGAAACATAATAGCTAGTTTTGCTGTCAATTCCAAATGGAACTTAAGCATGTAAAAACATTGACTGTGAAGATGGTTGACTGTGACTGATTTTAAACAGCACTAATAAATAAATAAATAGTAAATAGTAAATAAAAAGTTTGCAGGAAGATGTGGTGTTAATGCCCACTTGCCCATATGAAATACTTTTTTTAGAGTTCATCTGTAATGTCTCTTTCACCTTTACCACACAGTGGTTCTAAGGCTGAAATGTCAGTTGAGAGGGGTTCTTATTCACAGCAGTGTTAAAAAATCCTTATTTACATTGCAATTTAACATATTTGCATTTGTGGCGAAGCCTGTAATTCACAGTGGATATCTCTGTAAGTTTGACATTTATAGTTTTCAGAAGTTTATCCCAGTGGTAGGGTTATAACTCTGACTGCCAACTGTCTAGAGCAATATTGTTCATTGAAGCCAATCATACATTACAAATTCAAGATAAATTTTAGTGTTAGGAAACTTATTAAATCCAGTATTTGAGATAACTAATGCACTTCACCTTTGTAAATTTTTAAATTGAAAGTTAAAGAGAAATGAAAATGAATATATTTCAAAGAATATGAAAGAGAATGCACACAGAATTTTATTCTACTTTCATTATCTATGAGGATCAAAAACAACGTAGGTAAAATCAATTGAATTATAAGAGACTTTCCAGTCTTCATATATCAGATATTTTAACTTGATTCTATTTCAAAATGTATCTCAAAGGATTTGACTAGACAGACATGGTCAAGTACATATCTATGAAATATTCATAGTTTCATATAGTATTAACGTTCTTCAGGGGATAATTGAATGAAACAATGGTTACACACCTAAAAAAAAAAGTGTCTAGGAATGGATTCATAAAATATTAGAGATTATGAGAAAATTTCTAATCTGGACCTCAAAGCATCATAATAATAATTTGCAAAAAGTATTTCTAGACTTCCATGAAAAGAATAAAATGTTTCACTTTATGTTCAAAAAATAGAAATAGCACAATTACAGCTGAGGCTGGAGCCTAATTAGCCAAAAGACAAAAAGTCAGTTGCTTCAGAAAAAAAAAAAAAAAAGGANCTAATATTAAAATGTACCTTAGTATTTAAGGCTTTAGTGGGGTGGGAGGATAGGCAAGTTTTTGGGTAGTTTTTAGATAAACCAACAGTTTCTGGTGTTGATTGTTTTCTGGGGGGGTGGTGGTGTTAATCTTCAAAAGATACCTGACTTTTCAGATTTTATGTAATTCTAAGCAGTGTTAATATTAGAGATTTTTTTTTTGCTCTTACAATATTCAATCAATCAAATATCCAAATTAGTATAAACCTTTAACATAAATCAAATCTACCCAGCTCTATTTTTTGTTAGTTTTTCTTTCCCATTCTCTCACTGTTGTCATCTCTACTGGGATCTGAGACTGCAAAACAGACATGCAGATATGATGAGTGCAAGTGGAGGGGAATCAGCAAGCTCTCTCTTTCTGCATACTCTAAGTAAGCCCTCCTTAAATACATGTTTTTAATAACTACATGGCATAGAAGAGTGAAAGAAGGTGTTTGTGTCATCCTTCATTTAGGTCTGAACACAAAGTTTAGAGATAAGTCAATGAGATATACACAGAGGAAAAATGGACTTTAAGTGCTCATTCATCGACACAAGAGAAAACCAGATAAAACCACAAAAATATCTAAAACCCACAAGTTGTTCAGGAGTCCACAAAAATGGTGAATATATATATTTCAAGACTTGTTTTATCATGAGGTTTTACAAAATACTTGCACAAAGTTTACAGAGATTATTGTAAGTCAGAGGCAAAAGTAGGGGATGGCAGACTCCAGTTAAACAGGATTACACATATTATGTTCTCCCACTCTTTCATCCTCTTCCCTCTGCAGAACTGGGATTAAAAAACAAATATGTATTAGGAAAACATGAACTTTGTTTTGCTACAGTGCAAACCAACCATTTCCAAGATTTATTTGTAAAACCAACATCTTAATGGAGTAAGAGTTAATGAATTCTCAGTTTTAGAAGATTTCAGTACAATGCCTACTACAAAAACTTTGCCAAAACAATATAAATGAGAACATATGAAATTGCAATTTAATGTACCAAATACAACAAAAGTAGTTCAAGAAGTTACCAAGGTGACAGCAAGCCAGAACCTTTTTTCTACTAATAGAGAATCTATATTCTGTAACTCCATGAAGAATTTGCGTGAGCTATTCACGGCTGGATTTTTTTTCTATTACATAATGAGTTTTGTTTTGCTGACTCTGTTGACTGTTCCCAAAGCATAATTAGAGATTTTCTTCTGCTGACTCAGTAGAAGAAAGTAGTATCTGGAATCACATAGCTGTAAAGAAAAAGTCTAATCGGTACTCATGCAGAGACCAGATACAAAATGGATGAAGTTTATGGTTGGTAAGCGCTGGAGGTTTTCTGGTGTCATCTTTGTAACAAGTTATGATGAGCTTGCTGAATCAAAGCTGCATCAAAGAACTACCACGGGAAATCTTAAACCTTTTGCATTCCCCTTCATCCTAGCAAGGAGTCCTTGCTGAAATGAGCATGAATGTTCAATAACCATTGACTTATCAGTGTGAATCTGAGGAACTCCAAAGTGAAGGCCTATTAGCAGAAGTAAATTACAGCTATGGGATGCAATTGTCTTTTGAAACTATGGTAGTCAGTAAAATCTTAATAAACGAAACAACAAAAGGGCAAATAAAGGTGTGAAGTTCCACTGAACTAAAGCAAGAGCTCATAAAATTAGTTATGAAAAAATACTATTGTACAGACTGAGTACATGTCATGCTGTTCTTATGAAATCAATCTTTTAATTTGTAGCAAGTTTAGCAGATGAAGTTCCTCATTTCCTTAAAAGTGGTTAGTATTAAATCCTCCTAAACAAGCAGTGTCCCAAAATGAAAGTATTCCATTTCAGTAGATTTCATTAACAACAGATAGCTGTCGTCCAAATTCTCATATGCCTAAATGTATTTTTAATTTTAAGTACATATTTTAAAAAAAGAACACCTGAACTATCTAGATCATAGATAAGCATGATCTCAAAGGGCATTTTCAAGGGCAGAGTACTGTTGAAGATTGTTTTTTCCCTAAGATTAGTCATCCAAGTGCACACTGGAGAGTATTAGTCACTGAATTGTACCTGAAGCCGGATTCCTGTTCACTGCTGAAAATAGAGTATTGATTTTGCCATTTCCAAAATGAGGGGAGTTTTTTTGGAGCGTTTGGGTCTGGGAAGGGGGCAGGCAGAGCAGGCAAAGGAACATCCAGACAGTCAGAGAGATGGATTGAGCAACCTGAGTCCACATCCATTCCCAGCCTGGTGGCATCAGCAGCTACCATTGCATCACAGCATCCAGAGTAAGTGCTTTCTGATATAATGGCACCCAGGTTTGAGCATGAGTCCAAGAGTAACCATCCCAGAGACAGCAATCAGTGGGAGAGATCTCAGCAGTGTGGGGTAGCCCAGTGCAGATCTTTCACGCCTTTTCCAAAAGCTCTGATACCTACCATGTGGGATGGATATACTTCTGTGACTTCCACACCAGGGAATAGGACCCATAAAATTAATCCAGTAAATGAGTCTGTAAACATTTTAAAAAATGAAGAATAGTGAGAGGGTAAAATCTAAGAGTTATTTCTCATTTGAAGAAAATAACGATATCAAAATTAATTTATTTAAGTCTAATACCTGAATGAGTATTCATTTTGAATTTAGCTAATGACATCTCCTAAAGTTTTTTCAACCATTTTATCTTCCTTCTTACATATTTTATATTTTCTCTAAAGACTTGAGTTGTTACGCATCTAAAGAAAAATTGAATAAATAATCTGCAACTATATATGTTTTTTTTCATTTAAATGATATTTTAAGATGCAAGAAACTGTAACTAAATTAAATCAAAATGTTGTTTAAAGTAAAATAAAGCTTTAATTCCCATTATATATCTATTTATGCAGGAACACATGTATGGTTAAGGAAAAGAACTCACATTTATTTTGCATAACCAGCAGGCCCAGGGCTAAGGAACTTCAAGTTTCTTTGGTCCAAAATGTAGATTTTTCATAGTTTCACTCCATAGGCTGTAGGGAGTAAGCCCTAATAGTACATAAATACCTAAATTAGAAAATATGGGGTATTTAATAACTATCACATCTTTAAAAAGTCTTGTGAAAATCTTCTAAATCATCTTCTTCTAGATGAAGATCGAACTGTCTGACAGGAAAGTTGTCTGTGTTCTTTACACATGACTGCTGGATGTACTTAGGACTACTTCCATGATGGCAGAGCTGAAGATTTTGTCAACTTTATTTAACTTTTTTAGCTGATGCTAAACAGAAAGACTTGAAGTAGGCATAAGAACCTGGTGGTTAAAATGCTCCTTTTTGTCTTGTGCCACGTACTCCTCTGCCTGCTCACTGAGAAGGCAAACAGCAAATGTCTCAGCTGAGCTGCAGCCCAGCACAGCTGTGGCACTGCTGCCACCTCTGCTGTGGAGACATCTCCGGGCCAGTTGGTGGTACAGGGAGGAGAGGGAGGTACAGGGAGGTAAAGAAGAGGAAATCAAAACCTTGGAAATGAGAAAGATTGAGTTTAATATGGGAAATTCTTTACTGTGAATCTGTCTCCTCCTATGGCATGAAGCATTAAGGTCCATCTCTGTTCTCACTTGTGCTGCACACCTACCACAGCCGTGTTACACAAAGTAAGGAAGAGTTTGTGAGATTTGAGGGAAAGTACTGCTCCTACTAGAAAACCCAAACAACCCAGACCAAGCTGGCCTGTAGGACAGTATACAGTTACTACAGACCAGCAAGTCTTTCCATACAGGAGCCACAGGAGTCACCTTTCCAAGGGCCTCTCTCCACAGCCAGGACACTCTGAAAGTGGAAGCCTGTTCCCGACCATACTGCAGTCACTCCGGGCAGATTTAAAGCAGAAGGCTGAAGTGTGAGAAGTTGCTTTTCCAGGTTCAGCTGCCAGACACAGCCAGTTTGTATCTGTCAAACCTTTCAAGACCATTCTCTGAGTTGTTCTCTGTGTAATACTGAGATTAAACTGGCAATACTGACCAAATTGTTATATTTTAATTTTTTTGTCAATTGTACTATCACCAGTACAAATCAGGAGTGAATGTGCTTGTGTGCAATATGAATGAGAAGACATGACGCAGTTAACGTACAATCTTTTTTCTCAATTTTATTTTCCTGAAAAAGACATATTTCTCTAAATGACTGTGAGGAGTCAATGAACTTCAAATTTTACACAAAAGTCTTCGGTAAGTACAATTCAAGAACCTGTTGATAGAAAAATCCTTAAGGAGTCTCAATCCCAGTTACCTAAGAGCTACCAATATTCTCAATTCCAATAGTAAAATAGAACAACAAAAGTGAAGTCTTGCACTTGAGTGCAAGAGACTGACATTCTCTGAATCAAAGTAGTGCAATTCATTTATGGTACAAGAAAGGCCAGCCATAAATAATCTTAATTTCATTTCTAGACCCTATTACTTTGTAAGCATAGGTTTAAAAAAAACGACATAAAACAGCCCTCTAACTCGAAAAAAAGTTAGCCTTAGCTAGTGTCAAATGTTGTATTCATGTAGACATGGAGAAAAATAAGCCTGGTCATTTCTCAGAATTTAAAATGCCATAAAAGTAAAGAAAGTTGCAATGAATGTCATGGACTATTTCAATGTTAAACACTTCTTATTCTGTCTTTATAATGATATTCTATTTTTAACAAAACCAACATATTGGTTAATGCTGTTCAATTATTGCAGCAGTTTCAAGATGACAAAATTTAAGTTTCAAAAAATTTAAAGTATTGAGATGAGAGAATTTATATTCTTTCTAGCTTGCATTTAAGAAACCTCATGTCATTATTGAGTAAATCTAAATTGTTTTTCTATTAGTATTTAGTCTAATAGCCTTTTCTGACATTCACAAGTACTGTAATTTGGAAGAGTTGTCTGTTTACATAATTTGCAAAGTGTAAATTATTGTTGATTGTTCCTGGTTACCATTCTACTTTCATCCCATTTGTATAATACTGTGACTTTTTTTTTTTTAATTTTCCTCTTTTCTTTTTATTTTAGAAGTCTCTTAGGAGAAAGAAACAGAAAAATGCTAAGAGAGGCTAAAAACCTGCACAAAGGAGCAGTGGCTAACTTGCTTTACCCTTTTCAGCCTTCAGTTATGCTTGAGGAGAAGCTACTGGATACTTAGGTGTGTTATCATCCATCTGCCTTCAGAGTCAAGGAATACATTTCATGAAAATCTGCCAGAGATGGTATGGTTACATCAGATCTTGCTCAAAGCAGATGTGCAGATCTCTGGAATTCCCTGCTTTTCAGTGAAATCTATCTTTTGAAGAAGCCCAGTTGAAAGTGTAATGCAATATTGATTGGACTAAACTGACTGAATGTTGCTCTTGTACAGACAAGCTTCAATTTTTTTCAGCTATATCATTTCCTACTTCATTTATGCAACACCAACTTGCAAACATGAATGATAAAGAAGCATCAATATGAATCCAACCACCATTCAGAAATTCTAGGCCCAAGAAGCTCTATCTAATCAGTACACAGCTCCTTCACAAGAAATAATAATGAGGACCATTGAGGATGGACTTCTGCAACTTCCCAGCATTAGCCAGATGCTTTCATTCTGGGAAAATTCTTCTGCTCAGGTCATGGCTCTGTGCAGAGGTGAAGGACCAGGTCAGCACATGCCCATCGTGGAGCAGGGAGGAGAAAATAGAGAAACAGTTACAGATCTTAAATGTTTACTGTAGCTTCTGACTGAGATCTCAACTTCAATTTGGTTTGAGCAAGGTAAGGTCCTTCGGGTTGTTAATAACTTTACACAAGCCTTTTTCCAGACTACTGTAATGGAGAGACACCTCTTGATATTTTCCAGTGGAGTGACATGAATGGAAAAGTGAACTATTTGTAGTGTGCAATGCAGGGAAATAGTAGTGACCCGAGCAATAATTCACAATATGTTAAGTCAGCAATTTACATGGTCTAAGTGTGAGCAATCATCTCACTATTATGAGATGTGTTATTCATCTGTCTCTCTGATGGTAAAAAAATTAAGCTGGCCCTCAAAGAAGCAGGAGGTCTCTACTGTGCCCTGGAAATCAGAACTGCTAGACCTAGAACAGTTTCTCTCACTTTAGTCTTGACTCTTGCTCTCACAAGCACCCCAAAAAAATCCCACCCTCCACAATACTTGCAAGGTATCTCTGACTGAGATCTGGAAAAGTAGAAAGGTCCCTCAAGTATACATAAGCACTCAACCAGATATTTATGTAATCATTATCCTCTTATTATATGTGCTGAATCATTCATATTGATATTTGTTGACAGATAGTTCACTTTGAATTTTACATTTGTGATAAATTGTGTAATCAACTTTTTGTAAAGTTTCCTTAGAGTAATCCCATCCTACAGGTGTTGGAGAATGCATGTGTCTCATTTCTTTTCTCAATGGGTGGGAGGAGAACACAATAAAAAAACTCAATTGCCAAGGATAGCTCTGTAATTCTGGGTAAGTTGGAAGTAAATATTTGTTTATATAAGGATCAGCTATAAAGATTGATTGACTGAAAAATAATTTTGTAATAATAAACTTCTATGATCGTAGGATAGGCTGAAATAGGGGCTAATTTTCAGAACCACATTTATTAGCAAAAGAGTCTAATTAAGGTCTCCTAATCCTGGCTAGGAGATACAACATTAAACACTAAAAATAAAGAATTAATTTGGTGGTAGGGGAAACTTAATTTAGTTTACTAGTTATTTTTAATGTGCAATAAAATGCCTTTTGAGACAATCTCAGCATGTGAACATCAGACAGCATTACACATCAGTTTTCAATATAGGTTGCTGTGTCTTACTTGTACAAAATCTTTTTTATGCTGTAGTCTGCAAAAATAAAATACAAAACGTCAATTTTCTCCCTGTATTTGTCCATAGCTTGTTTTCAACTGCTAATTTTCTTTTTCTAACTCTCTCTTTAAATTTTTCATCACTTTTTTTTCCATATTGTTCTATACATCTCATTTTTATTTCTTTATTCCATTCTGCCATATTTTAACCCTGATAATTTGAAATCCTTTTATCCATAGAGTTTCATTTTCTCCTCCTATTTTTCCTTTACTTTTTCTTATGTTACCTTTTTTTCTCATTTTATAGATTATAGAAACATTCCTCCTTAGTTATCTACATTTTTATATATATATATGGATTTAAATTGCTTTAACTCAAACTTTGCTCTTCTGTCATCATTTCCTCCTCCTTCACCATCCCAGCATATCTCTCTTCTGCTTTCTCTAGCAAAATTATTTGAAGTAAATGAGTTAAAGGACTCATTATTGTAGAGTCTTTCAATTCATTCATCTGAAAGTTGCCTCAACTAAGCTTCAACTAATAGATTTTCAAGTGTTTTGTTCAGTCTGACACAGAATTTCCCAAGAGGCTGAATCTCTTTCATTCCCTTTGGGACAATGATCCACTGCATGATAAATGTTCATTATTTTCATGGCCGTCATTAATTTCCTTCAAGCTTTTGATGCCTCACTGCAATAAAGCAGAACCTTTACAGAATTTTTCTGAGACCTTTCTCTTGATAGGCTGACTTTGCTCATACTTGCTCTTTCATTTAGGAAAAATTTGGTGTCCAAGCTCTTAGGAAGTTCAAACAAAGATAGCTGGAACCATGCATAATAAATGTCCTTGAACTCGACAATCTCTTCAGAGGGTAGAGCAGTGCAGTGAGAGCTATGCTTTTTACTGTGTCTTCCATTCAGAAAAAGACCCTGGTTTCATTCCTGTGTCCCAGCCTCACAAAATTTATACACAGGTGCACTGACTTGCCTTGTAATTCTTGTACTGTGACACTTGCTCATCACAAAATCTAAAACCTTAACACTCTCAGTTGCTGCACCATTCAACAACTTTCCTCTGATTCAGTTAGTAAGACTTCATGCACCAGGAGAGAAAGTATTTTCTTAATATGCTGAAAATTGATGCAGTGGAAACAACATAGGTAACTCAGTGACAGCTATCTACAATGTACAGTACTAGGCCACTGCTTTAAGTGCTGGAGAAACAAAGAGTAGTCAAGTTTAAAAGTGTGGCTCCTCAGGAAAATGGGGTCAGTATTTTGTATAAAGGGCAGCAAATTGCACACTGCAAGGAAAGAGAGTCTTCTGCAGCCATGTGTCAAAACTTCCAATAGCTTAATTGCTGAGCCAGAAATACTCAGAAGATGTATGGATGGTGAAGGAAATTACCAGCTTGTCCTACCTTACATGTTCCTATTTACAGAGACTTCCATAATGTAAGTCACACAAGAGTGGGACACAGACAATGCTCAGGAATTCTCTCATAGCCAAGTTTGTATAAACTCCAGGCATTTTGAAACAGTAACAGTAATAACACTGTGACAAAGCCTTTTGAAAAGAATGAGATTAGAGATGTGCAGGAACCCCAGCATATTACATTTATATCATGTCTCCCTTTGCATTTGCCAACAAAGATCCAATGAAATTAAGATGACCTTTAAAAATTAGTCCGTAAAAAATAAAATTAAAATTAAAAAATACTGCAGTGATTAAGTGAACAGATTCTTTTTAAAGAAAGGCTGATGAT
>VZTN01011174.1:15725-55847 GCA_013400515.1 Erpornis zantholeuca
TATTGGCACTCATTCACGGGATGTCTTGAGTTTGTTTGGATTCACCACACAATAGAATCCCAGCTGACACAAAATTCTTTAATTCATTTTATCAGCTTTCAGAATATTTACCCAGACCAGAATGATACAAGTGGAGTTCCTGCAGCAATTCTGAGCCTCTGATTTTCTAGGTGTTGAGATGTTTGATAATGGACAATTTATAATAATACAAAGTGAAAACTGGACTATAATTATTATAAGTGACAAAACTTATAAGGACACTGTCCCCATGTCCTCCCATAAGACATTGTTTTTGTAATGAAAGCAGGATTTGGAGTATCATGAGAATCAGAGGAAAAATGGAGTAAGTATTCTCCTTAAATTAGAGTCTTGTGTGTGTTTGACTGGACCATTTTTTTTCATTTTTCCTATTTTATTGTAAGATTATAAGAAAGAAATATTATTCCTATAATCTATTATTCCTCAATCTATTCCTAAACACAAGGCATTTGCCTCCCTTCAGTGATCAGGAATGGTCTGAAGGATATGAAAATGCTTTCATAGCAGTTCTTGTACTGGCATGGGCTTTAGAAATGTGATTGTATTCATTACTCTGTATAGCACCCAACAGCAGTGGACAAACCCACCCTGATATTGGTTTGGACCAATTAAAATAGATTTTTATTTATTAATAAATTTATTAATCAGCTTATGGTGCAGTTTTCCTCCACATTCTTTCTACTTCAGCAAAGGTACCTCTTCTAGTGCTACTTCCAGGATCCCTTCTTTCATATTGATTTGTGAATTTCAAAGCAATGAAAAAAAAATATTATTCAAGGCAAGTTCTACTCAGGTGATCAATTACTTATTTTTTAGACATTGGTTTTTCTTCACGATCTTTTCAATTTTTTGTAAGTGGGAGAAATAGTATTTATCTGAGATATGATATCCTTTCTAATATTTATTTCTCTCATAAACCTGTTTATTCTTTATTCTCCATTCCATTACAGATGCACCACACCTCCTACATTCAATTGCCTTTGATGATAAATTTATTTTTAAATTTCTTTATACCCATCTTGACATTTATTCAACCCACATACACTTATTATTTGATGGCATGCATGTTTTTCTAACTATACATTAACTGGAAGGTTTTTATTTATTTTCTGGCATAAGAATAAATAATTTATTTTAACTCATCAACTAGTCCCTGCATTCTTTACTAATTTAGTCTGTTTAAACAGTGTGTAGGGGTAGCTAAATAAAGGCTGAAAGTTCGGGATGAAATCAGTATGATAAATGAAGGAAAGGAAAGTACAATATTGCACTTTGTGCAAATCAGATCAAAGTCAAATATTATTTATTGTCTAATTTCCCCTTGTACACATTGTGCCAGGAAGGAACAGTTTGCTGTGTCAACAAATCTACAGACTAATTTATTCCTGAAAGTAGATGTGACCCTGTTTATTTCAAGGTAGTTTAACTGTTCTCCCCTGCCTATGATAACTAATCTCTAGAGGCTCATCTTCAGCCAATTAGTCTCAGCCTGATCAATCCCTCCCTAGGTTTCCTATTGTATTTTCTGGGAAGCACTTCCATTCTTTATTTAAGAAAAACATACGGGAAAGGATTTTCATTGAAGATTTTTTGATATGGGCAGAATTCCCATGCACTACCCTCCCTAAAAGCATTATTTATGGCATAAGACATTTTCTCTCAACATTGGATTTTGGACTAGAAAGGATCTAGTACCCCTTGAGTATTTTACGTATATATATCAAAATATATAAATATATTTGAATGAGGCAGCTTTCACAACTTGCATGAAATCACCATGCAGTGAAACCACCACCATGCATACTTCTCAGGTTTATTTAAAATCTCCACAAACTGATTTTCTATGGGCAAATGGCTTTAACTATTTTATGAACCAACAACTACTGTTGGCTACAACAATAACTGCAATCTAACCAGCATTAGTTCATAGTTCACACCCAGATTCTTTTTTTGATTCTAAGAGTCCTTTTCTTATCCTTGGCTATTGATTATTGATATATTTGAAGAAACAGAAAAAAAATCAGCGTTGATCAAAAAAATATTAAGCTTCCAATTTTAAGAACTTGTATTAATTTTATCACTGTAGAAAAATACAGAGATGATATATCACCTTGATACACAGATATTTTACAGGGACAAAATCTTTTACAGGGACAGATATTTTATGCACAAAATCTTTCTCAGTCTGTAAATCATTCAGATCTGTAGGAGGTTTCTATCTGCACTAAGCAGTCTGCCACATGCCACGCAGCTCACAAAATATGTCAGAGTGTAGGATAGCTGTGGAAAAGATGTGTTACAATACTTTCTATGCTCTAGTTTCAAGTGGCATTATGCTGGATTCATTAGTGCTGTGAAACACTCATGTGTATATACTGTGTAATTTAAAATCAACAATTTGAACATTTTTTTGGTGAGTTAATATCACAAGGACACACAGATGCAAAAAAGCTGTGAGTCAAAGAACTCTACTACAAAGAACTACATAGTGTTAACATATTTTCCTGAACAATAAATCTTTGTTAGTTTTTTTCCAAAAGAAATTTTAATACTAAGCCATGAAAAGCAGATGTTTTCTAGAAGTATTTCAATGTCTTCACCAACATACAGACTTCAGTAGTAGCAGCTTAAATTTACTGTTACAAATGGGAAATGACTGCCTCTTGCCATGAACCTAAAAGCATAGGTTCAAAGAGGCTTTCCTATATCCTAAATTTCACTGACTTTCTGCAAGTTCTTAGAGTTAATGTACTTTGGATGTTGGTTGAAGTGTTTTCTGTGAGACATAAGTGTGTGCAAAACTCCTGTCTTACAATCCTTCAAAATTCTTTGCAGGTCTCATGGATTTCTAGATTGATTATTTGGCCCCAATGTACCCTGAATGACAGCACTCCTCTCTGTTGCCTGAGTACAGGAAAAGAACTTGGCACAATAGTCTTTTCTCTAAAGCATGCTTTTCCCATGCTTTCACTGGCCATACATGAAAGGTCACACACCAGGCACAGGGCCATATTTCTGCCTTCAGATAAATACTTTGCAAACACTCAAGGCAAGCTCACAGGTCACATCTGTAGAAGTCTGTTTGGATAACAGAGGAGATCTGAGCCCCTTTACTGTCTGCAGAATGTAGCTATGATAGATAGAAATTGAGCCAAGCTAAAGATTATTTTTTAACATACTTAAATAGTACTGAAAAGTTATTTTAAAAATAATCCATCTGGGTAAGTGTATGGACACTTCAAGCAGATTGAAAAATGGCATGGTTGGGAAAAACTGAGACTGATCATCATGCCAAAGTAAAGCAGAACAAAAACCAAAATAAATAAAATCTAAAAGACATACAACAAAATTAAATCAACCAAAGAAACCCTTAAAAAATATTTTGGCCTGGATCACTGTTGGAAAAAAAGACAACAAACACTGGAAAACAAGTAACCTTGTCCTTCATGCAAGAGGCCTGTTACTCCCTCAAAGGCACCCAAGGAAGACACTACTGCTGCACAGAGCAGACAAAAGAGGAATATAATAAAACAGTAGAAAACAAAAGTTATACAAGAAAAAACAAAGCTTTTACAGGTAATAGAGATTTGTACTGGTGAGAGTACTGTCAGCCACTACAGAAGAAGCACTGTCCTCTGCCAGGTAAAATTACACAACATCTTATTAGCTATTTTATACCAATGCCTGAAAAAACACAGAAGTAAAAGAGTATTATGAGAGTCTGTTCTGCAATATTGAGTTTGAATCCTCAGAACATGCATCTAGTCAAGTTAATCAGGTAAAAAATTAACAAGGGAAATGTTAAACAGTGAAAAATATAGACATTATTAAAATATGTATTTTGTAGAGTGTTGGTCTCTCTGTACCAGCAGAAGATGAACCTTGATGTGAAATCTCTACCCCCTTAAATGGAAGCAATGACTAGGACACTGGTTTAATATCATGAAAGCTGCTAATTTCTAAAATAGCAAAACAATTTCTTGTCAATATCTGCATTTACCTGAGGCTTCCTAGAGAGGTGAAGAGCAGACAACTCATTTAAATGTTAAGACCAAGCTGACAACAACTGGACCTTGTATAAGTGAAAAAAGAGTAGAGAGGGGAAAGGTTGCATGATAAGAGCAAATGAAATCTCACTTAAAAAGCAATAAACTAGGTAACCCACTAGATATTAAGGATAAAATTATGATTTTCAATATGAGGATCATTTATTTAAAAGCCCCCACAATTATATAACCTTGCCAGAGTCCACTTTAGTAGAAAAAGGTATTAAATCGGCTAAAAATGAAATGTTGGTCACACAGGCTTTCTTTCTCTCCTACATTTAGTATAAAAACAATTCTATGTACAGCACAAGTACATAGAAAGATTAAAAGAAATAGAGCCTCCAATTGTCCTTTTAAAAGTCTGTCCAAATTCTGTAGCTTTTAATCGTTAGAGTAAACAAAAGTCACTATTTTCCTATTTATGATCGATTTGAACCTCAAAAGATGTGTTCTGTGAGCATGGTTTATTAAGTTAGATCAGCAGTAATTTGGAGATTTTAAAGGGATAATAAAGGAAATGTGAAAATGGGGTGGAGGGAGGGAGTGTTAAATTTGGGTAACTGCCTCTTAAAAGGGCGTTTCTGACTGCCTTTCACTTCATGTCGAGCACTGTTGCTATCATTTGTCAGCAGAAGCAGCAGGTTTTGTTCATTCAAGATTTCATTGTGCCAGTAGCACATCAGGAAATTCAAATTGGTCTCTCTACCTTCGTAGCTTTATGAATGGTGCCTTAATATATAGTAACTTCGAACACAGAGGTTGTTTATTTCCTGCATGGAGGTTAAATATTTCTTCATTTTTTTTTTCATAACTCTCTGGGAGAAACATGGTGTCTGAGCAGGCACGCACAGCAGTGTTCTTGGGATCCAAAGATGACAACCCTCTACTTTCAGCTTGTGAGTGGTGAGCTGAACGAAGGACAGATCATTGCAGAGAGAGGAAGACTCAAAGTCATGCTGACTGGATGTGTCTGCCCTCCATGGGACACATGGCCACTTTCTATGTGTCTCCAGCTGTCCTCACATTCTGCAGCAGTCGACCCTGGTCCATTTACTGAGGCAGACTCCTGAAATTGTGATTTCATAGCAGGGATACTGAGATTTTTAAAAGGATCAATAAGTGTAAACTAAAAAAAAAAGACAGGTCGAGGACATTTTTCTTTGTGCCAGTTGTTCCCAGAGGCTACATTTTTCAGATAGGATATGGTGAGTTATCTGCAGGGTTGACAAGGCCAGATAACATTTCAGTTATTAGCAGCAGGAGGATTAATGGACATCCACCAAAAAGATCATGTTCAATACATGGGTTATTCAGGGATGAGGATGATTGAATTTTGAAGGAAATTGTTAAGGTATCTGAAAAGTTAATTTGAAATGGGAGGAGGTATACAGGCACTAGATCTTACCTGAAGGATTATTTGGAGCAAGAGTCTAAAGCATTTGTCAGTTCTAAAGATGCTCTAATGTGTGATTAATCAGAGGAGGAAATGGACAGAGATCAAGGAATACCCCAAAGCTGAGAATTTAGCTTAATTATGCTCTTTGGACTACTAAGAGTGAATCCACCTTCTTTTGCCTTTTATTGCTTCTATAAAAATGGCAGGGAGTTGGGTATGAATAAAAAAATATGGATAGGATTTAAGGGAGAAAGGACAGATGATGATATACCTCTAGTATATGAAAACAATTAAGGAATGTGTTTTGATATGTGCTGTACAATTTATTGCAAGAGTTCCCACAAGAGCTAAGCTAATAAATTCATGCCCCAATTAAGCCACAGGCCTTTTATTTTGTTTTTCATCCTAGACACAGGGAAAAGTCTCTTGTGGATGATAACAGACATGATATTTGCATCTAATGCTTTGTAGAACCTTGTCCTTCTGACTCTATGGTTTGGTCAGTTTGTCCAAACGTTCATTTATGCACATTCTTTCCCCATATGCAATTACCATTAAATTCAGCTGGTGAGAGCGATGTAGCAATTTTGTCAGAAGTAAGTTGTAGCTTCTCTATCCTACCTCTTTCCCACTTTTTCTTTGGTTTCTTTTTCTCTTTCTTCTCTGAGTCAGGTTGTCCCCTGAATTCTATAGAATCACCTTAATGCCTCTGATCTATGCTTTCCTATGCCAATTCTTGTCCCCTCCTTGTTACTCACCCTGAATGCCTTTTTTATTATAATAATGTATCACTTATTTGTTTGCTTACCTCCAAACTGCATTTCGATCCTCTCTCTTTCCATTGTGTAGCCTTCTGAAGATTTTTGTCATGTTTTAGGTTTTCTCTAGTCAATGTCCTTTCTTAATAACTGAATTCAAATACAGATTTAGCCCTGTAATTAGTACTCAACAAAGTTTAAAAAATTGTAAGTTCCCTGACTATAAAAAATTAAAAAAAAAAAATATCTTTACTACTGCATCCAAGGCTATTCCTAAAGTGTGTACAGACATACAGCTATAGCTCATCACAATGTTGCTTTTGCTTGCTCAGTTTTCTCATATTATTTCCCCAAATCATTTGAATCAATTCTGATGCAGTTAAAGCACTCTCCTTTCTCTGACTCCCCCTAGTTCCTTCTGCCGTTTGAATTTGTCACATCCCATAAGTACATTCTAATTTAATTTCCCCTGAACTGACACAGTGATGACTTTCAGTGTGAACTGCTTACTTCATTTATACAGGGAGGAAATAGTATGGAGTCATTATAAATTCTTAGGGTTCAGCTTGTTTCTGAGAACTTTGGCATCTGTGTTCATAGTGCTATCAAGTAATTCTATGATGGACTCTTACCTAGAGTAAGAGTATTACAGGAGCACCTAAAAGATCCAATTCAGAGTTGGTATGATAAAGGCAAGCCAGAAAATGGCTCTCTATGTGGAATAAAGCAGTATTTTAAACTCATTATAGATCTCACAGGTAGGATTTTTTGTCACCAGCACAGTAAATGGAATTGGAAGCTCAGGTTGTGAGATGTTACTTATCAAGGATGAGTTTATTTGAACACAAATAAACGTGTATGGAAGAGCGCAAAATGCAAAACAAAGTACCAGAAGGGCAGGAAAAATAATAGTTCCAACTAGCTTAGTGGACAGCAAAACAGAGGATCCTCAGGGGGGAAGCTAAAAAGGAAAGCGGTCTCCAAATCATAAGCATTACAAGCATGAAGTACTTTTAATGAAAAAGACTTTCTGTCTGACTTCTCTTATTATTTAGATATTCAGAATAAGAGTTTTACATTTGATGTCTGCAGGACAGAATTTGACATTTGTAGTTTATTGTAGCAGGATCTTAATCCAGAATTCACAGTGAAAATGCAGTGGCTGTTCAAAGAATTAAATATTCAGTATGAGTGAGGGCATCCACATGGCTCTATAATTCTTTTCTTTCACTGACTTACCTTATTTTAACATGGAATCGTTCCACTGCAGGATAGAAATACTGCATTCTGCAACAATAAAAAAACAAAAAATAATATTCAAAACTGTGAGTAAAAAAACCCACCATAATATATCTTTCATAACTTGTGCCAAACTCAATTTAGAAAGCAAGAAAAATTAAAGTAACATAGAGAAAATCCATCTGTATTCTGAAAATGTTTTTACTTTTTCAGATATTAGCCAAAGATATTATCAGTTAGATGGTTCAGAAAGCTTTTAATTTTCTGTTGTTGTGTTTCATGTTTTTAATAACTGATTAAATAGTGCCTTTTAAAAACCAAGCTGTGGTGGGATGCTGTGAACCAAAACTTTATTCAAAGGCACAAAGCTGCACTTCCAGTCTGATTTATGTTGGTCAGTAGAAAATAACTACCTTATGTCTGCTTTTATAGGAAGCACTTGATATACTTGATGAATTTTACTAAAGCTTATATTCCAGCTTTGGACAAAAGGACATTGTTCCTGTTCTATTACTAGCAGGGTAGTTGTCATTTATTACAACGGAACAGCATCCCTCCAGCATCCATTCACCTGAATCATTTCAGTTCTCGTCCATTATGTACTCAGAGAAATGAAACAAGAGTCTTTTACTCTGCATAGTCTGTAAATTATGAAATACTGTATAGCCAGCCAGTGTGAATGATTAACTGAGATCAAGAGATATTTCACAAAAATGGCTCATTCTTCTCAATCAGAACCACAACTCAGTATACCAGATCAGGAAATGATGTCATATGTAAATGTTCTTATTCTGATCCCTAGTAAGAGCTATTGTCAAATCTTGTGTAATAACTTGCTATTAAAAGATCATAAAAGTAAAACTATTTTAAGAATATGTATGTCTATATAGAAGACACCTTGTTTATACAGAATCATGTTCCTTTTTATTAGCATATATATTGTGAATGAAAATCTATAATAAGAAGCTTTCATAATGAAACTATAACATTTTGTCAGTTTGAATTTTGTGGCAAATTTAAACTGCATCACTCTTTGAAAGTTTAAATATATTGCTTGATTATTGGTCTTGTTAATATTTAGCTTAATCAAATTTATTCACTACCCTAAATTGTGGGGTATCGGTCAAAAATTCTTTAACAGTTTAACTGGTTACCACTTTGCCTTTCAACCTTTGCAAGCCTGAAGATAACTAT
The DNA here is from genome assembly GCA_013400515.1 of Erpornis zantholeuca. Lineage (NCBI taxonomy): Eukaryota > Metazoa > Chordata > Aves > Passeriformes > Timaliidae > Erpornis > Erpornis zantholeuca. The sequence goes on from VZTN01011174.1 coordinate 24,398, forward strand.
ATTTTTCAAACTGTTTTTCCCCTATATTTAATGTTAGCTGTAATTGATTGTTACTATATTCTTCCCTATATTTAATGTTAGGTGTAATTGATTTCTGAATGTGTCACTTTTTGCATTACTGCAGAGCACTTAATTTCAAATTATTGTTCACCATTCTCTGATCCATATTTGTCATGGGCTTCTACCTGTGTTGCATCCACAGCAGGGTGTTGGTGCAACCTTCCAAAAGTGCCTCCTACAGGAAAGCCACTTGGTGGGGCCAGCACACACACATGTATACACAGGACTGTGGTGCTGACTTGGTAGTGGGTTTTTGAGAAATCTCAGAGAAAGGCTGGGGAAAATGCAAGCTGTTCTTAAGCTGTCCTGAAATCCATTTTCTAAGGGAACTTTTGTAGTTTCCCAGGAGAGAGCCTTGAGAAAGAATGTAAATAAAAGAAATGTTGATGGTAAGGTGGTTGCTTTGACCAATGAAATGTCTTCCTCTGCCTTGTTGTGAATTCCTGTCTGGGACACAGTCAGGGAGACACAGAGACACAGGAGGGACACACACACAGAGACGTTCCCTGCAGCTGAATCTGCTGGAGGGAGAAAGATTTGTTCTGTTTTCTTGATATTAATAAATAAGCCTTCTGAGAAAAACATGGACATGAGTGATTTGTGGAAAGGATCTGGGAAACCAGGGCTGGCTCCTTTCTACACAGGACAGCTCCAAATATGAGTCAATGGCAAAGAGGTGGGAAGGGCCTTTGTGTGGGATCCAACGGAGATGTTTATTCCAGCCGTGCACGTGGAGTGCCCAGGGACAAGGCAAACCTCATGGGAAGGGTCCAGATTTAAGTATGGGGGGCGAAAGAGGTGGAGAGAGCATCAGGGACCAGTGGTTTGAGGGCAGTGCACAGAGGGGTTAGGGTATGGGAGCCAGTGGGGAACAGGGAGGGAGTGGCTGAGGGACAAGGGGCACTGGGTGAGCAGGGAAAGCACAACTGGGGTACATTAACATAACAGAACAGGGTATCCCTGGGGGAAGCCTCTTCCTGTCACCCTAATCTGGGGATGCTCTCAGGGACCAACCTTCCGGGGCCTCCCACAGACTGAAATTATTGATTATTTATATTGTGTTTATTGCAATTTCTCCTGCTAAGATTTGTTGGGTTTTTCCTTTTTAATGTGGTCTCCTACTTCTTGTGCAAACATTAGTTTTAGCTTGAGAATATTTACAATAAATCTGAGTTTTACTGATATGGATGGTGTCACTGAATTCAATAAGGCTGTTCAAGTTTTAAAAGTAACTCAGCTTTTCAATTTTTGAGATTTAAGACTTCACAAAATAAGCTTTCAGGAGCTGTAATGATCACTGCATGACATGGCTTTGTGCAGCCCTTTAAACTTAGTTTTCATGATTCCTGATTCAATTTTGTTATCCCACTGGGCAACAAACTGTTTTTAAAAAGTTTCTCACCCATAGTTCAGTGTTTGCAGCACCACATAATGTATCCTTCATTGTTAAGGTCGGGCAAATATGCAATTTATGCAAATCTATACATGAAGATTTTCTTATCAATATAGTTCCATTTTCCTTTTAAGCTGAGTTGCATTTCATCACTTCTCATAAAACACCTAAAAGAGTAATGTCTTAACCAGTATAGACTTTTCCAGTCTGACTAATGTAAGTGTCCTCAAAGTTTGATCTAATGCTATTAAAAAAACTATAAGTAAAACTTTTTTGGAACGCTCACCTTTGCCTTGCTAGCAATGCCTTTTTTTTTTAATTTGGCCTTTTAAAAAAGCTCCACAAATTTGCATAACTAAGATTTCAGTAAAGTAGTAGCAATTATCTTTGAATGGGGCCCAATGGTGAATTAGAAATGTATATTCTGCCATCATTTGCATTAATTTGATATAATCCCTGACTGTCTTGCCTGGTCACAGCTTTTAATGCCCAAAGTATAGAAAGTAATGATTGCTAACAGTAGCAATCCACACACTTTATCAAACAATAGTTAGCAGTTAATTCCCATCAGCCTTTGAAAGACAGGAGGTGAAGGGCAGGATACAGGAAAAAAGGTGCAAAAGAAGACTTCAAGATGTATGAATAGCAGAATAAATCAGAGCAAATCATATAAATTGAGCAACAGATCAGGCAAGGCCAGAAGTATTTCATGCATGATCTCCCTTGAGCAATAAAAATGAGTGGCACATTACATGCCTCATCATGCTTTATTATATTTACACCTTTTAGATTGTTTCCCTATTTGAAGTCAGCACCACAAAGATGAAGATTTTAAGAAAAAAAACCCCCTTTAACTAATTACTATCTCATTCATAATGCAATGGATATGTATTGTCAAATATGTCCATATACCTAACTGTATATGGGACAGTTGGCTGGGCACAGATGTTCTAAGCATGTATTTTTATTTTTCTTGTTCCCATATTACTTACAAGTTATTTCTAAATGCAGATAGAGCTATCTATTCATAGATATACATACCCATCTGTACATATCAGTGTGTTGTTTAAAACTAGGTCAGGTCCTTATTGTTCTCAAGAAAAAGAACAAAACCCCAAAACCAACCAGAAAGCCCACACAACCCGGAAAAAAAAAAAAAAAAGGAAAAAATACTGTCTTTTACTTTGTTATTAAGAATGAACTTATAAATAAAATTTTTCTCTGAGGAAAATTATTACTTTGAGATTCCTGAAACTCAAGAGTATCTACTCATCTATCATTGGAAACTGCTTTTCTATAGCATTTTTGTTTAAAATAACTTACACATTTATTACACAGTAGCTCTGCTCAGAAAAAAAATGTCTTTATGGCCCATGGATATTTAATAGCTCAGCTACAACTTATCTGTCTGATGGATAGGGCTTTTAACTACACTGTGATTTTTGGAAGACCGTAAGTGGAAGGAAACTAATTGAATTGGTTTTTGAATTGGCTGGGGGGCTGCCATTGTTTGACAGACAATGAAAACAATTTAAATCACCTTTAACGAGAGAATTCCTTTGACTCTGGGAGTATCACCATGAATTCACATACTATTCCCTGGGGTGCCAGTGGAAACCACACTTTTAATTGCCAGTGTTGCACATATATAATCATATTGTCAGCAGGATGTGTAGCAACTGCACAGGGTCTGCACAGCACTGTAGAGGAAAGCTGTTAAATTGGGAATGTCTTCACTCCAGACTGGAACAAATAGCTAGACTTTGGCAAATTAAAAAAATTATTCATCACTCATCATAACTAAAAGGAAATATTTTTCAGATGTGTTGCATAGAATTTGGTGCTCAGAAGGGCCATGTGCTCTTAAAATTTCTTGCTGTCTTACAGTCATGAATTTCTTGCCTGAATAATATGATCTCTTAGGTGAATTTTGTATTCCTCATGTTCAATAAAAATAAATCTCAATCAAAAGCCCAGTTTGAAACAACTAGTTTCACTTCCAAATTTGGTGGGAGATTGCTATGGTATCCATCTTTCCTTTTGGGGTTTTATGAGATTCTCATCATCATATCTGAATCTCTGATATTTTATAAGGAAATGTAAGTGATCTATTTCTTTGTTTCTTGTCCAAGATTCATCTGCTGCCCTTTTCTTTCTCCTAACTTTATGTCTGCTATTAAAAGATCTATGCTTCATCATTCTCTCTGGTACTTCGGTTCACTTTTATTACATATGTACAGGTCTTTGCAATAATTCAGAAACAATATTTGTGCACAGCAACATTTGGTATGCTGTAATTACAACCAGTGGTGGTCAGCCATACAGAGAACTCTTACTCAGACACAAGTTTTACTTACACTTGTAACATTTAAGGTAGAGTTTTCTTTAAAATAAGCTACTACTATGCATTTTCAAAGAGTCTAACCTACGGCATTGGAACCTCAGTGTGGAGGTTCTTTTATATTCTACTCTTCTACTGTTTTTTTTTAAACCTAGTCCATAAAGCATAGGTTAAAAAAAAGATGATAGCTGCTCATAAATACTAATGGCAATGTTATTTTCTGTAAGTGAAAGTAAGCAACTGATTACTGGATTTGGGCTGCCTTTGGGTTGTTTTGGGGTTTTTCTTTGGTGAAACAATGAAACAAACCTAAAGAAAAAGGGAAGAAACAAAAACAAATCTTTAAAACAATCAAAAATATATTTTCATCATGAATTGATTCTATTTTGATTAGCAATATTATTCTAACCTGTACATAATAAATACATTATAAATACATGAAATCAGAAAACTATTTTAATCTAATTTTATTTTATTTTAAATTTTCCTTTTTCAGTCAACTGATAGTGCACTTTTATCTCTCTCTTCACATTTCCAATTTGGGTTCCTGCATTTGGTGTTCTACTGAATACTTTTTTATATGTGGGATTCCCAAAAGCATGGTAGAAGAGGAGGAAATCATGAGTTATTACCAAAAACAATAAAGAGCTACTGAGTATAAGAATTTCCTTTTTTATTATTGTGTTTCCCTTTTTTGTCTATGCCAGGAAAAGTAATCATCACAGATGTGGCTTGCTGAAAATGTTATTTTCATGTTAGGTTCACACTTCTGGAAATTCCCTCTAATCAAGATGCAATCGCTCAACACGAATGCCAGTATTTTGCTTTTTCCTTTGTTTTTCAAAACTTCCAGGATACTTTTTCCTAAATTATTGCACTGAACTCCAATACCTACACACAGGTTTCTAGATCATGGCTGCCCACGAAGAAAATAAAAAAAATTTGCTTTTCACTTTATTGAGGTACCTGACTGAAGGATGATCAGTCTGCAATTCACAGGAAAGGAAACATATAGACTAAAGTCAGAAGTTCAGATGCTGCTGTCTACAAAAATCAATTCTGGAAAGAGTTACTTAAAGCCATACCTCATTTTCTGACCTTCGAGATTAGTTCTGTGCACTTACTTCAAGCATTTCACCTCTGTCTGACCTGGATCTGACAGGGTTGTGTGTTGTAGATGTCATTCTATTTATTATTGTTTTGACTGAAGAAGCATAACAAGTTATGCTTCCAGGAATTAAATTAACAGACATTCATCTATTCCCCAGAAGACTTGGATGAGAGGCATAAATCTCCTCCTGATTCCAAGAAAAATGTGAGTATATTGAAAATTTTATCATAGTATATGACATAACATTTTGCTGCTCTTATTGATAGGTTTATTGAGAAATTATATTTTAACTTCACTTGCAGAATAAAAGATTTATCTTCTTAGTACTGGCTTAAAGCCATTTGAGTGTTTGCAGGATAGATCACCAGAAGTCAAGTTCAAACTTTGCAACATCTGTTCTTGTTAATCCAGTAGGAATTACTGCCAGGATATTACCTGACCCATCATCAAATTAGTGGTCTAAAACTGAGACTTTAATGGACTTATCAAATGACTGGAGAGAACTTTAGAAGTATAAATGTAAAAAGAATCTCTCTGGCAACTGCAGCAGACTCAACCCCATGGTAATAACATGCTGTTCATGATATGTAGCATAGGCAAGAAAAATTATGCACAATGTAGTTCTCAAAGTCTTAGTGGAGAAAGTTCAAGGACACTTTTAGCCATATTGAAATTTGACAATGTAAATAGTACTTTGCCATTATGAATAAACATCTGCAGGGATTGTGTTGATATAATAAAGTCTCAAACTTGACTAGACATATATTGATTGAACTGATTTTAGTTGTAAGAGCAACTTTCTAATTGGCAGATATTATTGCTTAGATTCATTTTCACTTTAGTTGAACTCAATGTAGCTTTGTGTTAGAAAAACCTACTATCAATTAATAGCCAGTAATAAGAAGTAGTTATTCTGCTTAGAGTGATTCGAAAGGATTAGATTAGAAGGAAATCTTAGTTTAGAAGAAAACAGAATTAAGCAGAAAACACAGATCACACTGATCACTTCAGGAGAGCATTTTTGTGAATCAGGTCGAACTAGTTTAAAAATATGAAAAAGAATAGTAAAACAGATATCATCTGGAATTTAGAAGGAGCCAGAAGTTCAGGTACAGCAATTTTTATTGTTATTAACAAGATACCTGTTTGAATGGTAAGTGTTGGTATTACTGTAAACTGATGTATAATAACTGTTTATTGCATTTTGTTTAGACTGTTAGGACATTAATAACTCTAGCAACAGATTTTTTTCTCCTCAATTGAATATATTACCTTTCTGTCCTTATAAATGTTTTGAATATAATAAAACTTATTTCTCAGTGCAAATCTAATGAAACTGGGTTTTTTTCTGAATAAGTGTTTTCCCCTCCCTTCTTTTTCCTTTCAGAAAATAAAGGGTACATACAAAAGCCATTTAGAATTACCCACATGTCTAATCTTTCAGATTTGGTTGAGTGTAGTTTCACAGGCTTTTCACCTTGATAATATTCATGGTGCATGACAATTCTAACAAGAGTTACTAATATGTCATAAAATTTCTATATACTGATTGTAAGAAAATCTGGGTTTGAAGGAGTCAGTGCCCACTTCCTCTACTGCATAGTAAGCAAAATTTTCAAGCCAACAGAATATGTCAGTGAATATTGTCTGATTCTAGTCTAAAGATACTTCTCTGAATGTTGGTATCTAGGATGTCTGTCTCTTTAGTGCTCTATGTATTGCCATGGTCCAAGTTAAAATAGTAGCCACAGAGACCAACACGGAAAAAAAAAGTGCACAGTGACCTGAATAAAAAGATTTTCTCACATTTAACTCAGAATATGCTCCATACAAGCTAAAGATTTCCTACATCAGAAGAAAGACAAAATAAGGTTGGCTAGGACTATTTTCTTCTATACTGTTAATGTATGATGATTTCAATTTCTGCAGGCTCTTTGCTGCCTCTGTGTCTCTTGTGCTGGTGACTGATCCCTTCCTTTTCCAATTACAGCTTGAGTTATGAATAAATATCTGACAACACATCATCAAGGGTAAAGCTGTAAAGAAACATCAAACTTCAAATGCCATTTTGCCTTTTCAAAGTATAAGATGTGTGATACTCCTATTTGTGATCACTACAACTAAGGAATGTGAGAGCAAAGTGCTGGTCTAAAGAGAAATAAACAAACAGGTCAGAGGGTAGTTTACAAGTTTCTCTTGTCTAGTCAAGAAGGTCTTGACCCCCTGTCTAACTGTGGTAATTGGTAACAGTGGGACTCTTTCAACAGGAAAAATGTAGACTGAAACAAAATAAATACTGAAGAACTCTCCCTACTAAGGGATGCTAGAATTACTCTGAGCTGGAGTTACAGTCCTGGGTCAAGGTCAGACCTATAATCAGAAATTAAAAAACAGAGAAGGGCAGCTCTACCCTCCAAATGTCTTTATGTGAAGATAAGTGATAACTAATTAATAACCAGCTCTGATAACAGCAACACAAAAAAGTTAAATACCAGTTTATTTGTAGTATTTTGACCCTGCTGTGTTTTCATAGATTGCCTTCATTGAACCAAAAGAATGGCAGTTTGCTACATGTTGTCTTTGCATGCTCACTTTCAGGTAATTTAAGTGCTTTCAGAGTCATATTGCCAGCCATGCCTACTATAATGCACTGTATTGTACAATAAAATCTTTGTATTCCTATGACAATTTTTTATTTGTTATATTTCTAGGCAAATCTATACAGAGATAGCAGAATATTCTGTTAACATTGCGGTTTTTTCCTATTAATCCAGTATAAAACATACATTAATTCTGGTACTTTCCTGTTTTACAGCAGCTACAGGCATTTCAGCACTTGAAAAAGTAATGCATCCTACATATTCAAAGATTTTCTGGAATTATGTTTCTAGGCATTTGTTTAACAGCCAAATTTACTTTTGCAGATATTTATCATTTAGTTTTTATTAAGGTGCATTTTAAGAAAAAAATTATTCCCATTGTAATGAGAACCTCGGGCACTCTACAAAGGTCCAAAATCTGTCCAAAAGATCAGGCACAGTTCCTTCCATGTCATAAATGTAAGTGCATAGTTTGCTATGCACCAAGGACAGTTAAGGAATTTTTAGACAGTCTTTAAAAGGTAAAAATAATTGGCCTTGGGAAGGTGGGGTAAGGAATGGGAATTACAAAACTCATAAGGAAAGTTTTTCTTTTAATGGTTGTTCCAATGTTGAAAAAGAAATAACTTTATAGGTTTTAATCTCAGAGGAACAGTTGAATGAATGATGATTTTCATTATAAAGTAGAAAATATTTGTCTCAGAAAAAGAGATGTATAAATTTAGAAAGGGTTTTAAAGTGTCCTATATTTTTATTAAACCAACTTCTCTACTCTTTGTTTTAAAACCTTTTGCCATACTCTCAAAAATTACTGATGGGTCTTCCCGTCTTTCATTTCTGTAGGTCATTTTGTAATATATGCAGTCACCCTTGGGAAGTATCTTTTTGGATATTCTAGAAAAGGCTTGACTCTTCGAAAACTTCTTAAAGTACTTGATTAAGGAGAGCAACTTAACACAGAAGCAAGTAAAGGTACTTATCAATTATGCAGACCTGAAGCTGTTCCTCCAAGACTAATACAGCTTGTGTTAATTTAAGGTGGCTGAGAACAACTAAAACCATAGGTAGCAAGACATTTGTATTTCTCATGAGAAGACAGTGAAGGGAATTCCACTGCATTAGTGGAACTTCATTCATGGAGTAAGTTCCTTTCCTTACTCAATGGATCACATTGTCTTGGTCCAGCATAAAGGACTGCATGCATGCTACTGTATTCTCTTCTTTTTGGCCAGATATTCAAATTTGTATATGGTATATAGTTATTTCCCATCTTATTCCAGTGCAAGAAAGGAGGATTTCAAAAAATACCCATGCTCCATGACAAAATATAAAAATGGATTAGCTAAAAATAGCCTAAAATTCATTTTCCAAATGATAACCCCAGGGATGAATCTGAAAGATTTGAATATGCATTTCCCACATGCCAAATTCCTCAGTTCCTGGTTGATCTTGGGATTATCACTGTTTACTTCCTTCTTCTCCTTTACAAACAAACAAATACTCTAAATACAGGAGACTGTGTCAGCAAATTCTTTTTTAAAGCCAAATTCAAAATCAAGTGAGTTTTTAGGAAGAATTCAAGTGATTTTAACAGGATATGACTTAGGTTCTTAGTTTACTGGTATGTATTTTCCAACTGGTATAATTCTAATCCTTTCTGAGAATGCTGCATGTTCCGGTAACTTATGAAATTATTAGTAATAACAATACAAGCATAGGCAGGATTCACAAAAGAGGTTTAGCTATTAAGACTGGGTGCAAAACTAGTGAAAAAGCTAGGTGAAATATTTATGTGATGTTAAATAGCAAAAAACAGCCATGGAAGTTAAAGATTTTGTTGAAATGCAATCAAAATTATGTTGACAAAATAATATAAAGGAAATACAATTGTTTTCCATAGGATTGATTCTGAGTTCTGTGCTCAGGTCTGAAAGGTTTTGGCCTACTGAATTGTTATAAACTTACAAGTTACAAGAAACTTAAATTCAAACTATTTTTATCTTTGAAAGAAAAGACTACTCCAACTTTGGGAAAGATGACTAGAGCTAAGCCTATGTAAGAAACCATGCAAGAACTCAAACTTTGCAAAGTTAAGCAAGATATTAATTTTGGTTTAAAGTAACCTTTTCCCCAAATAAATTAAATATGTAGCTTGTGTACTACTGATTCTAAAGGAGCCAAACACAGAGCTTTTCTCCTTTCTTTGTGTACATATTGCCTCCAAGGCTGTTCTGGTTTATTAGTTCTGGCTGTCCAGTTTTAATGCTGAAAGAAGAACATAGGTTGCTGTCTCTCAGAAGGACACTGAAGAATTCCCTCTCTAATATGAAAAATTCCCTTTTCAATAAGCAAAATCATTTTCTCTCTTATACAGGCTGTAAATGTAACTTCTGAGATAGAAACTGGGGTTTAAGTAACCACAACGACATTAGTAAAATACTACAGGGTATCCTAAATTCTTCTGCTTGGATTATAGCTATTTTTTGCTTTCATTTTTGAAATTCATTTTTTTTTGAAATTCATTTTTTTTTTTAAATAGGCTTTCCTAATAAATTTCCATAATAAGTATGATTCAAACATATTCACAAAATAATTTATGAAGTCCTTACTCATAAAAGAGATTACAATAAAGGTGTTAGCGAAAATACTAAATAATAATGTTGAGATTGGAGGCAATCCCTTCTGTCTTAAGAGACACCAACATGAATTTGAAGTAGAAAAAATTATAGGTTTTTTAAAATTCTGTTTTCTTCACTCTTGTTAACAAATTAATATAAATGGTCCAAAGAGCCAAAACCTATTTCACAAAAAAAAAAAACAAACAGAAACTCACAACCGAAAAATCTTTGTGTTTAAACACAGTGCACATTCTTCTAGAGTAAAAGATTGTTTAATTTATTTGTCCTGCTTCTAAACATTCCTTAAAAAGAGCAAGCAGAGGATTAGTTAAATTTATTTGCTTTTGGAGAACTACCACAGCCATAACAAATACAGAGTAACACACTGTTTGATATTAAATTTTAACACACAGAGTTTGATATTAAATTTTTTTTTAAATTTGGGAATATATCCTGCTTGGAAAAAAATGTTATGACTCATCAATATAGGTGGTAGGCATATGAATCTATTTGTGACTAAAAAATACTGCAACAGGAAAAAGATATCAATTATTGAAGCAAGAAAGTACGGAAGTGGGAAAAAAGTAAGTTAATGAGGAAATTGTAATCAGTCTTCTCATCATCAACCAGAAATCATTATCACAGCATGCTACCATTCAGCTGTTGATTAAAGGTATTTGCTTAATATATTTTAAATAATTATGCTTGTTCATAAGGCCCTGTCAGCACTTCTATTAGAAACTATGTCCCTCTGGGTTTTGTACCTTTAAAATTTGTTCAGGGATGCATAGAAAATTTCATTAGTTTGAATTATAGCACTTTTAGTCAGATCTGATCAAAATCATGTATGTATGTACTTTGGGATGCTTAAAAACCCAAAGCTCTACTCTTGCATCCTTTAAACATTCTTAGTCCCCAGTGAAGCAAAAAAAAAAAAATTACAGAAGCAAAAGAGAATGCAAGAATGCTCAGAAAAGACGCCTAGGATTTATGAATATACAGTATATAAAATATCTAAGGCCCTCCGCATACAATTATCATTTATGAATTAATGATCATGAATTAATTTTCTCTTGTGCTTGAAGATGTTAACTTTTGATTTATAAAATCTAAATGGTAGTATTGGCACTAACTTTTTGCATAGAAATATGATTAACTTCTTTAGGCTAAGTTACATTCTTCATGAGGAGACAAAATTAGACAGGACTCACTTTAATTCCCAGTGCTGATATTTTCTAACATTCCATTTCATGCTGCAAAGCCTATTAAAATATTTCTAGATTGTTTTTAGAAGAGCTAGACAGTTTTTTATTTAGTTTGTAGTTGTACTAATGACTTGATGAACACATAACTCACTCTACCAAAAAACTGCTTTGTACCAGTTGGACAAATTTATATGAATATTTGTTGGAAGTCCAGAACACTAAGCACAAGTAATGAGTAAGATTTTCACTGAATTGATCAAATATTGGAAAGAAGGATAAGGGCTCTGTGCCTTCTTCTCTCCTCTATAAAAAAGAGCTTCTTCAGTCCCAGCTTCTTCAGTCACTCCTCATAGAACTTATTCCCTAGCCCCTTCGCCAGCTCCGTTGCCCTTCTCTGGACACACTCCAGCACTCCAGCGTCATTCCTGAATGAGAGGCCCAAAACAGGACGCAGAACTTGAGGTGTGGCCTCACCAGTGGCAAGTACAGAGGGACAATCGCCCCCCTGGTCCTGCTGGGCTCAGTCTTCTTGATCCAAGTCATTATGCCATTGGCCTTCCTGGCCACCTGGGCACACTGCTGGCTTACGTTCTTTAGTCCCCTCTAGGTCAATTGTTTTTCTCCTGATCTCAATTTTGAATGTAAATTCTTAGGGGCTTAAGATATTTTACTTTATAAACATGCTTAACCCCCACCTCAGGACTAAGCAGGAGGATACTGGGTATGCAGCATATGAGCATTTTTGGTGGCCTGTTGTTCCACGCATCCTCCAGATCCAACTTAGTTCTGTCTGGCCAGAATTGTTTTCACCATGGTTGCTACATTTAAGTCCTTATGATGTGCTATAGAGAACAGTGTTATTTTCTCATTTTCCCTGCATAGAGATGGTGACTGGGAAGTATTTTAAAGGGTACCTGAGAAGGATTTTGTCCCTTTAGAACCATTACATTTCTTCACTGAAGGCTCATACAATTTAAAATGCCTGTATCTCACTCATCTCTGGGGTAATTTCACTAAAATAACTGATCCTGCAGTAACAATAACTACTTACATATCCTTTGCCTTGTGAGTTCAATGTTTAAAAAGTCAAAACTATTCAATTGGCCTAAAGCTGAACATGTTTTTCCCTGCTGGTAAATCTATCCATTATTTACATAGCATTATACTATGGACAATATATTCCTAAATATATGTCCATCCAGTCACTAAGAAGATATAATAATTCAAAATGGGCTTAAGTCTTCTCACATACAAAGATTCTGACATACTATGAAAAATGTAATAACATTGTTAAAAATAAATGTGCTGTAAAAACAAAGAGCTGGAAACCAATGGATATTAGAAAATAATATTGTTCTTTAAAATACCGTAGTTTTCACACAAAATATTTTTCAGATCAATAGAAAAATATGTCCAATTATCTGTTCTGTTCCTCTTGTCCTGTGTTTGTGCAAACACAACAGAGGCAGAAGAGTATAAAAAACCAAAAATGTAGTTTATAAAAAAAATTAATTACATGAGTTAATGGTTTAAAATTAGGCATATAAACATCACTGCTTGCCACAAAATACTCCTAACAGCCTTTACCTTTCCCAATTACTGGAATTAAAATTACTGTCCAGAATGTGTCAGAAAACCTAAGGAAAGTATTTAGAATCACCATCAGAACATTAATTTACCACTGTTATTGCTTGGTTTTTTGTGGTAAATGGAAAGGGACTATTAAAGTTTTCTCTTACATCATACGTACTTTTAACACTTTACTAACATTATTTATATAATCAACATTACCTTTTATTTTCATGAATATTCAAGAGAAACATAGAAGTTTCTTTTCATGAATTCTGTTCATATAAGTAATTTAAAATCCACGTTTCCAAACCTCAACACAAAATAACCTTGCTGTACCTCTCCGTATTTATTTTTGACTAGCATCTTACAGGTTTCAAAGGTTTATGCCAACAACTTCCCAGCCACAATTGTGATCATCCTGAAGTAGGCAAAATAAATTTGGCTTTATTTTCTCATCCTTCATTCTATCCTCGTTTTGGTGCAAATGAAACTGCATGGGATGCTACTGGAATAGCTCTGAGAAGTTTCACTGTTTTTCTTTCCTTTAATATACTTAAGTGGACATCTTAAAAATATTCATAACTGGATTAGCCCAGCATACTCATTTCAGCACACATTTAGAGATCTGCATGTAAAGGTAGAAGAAATGAAAGCTGAAACTGTTCTAAGTCGAGAGAATCCTCTTTGCTGTTGCAGAGACATGATCATACTGTTACTCTAAAACTTTTTAGAATCTTCCTTTGCCCCTAACTAAATTATCCCTTCCCCCAAAACCAAAGTAAAGGAATATGCTGACCCCAAGATTGGCCAGAGCATGGTTTTAATAATGCCAAGGTCTCAGGTTAAATCCCTGCATGGGCCACTCACTTAAGAGTTGGGTTTGATGATCCTTCTGGGTCCTTTCCAACTCAGACTATTCTGTGATTCTGTTATTGTCTATTGTGCCTAGTAGCTCCTTCCCTGCAGCAATTCATATCTATGTAACAAACCTACTGCTACTCACATAGATATTATTGTTCCCAGAGAATCCTTGTTCAGCCCTTGAAGGCTCTCACATGTAATGATTAAAATTATAAATATTTTCTTTTAACAGGAGTTAGTTCCTGACACTGGTGATGCTCTGAGGATGCACTGGATGATGTACTCATGATCTTATGCAAAAACTTTTACTCTTACTCACTCTTGAACCTTTCCTCCCATATTGGGTTGTCTGTGTTTATTTCTAGCTGGCTATAACTAACTTCCCATAAGAAATGTGCTTCTTTGGGTCAGATGAATTTTTGTTGAGTGCATTTAGGTATGGTATATTATGTTATTCATAAAAAACTTTTATTTCTTTTCAAGAATCGACAAGATTGCAGTCTTTCTTAATGTGAATTACTTCAATTTCACTGTTTATTAAACTATGAGGCTACTTATACTAGACAACATGATGATAAATTCGTTGATCTTAATTCTTTTTTTCATGTAGTCTCATAGGTATTTCTTAGCAATCTTGCTAAATTGCAATTATTCATCTCTTTTCCCACCTAGAAGGTATTGAGGAATTTCCATTCATTTGGGTCTTGTCCATATATATGTCACATATGGACTTGCAAAATTAGATTAATTATAAGTGAAACAAGAAAAAAATATATAGTAGTGATCTTAATTTACTCTGTGTCATCTGTACAACATCATAACATAGAGAGTCGAGCTATCACATTTGCCAGGAATTCAGCATGAGTTTCTCAATTAAAAGAGCACATATTTGATTTCTGTCAGACTATTCGTGTTTCAATGAGAAGTAGGTTACAGTGCTAGGCAATCATCCTAAAAATTTGCCATTCCTATTTACATTAAAATATCAACTCCCAGCTTCACAAGGCCCATGAGAAAAGAGTCTTGTTAGAGACAGAATGGTCACCTTTCTGATGCTACTACATCATATATGCAAGTTTAAACACATATTCGGTAGACTCAGTTTTAAGGTAACAAGAGCTGCCATAGTGTAAGTGATGATTTGTCATTGTTTTATTGTTGATATTTTATGTCACTGTCTCAGCTGTTTCATACTCTAAACAGATAGCAGGTATTTTATCTGAAATGAAGGTAGAAAATGGAGAATGAGCTGACTTGCTAGACATGTACAGCAGAAGTCTGATTTTCCTTTCAGTATGTTCAAAATTCCAGAAATATTGAATTAAGAAATACCTGCATGTCTTAGGTTTTTGAGCATCCATGTTACTAGAAATAGAGTAGGTGTCCAAAGAGCTTTAAATGTATATAATCAATGTTTTGTTGTTTCAAATTTATTCTCTCTTTCTCCAAAAGAAAAACAACATTTCAGCCACAGGTGTATCTAGGGGAGTCTGTCACAAAACTAAAATGCTTTATGTCTTTAAAAAGACAGGCACTTATGTTTCCATCAATAAAGACTGAGCATGAGCATGTTATTGAATGTGCTCAGACAGTCCTGCTGTAAAGGACAGCTTCTCTTGTAGCCTACTCACACCTGTTTCTAGCTGCCCCACTGAAGTTTGCTGTGTGAGCCCAGCTGCTATGTGTACAAAAAATATGCCTTTTTATGTTAGTAAATTCACTTGCATTACTTTGTCAAACATGTTCTATCTTTAATGTGCAATCCTCCTAGGATGAGGACTCCTTGTTCCACGAGAGGTGAGAAAGAATCTCTTTTTCTGCTCTCACCCTCTGAATGCCAGGAATAGGAGTATTCAGTTTTACAGTGACAAAGTTTAAAGTTCACTCTACACGACATCTCACCGGACAGGGCACATTTCTCAGAAAGGTACTCAGAAGTCTTGCATCCTTCATCTATTTGACAAATTTTGGTTACAATTGTATTCAAAAAGAAAGAGAGATAGCAGCATCACAATATACTGAGAGAAGTGCTTATCTGGTCTGACCACTCATATCCCAAGAAGTGATTTAGAAGTGTCTGAGTTCATCCAAGGCAGAGAAGCAGTTTGAGTACTATTAACCAATGATTTGATTTTCACTATTAATTGTAAAGGAAGTGTAGATGTATAAAATGCAAGGTTTAGACAGTAGATAGAGAAACTATTCACAACTTATTCTGATATGAAACAGTGAGCATACTTTTTACTTCTTTAAACATGGTTAATAATTAATTATAATCTTGTGGTATTGTTATTAATGTGGGAACTGACAACCTTAAAAAAATACTCACATACAAGTGAGTTCTTGAGTTACTTTTTTCCTTAATATTTTTCTAATAAACAATCACAACTCTGCAAAAGTTACTATTGGAGTATTAATATTTTATAATGCATAGGATGGTGCATTTTTATGGAGTTTCCATAAAAAACAGAGTATAAATTAATCTTAAATAATTTGCATTTCACCACAATCTACATTGTGGATGTCTAACTTTGCATCAAAGAATAGGTAAGTACAAGAGAAGCACTTTCATATTTTATTATTTTACCCACTAAATGAACTGCATAGTCATATAAAGGTTATTTCTGTTACATGGCAGATCTGAGAAACAAATAACTATCTATTTACTTAAGCAGCCATCTAAGTTTCTCTCAGGAAATGTAAGCATCTAAATATATCTGCCATCAGGTGCACTCAGACTGCACCATGTTGTCAGAGCAGAGAATCGTTGAAACATTGAAAGTAAATTTTAAGTTGCAAGTTTGGTTTTCTCTAGTGCTTTGGAATTTTTTGTATAAACCTTAGTCATTTTATTTCTGATTTTTTTGAAAAACTGTCTCATTGTATTGTGTTTATTAGATATTGGAACACATCTTACTGGTATTTATCTGTAAAGAAAAGGTTTCTGTCTCAACTTCAGGTGAAATCAACTATCTACAATGATCTATTCACTCCCTGGTTTTCTTTTATTTAAGTATCTCATTTTTTCCACTACTGAAAGAAATACTATTTCTAGTTTTGGTTTGGGGTTATTTATGAATTGCAGCATCTCTTAAATCTGCGTCTATTTTTTTTATGCACTATTTTCTTTATATTTTATTATATTCTTACAATTGCATTGGTCTCTGAACCTGCATTAATGCCTTTCATGGTCTAAATTGAAGTCTCTTCCTCTAGGCTATGCTCAAATTTCCTTAAAAAACCAAACTAACATGAAGAAAGGTTTTGCAAGGTGCTTTCATCCTGTTCATGATTGCAAAGAAGATACTTGTTCTATTTTCAGTCTTAAACCTCTGCTTACACTGCTTATAACAAACTTTCTGCAACAGGATATATCATGAGGTCAGTTGGGGAAATATTTTTAACTGGACAAGCACCAGTTCAATTTGACTTTACTATCCAGATTCTACCAGGTACATGGCATTACTGAAGAATTTTATAACTGTTAAAATTGTCACTCCACATTTTTAGCCTGATTTAAACAAAGAAATAACAGTTGTGCATAGTTGTCACTATGTTCATGATGATAAAGTCTTAATTCTTTCTGAGTGCCTGGAGTTTTATACATATGTGGAAATACTAGGAATACACTGTAGCTGTTCTGTACCTTCTTCAAGCATCTGAATTTGAAAAGACTAGTAAATGTGTCTGAAATCCTTTGCTGTGAGTGTGGCAAGGCAGTGGCAAAAGCTGCCCAGAGACGTTGTGGATGACCCATCCCTGGAAATGCTCCAGACCAGGTTGAATGGGGCTCTAAGCAACACTGTCTAGTGGTTAATGTCTTTGCCCACGGCAAGGGTGTTGGAACTAAATGATCTTTAAGGTCTGTTCAAATGAAAACAACTATGTGATTCTATGATTGCATGAAACTCCTGTTCCTGTCCTGATTTTCACCTTATCAGGATGTCATGTTTGTTTTCAGTTTGAGAAAAAAAGCTGTCTTTGTTAATAAAAAAATATATTTCTGTCATGAATAAACACTATTCCTGGAACAAACATTATCTTCATGAAAATAACATCAGTAATCAACCCCAAAGAGTAAAAAGGATCCTTCAGAATGGGGAACTTGAGAGAAGGAAATGGTGAAGGTCTCATTCTTGACTCTGATATCAATCACATCAAAACTGTGATTATTTAATGTATCAAAGGAATTTGATCTCAAAACAGTAATTTAGATTTTTAACTCATGGCAGGGAGACAAATAATGTAATGCTGGAATAAACCATTAAATTGAATGAAGACCAAAACACTACAGAAGCACTTGAGGTGTATGTCAGGATGTGTATGATTTTCTTTCCAGTTATGACTGTAACAAACAACTCAGATTTAGAGGCATGTGAAAAACAAAGGAAAAAAGCTTTTGTTGTGGTCTGTTGGCATGAAGTCTCAGACAATGAGGGCCTGGTTAATGTGAATGTTGTCTACTCAAAAGTCATCTTAGAGAAATCTATTTAATAATGGGAGAGGTTTTATAACTCTCTTGGGAAGTTTATGAGGTTTCATACTGCATCAGTGTGTCTGCTTTTCATACTAAAAAACAGTGAGGGATAGACCACCACCACCTGAACTCATATTTCTAGCTCACATGAGTAAGGGCCTGTCTGCTTGGACATCCATCAGAACTGCATGCTAATGGAACTATCAGAGTTCAATATTTCAGTTGGTATTTCGCCCATCTGTACCTAAATGCTACCTACAGCAGAGTGTTTTTCCACAGTACAGGCCAGCATGTTGCAACTGTAAAAAATAATTAAGCTCTATCAAATATTTCCATTTTAACATTGTCATTGCAACAAGCCACGTAATTTAGGGGGACTTAAATATGGACAAAATTAGTTCTCTTGCTATTTTTCTTACTCTTGTTTTCTACTCTCCAGAAATAAATTATATTCTATCTAGTGATTTATTTATTTTACTGAATATTTTTTTGCCTCTTCGAATTCCCCATAGTATTGAAACTATTCTATTTTTTTTTTATTATTTTCCATATGCCTCTACTTATCTAAGAAGTAGATAAAAATATTTTAAATTACAATATTTTTGTGTTTACCTTTGGGTTTTTTTTAATTCTCATGGCATATAGAAGTAATATAATAAGGCAAGGACATAAAATAGAGAGAAGCTCTTTGGCAGATAAGAATGGATAAGAAATAACTGATTCTGATGTCTGAATTTCTACAAGCTAGTCATTAATGACTGTCTCACACCTTGATGTCAGCTATGGCTCCTATATCACATGTACAGGAGAATGATCATATAAACTATAAAATCTACATGTTTGAGAGTTTTCATAATAACAAAGCACAGTGTCTACAACTCCTGATGTTTGTTTATAGGTTTTATGCTATAGGAGGTCTTTGTAAATCTTACAAAGACTCCAGATGAGATGAGACTAAATTCAAATTCTAATTTATATACCTGGATAGCATTTGTGTGTGTGTGTAAATGTCTGTGTAGACTCAAAAGAATGAGCATAATTTTCATATGACAGATTTCATTGTATATTCCCATCAGCATTTTTCAATGAACTCTGCTGAAGTTAAAGGAACTTTGACATCTATAATCATTACAGCTAATAAGAAAACAGTAGAGAGGTTCATTGATTCGCATCTTAGGGAGGCACAGTCTCAGTTCACATGCTGCTGCTGCACAGTATTTCTAGGGGAATGCTTTTAGAAGTGCTTTCAGTAGAACTGAATAATCATTCTGAACTGTCATATTCACTAAACCTGCAGAAAGCTTGACCTTTAATCAAGAAGAAAGAGCATCACAAAACATCACTTTATTGTGCAGATAATGTACAGTTCACAGTACTGCATATTACAGCTTCAATTCTTTGATGATTACAAAGATCGTTTTTCACTCAGTTGCCTCCTGTTGTAGTATTTTCTAGTTTTAGCTACTAATATATTACTATTATATTTACAAAGGAAGAAAATTAGGTTCACTTACCACAACTGTGAATTTAAAAGAACATTTAAAATATGTCTGTATATGGAGGGGAATTTTTCAAGAGTACTTACAGATAACTCTGGCCTTTTCTACACAGATCATCTAATCTGTTGCATTTATTGATCTCTTAATTTTTGGCAAAGATATCTGCCAGTCCCTGTCCTCTTTTTATGTTCATTTTTGGCTATAATTTATGGATGTCAGCACTCTGTAATCTTCTATACCATTTATAAATGTGTTCTTTTTTAGTTATGACATGTGTCTTTACTTCTAGATAACACTGGAAAAACCAGGATGCCAAGTAGGGCAAGGGACAGTTTGGTAAGAGGGTCTGAAGTTTGAATTTGGTCCTTTTCTAAATTGTTTTCTCCATTTCTTTCTGTGACTGACCTTAGGGTAGTTTTGAACATGTGTTTTCAGAGTCACTGACAGCTACTTGAATGTATGCCTAGCACAGTAACAGACAAAAAAGCTGTGTTGATAAATAAGATACATTATTTTAATTAGCTATGTAATTGTTTTTTCCACTTTAATTTATAGTAGGGTTGGTTTACATTTTTTTCAGTTTTGGGGGTTGTGGGGTAGAAAGCCACAGGTTTTACTTGCTTTATCAATTAAGGTCTCATACATTGATAAATTTAATTTAAAGATATCTCCCGGTCTCTGCATATGGCCTAAGTTCCTCTATTGGTCAAAATCTAATTTTTATTTTCAACTATGTTCTTGTAGATGACAAACCAACATGATTAAGCCTTCTGTGAAAAAGTTATTCTTTGCAGAGAAACCAAAGACACAAAGAAACAACAGCACAGCTTTGAGTCATGTGAAGTTCTGTCTGTTTAGTGCTCCTTTGAGAGATGAACTGGTGCCACTGCACCCATGAGAGGAATCCAAGAAAGATTTCCTGCGTAGGTCAAATAACCTGTGCTCAATTCAATATTTAAAGTATGTGATTCTATAAGCAAAACCTGTTATTGAAATTATTTTAGTGTTATTTTCTTTTCTGTGGGGTTTATTGTATCACATGCAAAGATTACACGATGCTGTCTGGGCCCTGAGCATTCTGCTGGGGGGATGCTGGAGGGGCTGCTGCAGCAGACAGTAGTGAGTTAGGAGCTGCCAGGGGAGTGCAGGGCTTGAAGGACACCATTCCACCATGGCCAACAAGAAAAGCAGAGCAGGTCCAATGAGGGTGATGGGGGACAAGGTCAGACGCAGACCAGGAATAACCAGATGGCTCCATTGAGATGAATCATGCTCCATAGCAATGGAAACTCAGCCCACAGGGAAACTTTAGGATCAGCCAGGTAAAACACCACATAACTGTGCTCAAGCTCCAGTCCTTCATCTTCTTAATCTCCTGGAATTTGCTGCACAAGCCTGTTTCTGTGTGACAGAATCTTTATTTCAGGAAATATTTCATTATATGTATTTGTTCTTTATTTAGTGTTACTGTTTCAAGGAATCAATATCCGAAAAAGTAATTAAGTTCTAGGACATTCCGTCTGGAAGAAGAAAGAAGTTAGGTTTTCCTCTTCACAAATGTGGCCTCACACCAGGTGACAATCATACTTAGTCTGGAAATTCTCTTAATCTTTCTTCTACCTAATGAATATTTAATCACCTTTCTGTGAAACACTGAATCTTTAATTTAATTTTAGTACACACATTTCACCCATGACTGCTGAAAGTTTAATACAAGAACAGTCCTCCTAACAGGAACTCAAGCTCATGAATCCTGCTTTCTGTCTCTTGAGTCCTCAAGGTGAGTGTTTTCACCTCAAGGCAACCCCAAGATAGGAACATTTTGTGGGCTGCTGGATGGTACAAGTTTGAATTTTTTCAGGAAGTCAAAAGAATTAAAGCATATAAATCAATTCCTGAGTGAGTGCTCTAGCCTAGGCTATCACATGAAATGGAGTTGCTATCACCACTTCTGGGGATTTTTTAAAAGAATGTTCTGTCCACAATAGCACTTTGGGAAAAGCCTAATTCTGCCCTGTACTTTGAGTGTTTTAAGACTGTCTCTGAACAAGAAACCCTGAGAGGTTTTTTGGTAGACATAAAGCAAGACTTTGTTATTAGATGTACAACAAATGCATTACTTCATGACACAATCATCTAGGAGAAGCATAAAGCTGAGTAAAGTATTTTTAGGGGCACGGAAACAGCATAACACAAGGACACAAATATCTGAAGGAACAGCTTGTTTCTTTTCCTCCTGGCTATTTCCCTCAGGCTTGCTGATTATTCATGTGTCCTCTACTTTTCCCTGCCATAACACTCTTAAGGAAAGAAGGATATCACATACAATAATCATGGTCTGGTCTACTATTATCTCCTAAATATTTAGTAACAGATAATAGCCAATCCAACGTGGTGCCCGTGACACAGAGGAAGAGCTACTGTATCTGGCTGTCGTGGGTGAGAAAGAATCTTTAAACTGTTTGATCCAATCCTATTCTGAATGTGTTACGTCCTCAGATGTGATCTTCATTTTCTTCAAAAGTAGTACTGCTTAACACATCTACTTTTTTCAACTTCTGCACTGTATTCAGTAGATTTACATTGAAGTTTTTTCTTAAAGGAGATAAGGATTTGATTAGCTGGTGGCCTCTGCATTGGTCTTTGGGCAACATTACAAAGAAGCAAGAATGTTTTCTCTTTCAGGCCACTTCATATTTCTTCCAGTTCACCTCCTGCTCTTGGATGGTATTATCAGGTGGGAATTCAGAACACAGCTCTCTTACCACCCATATTAGCCTTTAGGATGATCATGAATCATGACTTCCACAACCTTTATCAGTTTAGACCCTGACTGAAATAACATCGCTTCTAATTTTGGATTGGTTATCTTGATTTGAAAATATTTCTTATCAAAGATATGTTCATTAAAATAAGGTGCATTTTAATTCAACGAAGCAAAATTTTTCAAGAGTCCTCATTCTAGTTTTTAAAAGCAACAAAATGCATATACAAACAACCTGGTGTCACTTGTCTCCTGTTATATTTTAGTATATGAATTTCTTTTGCTTTTTTTTCACTTTGACTATTACAGCAATTTATGATATCATTTCAGTTTTATCTCTTTCATCTGCCTTTAAAGAAAGTTTTTCAACTCAGTACTTTCAGTTATTGATGTATTCATTCTTCTTCCCAGGAATACATCATTTTAAAAGGATAATATAGTGCTATTTTCCTCTTAATATTCTATAGAAAATAAACTTGTGAGATAAACAAAACCATAATATATGTATAAGTAACCTCAGGTTATTGAAACTTGTGTTTATTGGATTTTTAGGAATACTTGTAATAGTATTTCTAAATGCTGAAAAAAATATCTCGTGTTCTTTTTGTTGCTAATGAAATGTTCATTTTTATTAACTTGTACTTAATCTTTTGTTCAATAACAGACATTGAAAATGTTGAACAGAAAAGTTAGACTTTACTTTGCAAATCCAGATATAAATAAATAGTCTGGATCTTTATCTGCACACTCTAGGAATTCATCTTGTTTAAACATTCTATATTTTCTTTGATAAACTATTAAATCTGAAAGAAAGGTGTTATTGAATTCTTGTAAATCATAAAGCATATGTGAGGAATCTTTAATGACAATGTAAGCATGAAGATTCCTATATATTGTACCATGGCAACTACTTGCAGTTGATTGGGCAGAAATATTCCCTTCTTTTGTCAAAACATGTGGAGATAAAAAACTGGTTTTTAATATCAGTTAGGATACTGAAGTGATGAAAGCTAACAAAGAAGTGACTTTGATACTCCTCAAAGTAGAAACACTTGAAAGATGATGATTATTATCACTGTCATAATTATCATTATCATTACAATTATCATAATGATTATTTACTAATTATTTGTGGTGCATGTTTAAACTCTGTAACATCTTTATTCGAATGTGAGAAAAAAATGTGTCTGAAAAGTATAAATAAGGAAATGTTCTACATTTAGATGCAAAACTAAGAGATAAAGTTAAAAAAAATGAATATTAAAAAAAAATTGAGAATACTCTGTATGCAAACATGAAAGTCTGTTCTTTAAGAGGACATTAAGATTATAAGTCAAACACTGAAAAGTTAAGAAATGTCAAATCTGCATTTATGTGTGTTGCATACAGACTACAATATCTCATATTCCTTTCAACTAAAAGATATTGAGACCCCTTGGTCACAGAATATTCATCATGCCTCCACATTCTTTAATGATTTTCAGAATTCCTTTATTTGCCCCCATTGTTACTGCAATTTCTTTCTCAAATTTAATTGGACAAAATATTGTAATATGCATATAGTTCTCGTATTTAAGAATATCTTGCTTAAATGGTCCTTTCAGCCTTATGTTTAAACTGCAGTTTAGACTAGCACACCATAAATTAGACCTACTGCCACAAAAGTTCCTCTCAGACATGTTTGTGCAGCTATGTTTTGTTAGCAAAACAATTGTGGTAGAAACAAATGAGTTGTTCTAGAGTCCACAATTCACATAAAGTTTATTTTTCACAGAAAATCAGCTGCAGAGTTCTGTAGATTCCTGATTAGACAGAAGGATGGAGATAGTGATAGAAAGGAGAGCTGAAACATTTCCTTGAAAACAGCATCAGCTTGTCTTGACTTAGATGATTTTAATTTTTAAGATGTCTGAACTAATATAGTAAGTGGCTTTTGAGAGAAGAGATAGCTCCTCCTCCTTTCTTCCCTGAGTTCTGCTGCTTGGCTGATCATTTGGTGGGCCTTTCAGGTCACTAAATCAGCAAAAGTATTCTGAGGGGAGCAGATTACTTTTGTGCTGCCTCAGTGCATGACCTTCATGAGCAGACAGAGACAGTCCAGGCAGAGCAAAGGAAGAAGCAGGGATGTGCAAATGGGAGCAGGGGCACGTGGCACCTCTTCTAGCAGCCTGTGCATCTGTGTAAGTGCAAGGAATCCTCGCTGCCGTGCTGCCCAGCTAGCAGATGTGTCTATTCTTCATAAGCCAGCCCTCAGAGAGTTTTCCAAAGTAATCATTTCTCAAAACAAAACATCCTTATCCCAGAAGATGTCATAAACCTTCCTATGGGACAGCAATACTCTGAAGTTGGAAGAGAGAACTCTGTTGAGTTAAGCAAAGCCATGTTCATACAGATGTATTTTTAGCATTTCAAAGACATTCTTCATGTATGGAAAAGGACAGTGTATCATTTTCCCACTTTCATATTACTGACAGTGTCAGTGGGACCTGTCCTCTCAGTGATTTATCTCCTGAAATATAATGAATAATGGTTTTATGGAACTATTAGCTGCCTGAGAAAAATTGCCAATAACATAGACCCAAGAACTGATCCCTGAGTAATAGTAGTGGAAACATAGGTGAGCATTTTGCATCCAAAAGGAAGGTTGGAGAACACTTACTGGACAATTTCCAATACAGGAGTCTTCCAGGAGGATCTGTAAAAAATCAAATTATTTCCTCTAAAAATACGCATTTTAAAATGGGTCTGCTTAAATCTTACTGGTGTTTTAGGTCCCTGCTGCTTCGTACAGGTCTTCATCTCAGAGGTAAACAGCCTAGCAAACCATTCTAAATATGTATAATTGATGGCTTTTATATTAAAAAGACATTTGGAGTGTGATACTTCATCATAAATCATCTCAGACTACTAACATCCACCATGACAAAGAGTTTCTTTTATCTTCTAAGCATCAATTTTGAGATTTTCCAGTTGGTTAATTAATATGTGCAATGTCTGCTTCAATCAAAAGAGAAAACAATAATAATAATCAGAGCAACTTTGTTTTCTTTTTAGGAAAATACAGATACCACCAATGTATGATTTTATTATACAATACTTGTTTTGATTTGTGGTCTTTTTTTTTCATGACACAGTTTTGAAATAATACTCTTGACAAAAATAGAATATTGCTGTTGGACAGATCTTTCTGCAATATCAGTCTCCATCTTAATCTAGACAGGTGTTATTAACATTAAAGAACATGTATTTCTTACTCAAATGCACAGAAACTTCACTGGGGAAAAATAATTTCTCATCTGCAGAGAATATGAGGTATATATGTATTTTCTCTGTAACAGAGTCAGTCTACCTGCTTGTCTCATGTTAATATGATAAAAATAGTATTTATTAGACCTTATGAATCTCGAGAAACACCATCTATCTTGTTAGATACAGCTTTCTGTGAAAGGATATTCAATCAATAATTTGTGGAGATTTTATTTGTCATGGACTACCTAAATAAGGAACTCTGTGTTTTCTTCCTAAAATTTATAATGAGAACAAAAAGCTCAAACTATTGAAAACAGACATTTATATTTTTGAATACACTAATTCAGCAATTTCTAGGGAGTAAAAGTGTGAATAAATCCAATATTTTAAGTTCACAGTGCTTACTGATGGCAGAATAACAGACATTGAATGAGTTTTGCAGGACAAAGGAACAAAATTGTTGAAAATGCAATTAGAAATAGGACATATTGTTTAGAATAAGAAAGAAAAAAATCATTGTGTTGGTGAACAGTGATTTTGTTTGTGACACCTTTAAAATGTATTATAGCATACTTGCAATTATGCAATATTTATGAGATAAATTTACTTTCCTAAGACCCAGTGCCTTTGACTTGACTTGCAAAAAACTGCATCCAACCCATGCACAGTTCATGTAGGTCTTCTTTGCACCATAGGCATGTGTCTCTAATACACACTTCATTGATCTGATACTAAAAGAAAATTAGTCAATTTAAAGACACATTTTCAACTGTCACTTTTCAATTTAAATCTTCCCTTATTGGCACAAATATCAATTCAGTATAGGATTTAACTTAAGAAGCATTGCATTTCTCAAGTCATGATCTTTCACTTTTCCTTCTTCTCTTACTAGAACAGACAAGTATAATTTATCTGCAGAAGAAATGAAATCATGTATTGAATTTGGTATTGATCTACTATCAGAAGAAGATTGCAAAAATTGTTTCCATTAAAATTCTGCTTTTGTTTCAAAAGCTCTGCCAGTTTCAGACTCAATTTGTAAATCTAAAAATTGTACATGTGCATACCTGTTTCAGCTGGGGAAATCCATAAGGAAGGGAGGAAAACAGTAATTCTGAACAAATAGCAGTTCTCTGTGATGTAAAAATATCTGTTGTTTTCAGTGTTGTCTTTCTCTCCTTTCAGAACTAAAAGCCAGACACTGTTAAGGGACAAAAGGGGTTTTTAGTTTGGTATTTAATTAGGGATCTTTAAGGTGTAACACTTCATCAAGGTGAAATGTGTTGAAATGCATACACACATAGACCATATATACAATTTACAGACCTTGCAAATTAGCATATCTATCAAAGATTCCTTGATGAGAGGCTTGAATGATTAGCCTGATATCTCCCTCTATCAAGCAATTTTCCCTTGGATGGACCTATCTCAGTTTCCAGGATGTTTTCTAGAGAGGACCTTGGTTTCTCAGGATAGCATAGGACTCTCTGGCCTCCAACTGCGAGGCTTTCAGGATGTTTGGTCTCTTGGTTTAACAGAATATTAGGACTACGCTAAATTATAGGACTTAAGGAATTACAGGCATGCATGCTAAAAGCACTGACGATACATAAAAGCTATATAAAAGGGTATATAAAAGAAAAGGAAAAAAATCACCATGGCATCATCACTAATAAATAATGTTTTATGGCATGTGCCAAAATAAAGACCATCACTTTAGAACAATAGTTTAGCTGGGGAAAAAACAAAGCAACAGATTGAGGGAAGCGGGTTTTGACTTTTATTGAACTGTTCTGAGTAAAGTGATTCTGAATTTTCTTGGGAACATTTATTTTCCTCAGAAGTAGATATTTTTGGTGAAATTTATTCATTTCCTTCAAGTTTTCATCAGGATTTTCCTTCTGGTATATAACTGACCAGTAGTAACAGGTATAGAAGTTCCTACAGTACAAGAGGCTTGTCCTGGAATCTGCTTTTATCATTCCAGTTAAAAATTAAATAATGTTTAAATCTCAGAAGCTGCTATAAAGTCGTACCTGTAGAGATTTAATTTTTAATAATTACCCTTATTATATTTCTAAATAATAGATTTCACTATAAAATTGATCATGACAAAAGGGATATTATATATGCACTATTCAGAACAGTTACATGAGGGAAGTTATACTCCATTCATAGTCCTCATAACTGCCTTTCTACTTTAAAATGAGACAAGAGGTAATCCAGAAGGTCTCAGAAGTGAATAATTCCAGGACACAGCGATGACAGTGGACTGAAGAAGTTAGTGAACTCAGTTTAGACTAAAAGATGACCTTACATGCCCATAGACAAAATCACACTGTGAACTAGGAATGATTTTATCACAGTTTCTGATTCTATTTAAGACTCTTTGGGGTGAGAAATCAGATTGTGCTTTACCCATAAGAACCAGGAAGGTCTCAGTCTAAGCACCCCAAACACTCAGAACTTAAATGGTCTTACAAAAGTCAAGATAGCATAGATCAATTTTTATTTCCAATGTTTTGAATGGTGAAAGCAATTATTTGTGGTAGGTTTGGAACGGAATAAAAAATTACCAGAATTTTGGGAACTAGTAATTTGAAGAAAAAAAAGGCAAAAAAGATGTTTTAGTTCATAGCAGAAAAAAAAAATTATTCCAATAATTTTCTTTTTTTTATGGTCAGTTAGACAAATCTTCCACTCTGGAACCCTGAAGGAAGATAAATTGCAATAATGATAATAAATTATGAAAAGTTATTTTGACTGTCTGTAGTTCTGACCAGCCTTGGGCAAGACATTTAGTCTTTCATAATTTGTAAATGCAGACCTGTGAGACAAACAAGTGGTTTCACACACAGGTAATGTTTCTTAGGCTGTGTGCAAGGTGATGTTACATGAAATGAATACAGGTTTTTCCAGTGCACACTTAATAATAGAATTACTTGTTCTTATCTCCCATTGCTTTAGTATTTAATGAGAAAGAGTAATAAAAACACAATTAAATACATGAAGGTATACAGTATGTGGTGTGTCTTCCAGTCCTTGCACTGGAAAAAATCCCACTGAAAGAGCTTGCTGCGTGATGACAGCTTGTTGCATGACAAGAAACTCAATGTGACCTCGAAATGTGCACTTGCAGCCCAGAAAAACAAACCATCATGGGCTTCATTAAAAGCAGCATGTCCAGCAGGTTGAGGGAGGTGATTCTGTCCCTCTACTGCACTCTTGTGAGATTCTACCTTGAGGAAGGACTGTGTCCAGCTCTGTAGGAAGGACACGGATCTGTTGGAGCTAAACCAAAGGAAAGCCACAAAAATAGCCC
Organism: Erpornis zantholeuca; assembly: GCA_013400515.1. NCBI lineage: Eukaryota > Metazoa > Chordata > Aves > Passeriformes > Timaliidae > Erpornis > Erpornis zantholeuca. The sequence continues at coordinate 53,470 of VZTN01011174.1, forward strand.
CAGAGGGCTGGAGAACCTCACCTCTAAAGAGGCTGAGAAAGTTGGGGTTCTTCCATCTGGAGAAGAGAAAACTCTATGGTGACCTTACAGCAGCCCTCTAGGACCTAAAGCAGATTTTTTAGAGGTGCGTGTAGTGATAGGAAAAGGAGGAATGGTTTTAAACTCAGAGGTAAATNAGGTGATTCTGTCCCTCTACTGCACTCTTGTGAGATTCTACCTTGAGGAAGGACTGTGTCCAGCTCTGTAGGAAGGACACGGATCTGTTGGAGCTAAACCAAAGGAAAGCCACAAAAATAGCCCCAGAGGGCTGGAGAACCTCACCTCTAAAGAGGCTGAGAAAGTTGGGGTTCTTCCATCTGGAGAAGAGAAAACTCTATGGTGACCTTACAGCAGCCCTCTAGGACCTAAAGCAGATTTTTTAGAGGTGCGTGTAGTGATAGGAAAAGGAGGAATGGTTTTAAACTCAGAGGTAAATTTAGTGATTTGAGGTTCTTTAGTGGGAGAGTGGTGAGACAGTGGAAAACATTGCCCAGAGAGGCAGGCTGTGGATGCCCCACCCCTGGAAGCATCCAGGAAGAAATCCAGGTTGGATAATGGTCTAATGGAAGGTGTCCCTGCAATGGCAGGGGGGTTGGAACTAGATGATTTTTAAGGTCCCTTTCAACCCAAACCATTCTACGATTCTATGAAAAATGACAAATATATCTAGCCAAAGGCTCAAATTCTAAGAGATAATCTTGGAACCTTAGTGATAGGGATGGGTTTTTTGCTTGATTGCACTGACAGGTTAAATAGCTTCCTTTGGGTACAGAGACCCTGAAATTGCTAAATGCTCCTCCAGTTACTGATAACTGAGCATTTGATGTTATAAAAGGGAGGGTTTTTTTAGAAATATATATTGAGCAATCCATGGCTGCAAGTAAGATAATACAGAAGATGGCTAATATGTCTTAACTGTAGTATAATAACCAAAACAGAATAAAAATGCTCTTTCCTCTGCTGACTTTTTTCTGCCATCTGGTAAAAAGCAGAGCAGTGTGGCAATGTATAGGTCTCCCTTCTGACCTTATTTTGCAGTTAAGAACCATTCAACTAGGATGATAATGATAGCATAGGTACAGAAGAGGAAAATGGGGAAAAATCATAAAGCAAAGTAGAAAATGTCAGACTGACAAGACTTTTATGTATCACAAGGCCCACAGAGGGAAAATGTCTTGTCTTACTAAATCTGTCTCTTTCACTACAACATATATCTTTAAAGAGCATTGACTGCTGCTGCACACTGGACTAGTGAAGGAACTCAACTGTAACTGTACCATGTAACCAAAATTGCTCATTGCAAATGAAAATGACTTTTGGTCAGAAAGAGTGATAGGTGTGCTATCAAACAATCTAATAAAATATATTCCTTTCTTTCACCAGCCAAGGGTTTCTGGGAAGTAGTTTCATAGGAAGCAAGTACAGTCCTGTCTCTTGTATTCAACTAAGAAATAAATTGTAGCTACTCATTATGCACAACATGTTTTATTTTAACATACCCTGTCAGAAAAAGCATAATAATAAAAATAATGAATTAAAAGAAAAAATAATACTATTTGAGTTTTAAAAACACAATTCAACAGAAAGAAGTTTAGTTGAAGTAGCAGTATAGTACTATTCCATGCACCGAGTTTTGACTCTGATATGTCCTATAATACCATCTTAATTTGAGATTCTCAAAATCCACAGCTACATAAGTAACAAAGAATGATATTAAATACCATCAGATATAGCATTTTCTGTTGCAGATTTTTGTTTGAAAACAATGTACACATTCATCTAAAGTTCATATGCTCAGGGAAGCATATCTTGCTACATTACACTGCATCATCACTAATATGCTCAATCTGATCATCTTCCAAATGTGAGCATAAGATATATGGGTAAGTTAAACAATCCTAGACCAAGGGCTGACCTGTGGTGAACCTCCAACTAGACCCTAGTGATTTAAACTTCCTGGGATCTTTCATTCAGCCAGTTCTCAATCCGCCTCCCTGTCCTCTCATTCAGTCCACATTTCCTAAATTTCTCTGTGAGGATGCTGTGAGAGTGTCAAAAACCTTGCTGAAGTCAAGGTAGACAATACCTACTGCCCTACCTTCATACATCCTGGTAGTTGTTTTATTAGTTGTTTAGAAAACAATCAAGATGGTCTAGCACAATTTGCCTTTAGTGAAGTCATGATGACTACTCCTGATCACCTTCTTGTCATGCACGAGGAGAGAGACAGCCTCCAGAATGAGGTGCTCCATCATCCTTCCAGTGACTGAGGTGAGTCTGACCATCCTGTAGTTCCCTGGGTCTTCCTTCTTGCACCTTTTGAAGACTGGGGAGACATT
>VZTN01011176.1:3957-26160 GCA_013400515.1 Erpornis zantholeuca
AGCCTGTTTCAGTGCCACACTACCCTTACACTGAAGAATTTCTTCCTTATACCTATATTAAATGTACTGCTTTTCAGTTTAAAGCCATTGCCCCTTGTCCTATCACTACATGTCCTTGTAATATGTCCATCTCTAGATTTCCAGTTGGCTCCCTCGAGGTACTGGAAGGCTGCTCTAAGGTTTCCCCAGGCCTTCTCTACTCCAGGCTGAACAACCCCAACTCCTCCTGCTGTCCTGTGCTCCAGCCCTCTGATCATCTTGGTGGCCTCTTCTGGACTTGCTCCAATAGAACTCTGTCCTTCTTGTGCTGAGGGCTCCAGAGCTGGGTGCAATACTCTGGGTGGGGTCTCATAGGAGCAGATTAACCCTGGCCAGGCTGCTTTTGATGCAGCCCAATATATGATTGATTTTATGGGCTGAGAGTGCACATTGCCAGCTCCTGTTGAGCTTCTCGTCAACCAACACCCAATAGTCATAAGACTTTTATAAAATGAAGTATTCCTTATATTCTACCATATGACTCTGATTTGAATTTATGAGCATATGGTAGATTATGTGGTCAAAATAGCTGAGCAATATCCCCTAGAATTCTGATATTTCAAGTAGGAATGGGATTTAAACAGATTGTTTTTAAAGCCATTCTAAGAGAAGTGGTTTGGGTTTTGCACACATAAAATGAAAACGTTGCAGTGCAAACTGTACCTGCTTTAGAGATGAGATTAAAATCTAGGTCACTAGCAGCTCTATCTTCATAAAGATAATTGATCTGGTGTCAAATGGGATTATTGAACCAAAACTGAGAAATTCAGAGAGTTCTTAATATTCCAATAGGAGACACTGTCTTGATGGATGATCTAAGTTGAGGAGATATCATGCATAACACCATTTTGATGCATCCCTCTGCTAGTATACATTTTCATAAAAGCTTTTGCACCTATCTCAATAATACTTAATCCATAATATTCTATAAAATCTGCAAACATAAAGATATGTAGCAGATTTTATAGATTATTTAATAAAGCAAATTTTTAAATACCTGAAATTTTCTGCTAATGATTTTTTTCTTTTCAACAAGCAAAAAGGCTTCTCAGATGTCCTTATAAAAGATCTTATTTTAAGGGCAGAGATATAACACTGAGATATGTTAAGTCTCTAAAGTGCAGAATATTTTTATACTATTTGCAACATAAAATAGGAAATGCATTATTTCAATTTATGGATACAAAGCTTTTTTTAACATTTTCTAGACACTATCCAAAAGATTAATCTATAGCTTGGCCTTTCACTACGAGTAACATGCAGATTCTTGAGTCCTTAACATAACATATCTGCTTTATAGTTTACTATAAGTTATAGTAAAGTGCTTTTTCACAATAAAATAGGGAAACAGTGCCACTAAGTAGTTGTATTTTGCTGTATTTTGCTTTATTGTTGTGAATTGTGTGCTGGTCTGAACTGTAAAAGCCAAAATCATTGTGAATAATTACTAGAATCATCAAATGTAAGACAATTATCCATAAAGAAAATTCTACTTAAACATTTTCACATCACAATTTTTATAACTGTTACTCCAGCTGTCCTCTTTCTGAGATGTTTCAGGCAGTTAATGAAGCTCAAGCATTAGTTCTTTGAGAACAATTTCCTCAATATTTTGGTAATCTAGAGATGAATTTTAGTTTTATTTTTTTAGACAAAATATCTGGTGCTTGCAAAACCTGTCTGTCTTTAGTATAGTGCATGCACAGTAGTTGAACAGACAAATGCAATACTCTAAGGAAGAATATCTGCACATTTTGGTATCAGCAAAGGAACAGTTTTCAGTGTTTTACTTCATTGATCTGCCTCAGGTCCTGTTACACCAGGGTGGGGAGCCAAAAAATTAATTGGAACAGTGGGTCTGTTAGCTTTACTGCTGATAACCATTGATAGACAACAATAACCACCTCTGTACTCACCCTTTCATTAAGTTCACATTAGCTCGCCCCAGGTTCTGAACTTAAACAGTCTATGTAAACACATGTGGAAAAACTGCCATATGCCATCTATTTTAGAGCTGTTTTCATTTTCTGTGTTGGAACAGTGTAGTCAAAGTCCTGTTTCACCTGTTATAGTGCTGGGAGGGAGACCAAGATGTCAGATTAGTTAGCTAGTCAGCCTCATTCCTCATCTCCTAAGTGTTTATCTGGCCCAAGAGCTGATGTCTTCCCAGAAAACTGTCATGCTGTGGCAGGCTGCTGCTGCATTGCTGTCCATCAGCCTGCTGCTAATCATACTGTGTCATTAACATTGCTCTTCCAAAGATGCTTGCATTGCAGTGCACAAGCTCCTGATGTGTTTCAAACTGTTCCATCCTTCTTGTATTTGGATTACCTCCTAGCATGTAGGATTTATGTTTATAAAGATTGTAAGAAAAAGAAAAAGACTAAGCTTTGTGAGCAAGAAAAGATTAGCTGCTAGTTGAGGTGTACATAATTTTCATAGAAACACAGAATCACAGAATGGTTTGAATTGGTAGGGATCAAAAATACCATTTAGTCCAATCCCCTTGCTGTAGGCAGGAAAGCTTCCACTAGGCCAGGTTGCTCAAAACCCCTATCCAACCTGGCCTTGAACACTTCCAGGACTGGGACATCCTAACTTCTCCGGTCAACCTGTTCCAGATTGTCAGTCTGTCAGATCACTTTTTATGTGATCTATCATATTTAGGCTTTTTTACTTCCTTGTTTGGTTGGTTGGTTGGTTGATATTATTTTTGTTTGTTTGTTTTTGTTTTAGTACTTTTTGCTGCAGCTCTGTGTGTAGTAGAAGGGATATTTCAAGTACATGTGAAATCATGTAGATGTACTCATAAACATTACTGCTCCCATCAAGGCTATAGACAGATACTTGCAATTCAGAATGCAAACTGGGAGAAGAGTATGCTAGTTATAATTACTGATAAGTAATCTGGAGGGGGAAAGAAAGATAGAAAAAGATACTTTTAAAGTTCTATCAGCTTTTTAAGATTAAATGGAAATTTTCCCAAGTAAGCAATGACATGAAATGGCAATTCAAATACCCTTTTTGTTTACTGTGATGCTTTAAGGCCTTTACCACCTGCTGAGTGCCTGGAAGTAAGAATAAGCATTGGAGTGACAGGTTTCACACTGCTATGTCATAGATTTGCACAGCAGGACAGAGTAGTTTCTGACACTACTGGCTGATCTGTTTTTCAAATAGAACTGTGTGTTTCAAATTTTGAGAGAAAAAGGTTCTTTTCATCTTTGCAGTTCAGAGAAGAAATTAATTTTTTACGTAATCCTTCCTGAAAATTATGAAGTTTCTCCAAATACAGAACATTAAAGGAATATTATACAAGACAATAGCCTGAAGAAAGGAATATAATTTAGGAGCTTAAGCCCACAAGAAAAGTATATGCGTTTATATTTGTGAAAATTACCAGAAACCAATATTCTGTTTAAATTGTCTCTTTTAAAACTGTCCTTTTGTAAAACAATACAGATACCAATTGGTGGAAAAAAGGCAAAAGACACAAAGTAAATCATGTTGTAATTCAATTATACTGGGCAAAGGTAGGATTCCCATGGTGGCAGCCTGACATATTAAGTGTTGAGGTATTGGAATAATTCCTTTGATTGTGGCCAAGTTGGACTTACAGCTTTTTATTAAGTAGTTAATTCTCAGACTTGGTAAGGAGCAAGCTTGCATTCCATTCTTTACTGTGACTTGTCTGTGGGTTGTAAAAAATTTAAATTTATTATTATTCAAATGTTCAATTACTGTTTGGCAAGCCTCTAAAGAAGTCCATGTACAGGAAATAAAATAAATACACAATTAAGTTGTTGATTAATTTCCAACAATAATCTCACAGTCATTGCTAATAAACAAATAAGGAAAGAAATATTTAAAATAAACGAGAATTTTTTTTTAAATTTGCAGAGCATACAGTTTTAGGAACTCAGAACTTTGAAATAATGATTAAGACACGGGTATAGAGGCAGCTATTATAATTGTTTTTGTAGATAAAATTATCTAGACATTGATTGATGTAAATTTTGATCACAGACAGTATATCTTGAAAGTCATCAGCAGAATTTAACAGTTTGTTCTTTCATATTTTTTGTGCATAATGTCAACCATGGAATTAAAAAATTATAGCAAAAATTAAGAGTGTGATGTTCACCACACCAAGATTTCTTGGCAACCAAGATGTTCTCATTAACAGAATGAAATATAAAGCTGCTGTGATGGTGTATATAAGAAGATAAAAATTTTATGAGGGTATAAAGGGTTACCTGCCTCTCAGATTTAAAGCTGTCCTTGCTGTTGTCTTCACAAGAGAAGAAGTAAAAGCCCATCAGGATGCATGCAGCAAGGATTTAATTTAAAAAAATATTGTGCAGGGAAAAAGAAAAGCTAATTCTTAAAATTCCTGAAACTGAAAAAAAAAAAAAAAGCAGTTTCCATGGAACACAGAAGACATGGATTCAATTTCTTATTTAATTTTTTTCATAGGAAGACCTTGAAGGCAAGTACAGCCCAGCCCAAGTGAGTACCTACTGGGTACTTCCTCGACTGAGTGTGCATTATTCTATGCTTATGTTGTTGATGCTCTTCCAGTTTATGTAAATAAACAGCTGATGGTGTGGAAAATTGAACCTGAGTCTCTTCTTCCTAGGTGAACAAATGAACAACTACATAGAAACAATATCTCTTATGCAGCTTCTCAGCTCTTTTTCTTTTTCTTTTCTTTTTTTTTTCTTTTTTCATTTTTTTTTTTTTTTGTGGCAGCTACCACCTACTAAAGCCTATGTTGGCTTTTCTTTACTACTATTGCAGAAGAACATAGTATAAGCTACAATTACACCTTCATTTTGGTAGCCAACATACTATATTGCCTTCATCACTGTAGTTACTTGGTGCCTCCTACTCATAATGTATTTATCCTCACAGTACTCCTATGATGCAGAGCAGATGGTAAAGTGAGTCACTAGGTACAGAGCTTGACTCTTCAAGATCAGACAAGAAGAATGTAATGAAACTAATCCTGGGTTTCCTTCATCTTTCTGACAGACCCCTCATGTGTTACTGGGAACTGTAGGAGCCTTCCCTCAAGGGACAATGGACATTGATTATAGACAGAAGATAGTAGACAGTAGACAGGTTCTTCTCCTTTACCTACACCCTTGAGGAAAAAAGAAAAGGAGAACTCCTATGCTGGGTCTTGTCATATATAGATATCCAAAAGTAGTGGTTCCAGCTTGGTATAGCTGAACAATATTTTAGAGTTCTCAAATTATATTGATTATGAGACTGTTAAAGACAATTTTGAGGCACACAAAAAGTGCAGCTCTCTTGCATTTCCTGTGACTCCAGCACATGTTGGCTCCTACTGAGTTCAGCCAACAGATGATTAATTTTAATCTATTGATTCCACTGCCAACTACTACAAGTGTCTCTTCTTGGCTATGGACAGGGGAGCTGTGTGATGCATTGCACTCTTTCCGTGTAGTCTTCTGCACAAGGTACCCATCTGGCAGCACTTCTGTGAGATGTGGTGGATATAACTGAACAAGGCAGATTCTTTTCTGGGAACCTTCTCATCCTCCTAGAGTGAGACACCATTGTTTCCTAGTCAGCTCATTTGGAAACTGCGCTGTCTCTGACACACCACTGGCAGCCCTTTTGGCAGCAGAGGTGAAGATACCTCATTTGACACTCTTAAGTGATTTTGAGCTCTCACACTATTAAGCATGTATTCCATTAGCCATCTAGCATAGCAGTCACATGTTAATTTCTGTAAAACGTAAATGCCTCAGCATGATATGGGAAAGGTTCCCAGAATGTTAAAAAAAATAAAAGGCTTTTGGTATTTAGTGATAACCTGACATAATGGGAGCAGAATACAGTTTATTAAAGCACATCAGGTACTAGCTTTTCCCAGCAGTCGCTAGATTCTGATTTCTTTCTCTTTTCTGTCTTCTGTTGTTCCCCCTCTTATTTTACCTCTTATATTCATAGGGAAAAATTATTTGATTATGGAACTTCGTTTTTTGCTATAGATAGTAAAAAATTTTTCTATGGAATAAGTTTCTTTGGGATTTTAGTTTTATATTGTTCTTATATTTAAAATATTTGTAGGGAAATGGAGATTTCAGAGAATATGCTAGTTCTGATACTTTTGGTATAGATAGTTAATATGATTTATCATGACTCTAATGGTCAAAATATATTAAATTAAAATGTTGATCCTTTGCACACTAAATTAAAAAAAACTCACAGAAATTAAAATAAAGAAAAATCTAGAATTTATAAGTTAAGATAAATTATTAAGGCATTTTGTGTAGCTTGGTTATGTTTTATTTTATTAGGATTAATGAAAATCTCTAATTTTGATTCATCATGCTATTTGGAGTGGAAGGAATAATTAAAGTCTAGAAGTTTTTATGAGGAAAAAAACCCATTTTCTTCTATAATTTATTTCAAAATCTATCCAATAAGTTCTTGATGTAAATTTTGACATTGAGTCATATCAACCACCAGGCAATCTCTCCTGGAGCAGTGATATTGCAGCTGATAGTGTGGGAGGGAAGATGTTTACTGCTTCTGTGTGAAAATCCTGGCAAAGTAAGTTATAGGAGACCATAAGACAGTAAAGATAACCCATAGCCTTAAGGTTGAGATTTACAGAAAAATATGGTTTTAATATTAAATATTTAATTATATTGATTTTATAATATTGATATTTTGGAAATAATGTTTTGCCTTTGGGGTTTTTTTTTCCATTCAGTTTTCCATTCCTAAATAATTTCATGTGAAATCAGCAAGTTTAAGCACTAGGTGATGTAGAATATTGCGGAATTCTCAGAATACTTTTGCAAATTACTTTTATTATCTTAAATGTGTTATTTTATTTTGTACTTGTGAATTTACTGAGAATTACAATCAAATTATGTTTGTTAATATAATACTAAGCAGGAGAAGAATTTATTAGATATAGTGAAAATTTACATGACCATGTTTATCTTTAAACTTGCAATTCAGTCGTACTTTAGGAGGTTATACTGAAAGGAATAAGATGAAACTTTACCAAAATCCCTCCTGTCTCTGGCATCTTTACCTGTGCTACTCCATGACATTGCATTTCCCTCTTCTTTTGCAGGATTTACTCTCTACACTGATAGGTGTCAGACTTTATCCTGTCCTTTAATGTTGTCATCTAAGGGCATGGAAAACATCAGAGGCTGCTAGGTCACTATTAATTTATTTTCAAGTACTACTATTTTTTGAAGGTTTCAGAATACTTGTGTGTGAATTATTATGTGTTTAAATGTTATTGATACGCATGTAAATTTTGTCAGGCCCTTCTGAAGCTTCTCTGGATTTCTGAAGTGCCAGGGCAGTTGTAAGAATAAATAAAAGTCTGCTTGGGAAGAAGTGACCACATACAGTATGGAAGAGGGGTAAATTTATATGGCACACTGCATCTTTGGGGCTAGGAGCCGAGAAACATTCTTCCTGAGGAAGACAATTTGGGAAGTGTGCAGTTCTTTGCCCTCCAAGAGGTCCAGATAAGCAGGAAGTGATCTACACTTGCAAATTCTGCTAAGATTAGATCAGTAGAGTGACTGGTAATAAACAGAATCCTAGGTTTAAGAAATAAACCTGCAGTTCAGCAAATTGTTCTTGTTGGGTTGCTGACATCTGCCCTAGGGAGTCTGCACCGAAGTATCAAACATATGATGCAATGGTGCAGAACAAATTGCATTTAAAATAAATGAAGGAAAGGACATCAAAATGCCCAGAAATGTCAAGCTTGGTAGAAAAATAATCACAGGAAATGAGATGAGATAGCACTAGTAAGTTAACAAGCATGATATTTAGTCTTCAAGCAAGTGAGAGGTTAATACAGAAAAAAAAATTTATGCCCAGTTCTCCATGGCTTCTGGAGGTAAAGTGTGGGTGGGTGTAGTTACTTCAGCTTTTGGACAGGTCAGTTGGTCATAATCCTTTCCACCATACACTTTGTGAGTAGGAATCCAGATATCATCATCAAAAGGAAGGAAAATTGACAAAGTGAGGGGTTTGGTGGTTTAAAGTTTTTGTTGAGAGACATGTTACATTAAAACTAAAAAAAACCCCAGAAATAGAAACCAGAGGGTTGAGGGCTGATATTAAGGCAGGTCACTGGCAAGTGACATGGGCTAGGTGGCAAGTGGCAAGCAGCTCCTTAGTGTCCCACCAAGGAAGAGGTGATGATAGTATGTATTATGGTTTCTGATGTGATGATGGAGGATGGAAAGTAATTTCTGGGGAAAAGATCCTTGAAACTTTTTGTCTCAATTGCTCTCTTTGAAATCTGCAATCTCAAAATCAAGGGAATGCTGCATAGCGTAGAAGGTACAAAGATAACAAAATCAAAGAATGTCTTGACAGCACTAGATTCTGGGGAAGCTAGTTCTGTCATTGCTTTATATAGGAAGAAAACAATAAACTTGTATCAATTTCATTATTTTCATTCAAAGGATGTGCCGGAAATGTTTTTTAAGGGTTTCAGTGATATACATCTTTGTTCCAAGAAATCTTACCCTCTAAGTTTCAAATACAACAAGATGAATGAGGATGACATGAAGTAAGAAAGATGCTGGAGTAAAGAGGACCAAAGGGCACAGTGATGAAATGTTACAGGGCTCAGGTTAGGCATAAGAATAAATTGTGTAAGATAATAAAGAAAAGTAGAATGGTGACCACGCCGTTTTGCCTACTCTGGTCAATAAATAATTTCAGTAATGTTGTGAGTATCATCCATCTTTAAATATCACATCAAGGGAGACCAAAGACCTAAGACCTGTTGCTTCCTGGTTTCCTTCAGAGTCTCTCCTCACCCATGTGCATGGTGAAACCTCTCCTTCCTTTGCCTGGTGCCCTCCTTGATCAATCAAACTCTCTTGTCCTTCCCCATCACCACTGCAGTGCCAGGAGCCAGGCTCTGCTGAAGGGGATGGGCAGCATGCCACAGGTTTCAACATAGCCAAGATTTTGCTTCAGCTAGGAGCAGAGCTATGCCGTGTTTGGCAGGCAAGCCCTGCTAACTCCATCTGCCAGGGTGGCAGCAAGGGAAGCATCTGGAAACAGAGCTGGGGCTTCTGCCTTCCCCTTGCTGGGTGACACTCTGCCAGCTGTAGGGCCGTAGTGGGCACAGAAATAGTATGGAGATGGGCTCAGAATGAAAATCCAGGTAGATAAGCAGACAGCTTTTGTCCAGAGGAGTCATAACACTTTCTGGCAGTAGAAATTGTGACAATAGCGCCTGCCAAGGGATGTAAATGGTTATCAGGCACCAAAATTGCCAAAGAGAAGGAGATAAGGCAGAAAGATAAAACTAAAAATTGAAACATGCACTGTGAATACTCTAGGGTATCTCATGGTCAAAACAGAAACATTTAGTTTGTTTCTCCCACATAATGTGACAGATCCTACAGGGTCATTCTTGACTGTGATGTTCATGATTTTAGAGCACATGCCATTAAAAAATAATATGATTTATTTTCTTGAACTGCTTACAACATTCCATCTACTTATTATTAAGAATAAAAATGTTTATTTCATGTTTTAAATTAAAAATGGCAAGCTTATTAATGATAGAGAAACTCAACAAAATTATTAATTTTGAAATATTAACATTGAAAACCTTTTCCGAGAAGATTATAAAGCAAATACTCCACAGTGATGTTTTCTTGCCAGATCTTGAGTTTTGATTAAGGCAGGCTTATGAGATGAATTTCTTTTTTGCCAAACCAGTAATTCTCTTTTGAATACAGTTATGCTTTAAACTTTAAAATGCAAATTAAATATAAACTAACAGAGGATTCATTTATTGTAAGAGAATATCAAAACCACATGTAATTTTTCTGTAATTAAAAATTTATTTATCTGACAACTTAAAAAAATAACTTTTATATCAAATTTGAGTAGACTAATTTGGTTCAAAACAGTTAGAAATGAACATTTTGTCTTTTTAAAATAAAAGCTGATGTTTATGATGTTTATGTCTTTGTAGTATTGAAGACAAAGAAAAAATAGGTATTATATTATCTCACCTGATTGTGAAATTGCCTTCTTGCTTAGAAATATTTTTCCTATAAATCTTCATTTGTAACTACAAAGGGTGCACATGACTAATAAAAACCAGATGTCATGAAATATAAATCTATCGCACTCTATAATGGTTATTGCATGAAATTCCTTTTGTGTCTAGGTATTTGTTCAGGTTTTTTCACATGTAAAAAGCATGACCACGTACTCTATCTGATCCTTATCCCTTTAAGGCCCACTTTTCCATTTGGGTTAAGAGAACTAAAGATGTGTTTCAGTTTTCAGGTGGAGTAATGAGATGTGCTACAGACACTCCATGCTCCGTTTCAAGCTCAAGTCACTTCAAGCTCCTCATAGCCCAGAGCAAAGAATAAAGTTTTCCTGTATAAAGGTTTTTTTTTTGTCTTTGGAAGTCAGATTGTTGGGAAATAGGTTTTGGACAAGAGTCTGAGTAAGGACCAGGGGACAAGGGAGATGGTGCAAAGGTTATGGAGAATCTTTGTCCTTTGTCTCCATAGTACAAAATCTGCGCAGGTAGCTGAGGGTGCCTTTTGCTGAATATCTTGTTTATGGAAGTGTGGGAAACTCCCCTTGCTTGAAATATTCTCCTCATTCCCTATAAGCAGATCCCTGTTCTCTTCTTCCTACTTCCCCTCCTTCCACCTACCTTCTCATCCCTGCCATATCATAGCTTCAGGTGAGTATTTGTGAGCAATTTATACAGTATATGACTGAACCGAGGTTATCTCTGTTGTAAAACTAATGTAAGAATCTTTCAATTTTACATTGAAATATATGACCCTACAGGGAAGATTGAAGCAGGTCCCTCTTGGTGTTTTCTTAAATTAGGGCATCAGGCCACAATCCTAGGGATATACTGAGTACCAAAATGGTTGTACAATTACTATCAATGTAATCCCACCTCTATCTCTCTATCTCTCAGTATAAATCTAATAATAGATTTAATCTATTGATATTAATTGACCTGAGAGCAATCTGGTGTAATGAATGTTCTTCCCAAAAGGAAGTCCATATGTCAAAACACAAATATCTGCTTGGTTCACCTTTATTTCTGATTTGAGGTGTATACACATCTTGTGGATACCATAGTGCTGGGTAGAGACAATGTGAGTGCTGAAAGCAGTGTGTGTGTGCCCCACTTGTTTTTTAGGGCAGGCATGGTCGGCACTTTGCTTGTACAGTATAAACATGGGTGACATTAACCTTCTGCACACTCCAAATGTTATTTTTAAGAAAAACTGCAGTTTGAAAGTTCATATAGAATGGAGAATATGTTATATTAATGCCAGCCCAAAATGTTTTAATGTTTACAGAATGAAAGTGGCAATATGTATATTATAAAGGTCTCAAGCTTAGCTCTGATCCCTTATCATTTTTACACAAGTATATTTACATAATTAACCCTGTGCTTATTTCAAGGAAAGTAACCCAGTGGTTATGATGAAATAGCTTTCTGCTGAATTTCTCAGAGAGAAATTCTTGGCTTGAACATTTTTAATATACCTTGTTAATATTTGGCATGGCACTTTTAAAACAGGAGTAATCAGTCAGTTAAATAGAAGATTTGTTTTTAACTTGACAGAAAGCTTATTCTATACCAAAAATAAATTCTCAAATTTCTGACAGGATGCTTTGACTTAAGTGCTTCAATTCCCCTTCCAGCCTGGAAAGCTGAACTCAGACTTTTTTTTAAAACTGTGCTCATCAGTTCCAGAGAACCACGGAAATTTTTATTTTCTGTTAGAGATATTATTTTATTAGTTAGAAATTCAGACCTTTCACTTAGAACTGTTTGAAAAATTGTCTAATCATGTTCTGATATACATTCTTTATTGACAACTGAAGCAGTATATAATGCAGGCTTACAAAATGCATTTAAGCAGTCTTTGCCTGGAAGTGGCAAATACCTGTGGAGCTATATCAGCTGTGGAAGACATAGAGACAAAATCCATTTAAAATAGAAAGAAGAAAAATAATCTCCAGAAGAACAAGTAAACAAAATTATGTTTGAAATCCCCAGTTGTAAAATTACCATTTTTTACTACCTAGCCAGGAAAAAAAAACAATTAACATGAGACACCTGTGCCAACAGAGAGTGATTTTTTTGATCAGTAGGCCAAATTCCCTCCTTTTTTTGTTCCACATCCTGTTCAGCTAAACATGGGAAAGGGAGGAAATGTTGTAGTAAGTAATACAGAAGGGGAACATTATTTTTAAAATATTTAAAACCACAAGTATTGTATTTATTTTTTCCCTCTGTCTACATTTTATATATATATATAACTATCTTGTAAAGAAGCCTTCTTGACGTCAAGAAGAATATACTGGAGTGTCCTCTTATGGATAGCAAAGGGCTTAATTTCTTACACTGGGACTGGCAGGCAATCAGGAATCAACAGTGGGAGTGTTGGTCGCTCTTTGTCATTTCAGCATCCTTGGACTGAGCTGAATGTCTCTGCTCCTCACCCTGGATTTTGACTGAAAAGGAATATTGTGCTATCACAGTCCAGTGCACACGGGGCCCCCCAGGGAGCCAGCAAGCTCCCCAAGTGTGACGATTCTTGGAAGTACTATTCAAATTTTACTTTGGCTTTAGTTTGCCAGTACCAAAACTCTACAGAAACAGCTTATGCCTTGATAATTCAGGGAGGAACAAAGACATGCAGTCATGCACAATATCCTTTCAGATGAGTCTGTCTGAAGTCAAGCTGGGGTGGGGCTTCCAAATGAGCTGATAAAGACCTGTTCAGATTTCTTCACCTCACATCACCAAACTGCATGCCATGCTGCTAAGAGTGCTCCTTTTTCTGCACAATTAAGTGTTTAATGTAAACTGCTTCGACACAGCTTAATGCCTTCTTATTCTGATGGTAGTATGCACTTTGTGAAAACTGAGTGTATGCATAAGTTAAAAAGGGCAAGGAAAAAAGGACATTTCTATTTCTCAAATTATTTATTTAGTTATTTATTCATGTACCACAGTTTTTCTAACAATATACTTTCAGGTATTGAGACACATCATATCTGAGGTTGGAAGGAGAGATGAAATGGCATAGTAATATTTCTGTGTTTCTTTGGCAAATTTGTTTGGCTAAGCAGTTCTAGCAGGCAATTTTTTTTTTCTGCTGGAGCCTTTTGGTTAAGTTTGTTTGTTGTATTCCTTTTTAAGCCAGCCTTTACTTAGGATGCTCCAGAAATTTGAAGGAAGTAATTTTCTTTGAGCTGCAGATGAAGCTTTCAAGCAGAGTCCTCTAGGGTCAATTTTCAGGATGTTTTCTTTGACCAGGTTTCTGTCAAAAGTCAAAACAATCAGTTTTAGATACCGTCTTGAGTATAAGATCTTTAGTAGTCCTTTTGATTCTGAGAGAAGGCAAGGAAATAATAGTCCAAGACAAAGGAGATTTGAGAGAAGCATACTTAAATGAGAAAAAGGAGTAGTTGAATGATTGGATTTTTTTTTTATGTTTCTCTTCAGAAGCCCATTCTACTTAATGCAGCTTGGCACCTATATTTTATTTATCTGGTCTGTGACTGTTCAGAATATTTTTCTCATTATGTATCTTTAAATACCAACAGATTTGTATAGCTCAGCCTTCACACACAAACAGGCACATGAGTCATATACGTAAATAAGTTGTTTGCTGGATTTACCCAAATGATGAATGAAGTTAAGAGTATGATTTTGATTTATTTCATTAAAATTGGTTTGAGGAAGTAAAAGTTCAAGGACCGAATCAAAAATAACTTGGAGGTTTACATTTATTTGTGCTTTCTCTTGGGGAAAAAAAAAAAAATCAAATTTCCTGAATCTGTGTGGGAGAGGACACTGAGGTTGATTTGGAATATGTGACATGTTGATCCACCAGAGAAAGTTCTTTTCAAAAATACCATCAGAAGTAGGCTAACTGGGAAATTTACCATGCTGTGTATGAGTTGCTAGTGCCTGTACTGGTACCTACACTGTACCTATGTTAAATAAAAACTTTTAAGGAAAATAATAGGTAGCATTTGGTGAGAAAGGTTAAGATGGAGATCAGAATAACGGCAAAATGGTAATGAAAATATGCAACCATATTTATTCCTCTGACTTCTGTCTGGGGATATATTGCAATTTCCCTAGACTGTCAATACACAGAAAATGCTTCTGTCCCATGGGCTGCAGCAAGGTCTGTGCTTCTGTTCTGACCCTGAGTAGCTTCTTGCTTCTCTCCAAATTGAAATCACAGATCTGTCTGTAAGTTGCCATGTGCTCTATTCTTGAAATGGTTTTTAAATGTGGAACGATGATTAGTAATACACTTTTAATACTGCAAAATGCATAGTAAGGTATCTTGAAATACTGTTAGCCAATACATTTGTTACACACAAGTTGTTAAAGCAAAACTCATATTTACCCTAAAGATTAAAAAAGGCCAATACAGTTTCTAAATTGGTTCATCAAATTATATATGCTTTTTACAGAGGTAGGGCTGTGAATGTAAAGATGTCTTAGCATTTTTAATCTTTTGTTGATATTATTTATTGCAAATTTTTCTCTTTATTTTAAATGTATTTAATTTTTTTCAATTCTAGTTGTTACAATCATTAACTTTTGACAAATATTCAGTTAAAACAAGGCACATATATCCATTCCTTGGTTAATTTTTACTTGTAAAGCCAGAAACAGACTGGAGTTGAGTTTCTTTTTGTTACCTTGGAAACAAATGGAGGTTTGACTTCAACCAGCTCTACACTTGAAATGAGGGGTGGAGTTTTGATGTTGTGGTTCTTATTATGACGCAGAAAGGAAAGGGAGTTCTTGAAGAGATTCTGCCATCTTGCACTTGCAAGGGTATGAATCTACTTAACATAATAGCAACCAGGTAGTTTCATGTAATGGGATGAAAGGGAAATGGGAAAATGGCAGTTGCATCAAGTCATTAGCTGTCAGCTTCTGATGTTAGCTTGGGTAGCTCATACCCCTGCAAAGATGCCTAGACAAAACAGGATAACTGTTGCTGTCAATTTATTTATCTTCCAAACATGGAAAGAAACTCTGCATTTTTCCCTGCCAGTAATTTCCAATAAAGCATTTTTAGTTACATTAATAACTTATTTACAATTTTCAATCAGTTCACAGACTAAGTTTCCAATGTTTCAGGGACTGTCTATTAAGTAATTTTTGTTCCTGCTGAGGCAAGCTCTGAAATTTGACCAAGAATCCTTCTCTATTAAATCATTAGGATTAGAAAATATTTTTAATTGTAGTTTGGACAATATCAAAATGAGGTATATTATTTAGGATTTTGTGGTTTAGATTCTACTGTTATCTTTTCCTTATGTAGTGTGAACAATAATATGGATATATAACATCAAGACAATTTCAAAATAGAAAAAATAGTTGTGGAATATTACTGCTTTGTTGAATTTTCCACAATAGAATGAGATAAAGGTCCTCTGGGATTTACAAGCATTTGAATTAATTCTCTCTATACTCTGGCTGTGGTGAGAACTATTAATATACCCATTTTACAATAAATGTAATTAGGCTTTCCTTCCACTATTGTTAATACCTGATCTGTGTGCTACTGGGTGTCCCAGGAGTGCTAATTTCATCTAGATGAGGAATGGACACACATTTATATTTATATATAATATTTTATGTTATAGCCAGAACACATATAGGGTTTATGTTGACCTCTCACTTTTATGCTGCTTTTTTCTGGACAGCAGAGGACAGACAGTGCTTGAGCAGTCTCAAGCTTGCCACTGTAAAGCTAATTCACCAAAAAAGCCTTACCTTGAACTCATTTGAATCAGCAGCTGGTGTTTCCACATGATCAGTGCTTTGCATCATGAATCTATGATGGTTTTCATCTGACAAGATATTTCAAAGCTGGATTTGCTTTAGTAACAAATTCCATGATTAGGCATAGCTTTTGGCAACTAGTTAATGTTTCAAAGGAACTCTGTAGGAATAGGAGTAGGGAAGACTAATACCCTGGTTCAGTTTTGTGTCTCTAAACATTATTTCAACAAAGCTTGTGAGCATGGGTTCTACAAAGCATGTGAATAGTGCTTAAGCATATGTTACCCTGAGCCAAATAATACAAATTTGCTCCCAGCTGTGTGATTGATGAATAGCAATGTATTGGATCATTTTGGATGGATTTTTCTCTTATGAACCTCTTTCCTATACTTTCTGATGACCTTGTTTGATTTTATTAAGAGCAATTAAATAAAATCTAATATCTTCTTGGCATAATACATATTAGAGTCATAGATCATTTCCCTAAAATTTGTATTCAGTGTAAAAAATTTATATTATCAGAAAAAACATTCAAAAAGGGGAAAAACCACAAGGTAAACAGTAGCAATATTTAAATAAACATGATCAAGACTGCAGTAATTAGATAAACCTTAGAGTTCTCTTTTTTTATTAATATTCTTTGAAATCTGCTGCTTCTGCAAACCTTTGTTTAGGAAAGTATTTTTTATGTGATCGTTGTTTATTTATGAATAGCAAGCTGTTCACAGGAATTTATAAAATCAGTTCCTAATTTACTTTTCACTTTTTATTCTTGCTTCTCAGTATTCTAGTTTCACTTAGGGTGGGTAATGAAAGCAGCCTGCTGTCTGTTCCAGTTAGTTCAAGCTGTAGTCCCCAGCCAGGGTAATTTTATGGTTTACACGTATTAGCACAGCATTGGCATGCTCAGGTTTCCATTTCAGCAGGAACAAGAAAACCAAATAAGTAAGCTGTTTCGATTGATTTCCTCTGTAAAAAACATCATGACAACATTAGAACTGAGATAAATTTGTACATTAAATAAAAACAAAGCACACGTTCCCTCCAGCCAAACCCTAACCACCACCAAATAATAGCAGGACTCAATTATGTGAAATGGTTTTATTTTCGTTTGGGTTTTTTTTTTTTTTGTTTTGTTTTTTGTTTTTTGTTTTGTTTTGTTTGTTTGTTTGTTTGGGTTTTTTTGGTTTTTTGGGTTGGTTTGTTTGTTTGTTTGTGTTTTTTTGTTTTTTGGGGTTTTTTTTTGTGGATATGGCTTTATATTATATTTTACAGAATAAACTTTGGAGCTTTCTCGTCTCATTCCTAACTCTATTACTAATAAATAGGTGGTTGCTAATTTAGGAGTAATTTTGTTCAAGAAAGTTACTGCCTGTGAAAGGGTATTTTAGGACAGTGTGCTCCTCAGCCTCATGCATGCCAGGAACTCAGTGGTGATTTCTCTCACACATCTCAGGCTCTAAGGCTCCGTCTCCTGTGTCCATACACTGTGATGGCAGAAGCTCTCTCTCACCCCTGCTGAGCCCACAGTGAGCAATCCATGTGGCCAGGCAGTGTGAAGCACCACAGAGCCCTCACTGCATTCCTCCCTCTTACCAGCTGGAGCAGATCCAGGAGAAGATGATCACATTTTGGTGATACAGAGGACTGGGGGCACTGCCTCGCTTCTGCTGGTGGTCGCACTTTGGAGTACTGCTGGCTGAGGGTTTCTGTCAAATCCATGCTACCAAACGTGGTGTGCTTGAAATTTATCTGAATTCGAAGATCAGGCATTTGTTTCCTGTAATTTCTGGATTGTAAGTGGGAACTGCAGAGCAGTGACATTATCCTACAGCTTTTATAAACCTGCTTCTTTCCCTGCACAATATGGCCAGTTTAATGGGATGATTCAGGTGACATGTGAGTCTTCCCTGCTTCAGGGAAGCTGGCAGGGTAGTCAGACACATTTAGTAGGTACATATATTACCATATGGCCATTTTAAAGAGTGGTGTGAGCTTTTTTCTGATTAGATCCAAACTTTGACCTTTTAACTACTACTGATTTACTTACACAGTATGTTCTATTGATCTACTTACATCTGAGCTCATTAAGAACATAAAATGAACTACAAGGAGAGTAAAATATGGCATTATCGAAACTAACAGAGAGATCACATTATTATAAGCCCAATACTGCTGTTTATCTAGGTCCCTGGAAGGAGAAGCACTTTGGATGCCTTCTAGTACTCGTTCTAGCATCTTCTGCACTGGTTTGTCTCCTGCTTCACACATAGTTTTGGTAAATGAAAGCACAGTTTAATTTCTTCTTGGCCAATGAACATGTTCACGGAAATGCTCAAAATAAAATAAAATGGCATTAGTATTTTTGAAAGTGCCCAGAGTGTGTGGTGTTATATGCAAAAAAATGCCAGGGGTCTAGTGGCCAAACATTCATTTAGAGTGCTTTACAGTAGTAATACATGCTTTCCTGTTGGATTAGAATAAAACACAATGCCTTTGTTTACAGGAGTAGTCATTAATCCAATTTAAGAGGTGAGAACATCCCACACAAGGGGTGGTTTAGTTTAGATAATTCCTGTTCAAAGCTGGATGCATTTTTTCCCATTCATTTTCCTTCGTGTTTCCAGCTATTTATTGGCTTAGCTACTCCTGGCAGACTGTGGGACAATTCCTCTGAGTTAGGTTATGCCATATTATCTCCAACTGTTATGAGGACACTCAGCATTTAGCATAGAAAAGAGATGAATGAGGTTATATTCTCCATCTCTCTTTCTTTCTTTCTTTCTTTCTTTCTTTCTTTCTTTCTTTCTTTCTTTCTTTCTTTCTTTCTTTCTTTCTTTCTTTCTTTCTTTCTTTCTTTCTTTCTTTCTTTCTTTCTTTCTTTCTTTCTTTCTTTCTTTCTTTCTTTCTTTCTTTCTTTCTTTCTTTCTTTCTTTCTTTCTTTCTTTCTTTCTTTCTTTCTTTCTTTCTTTCTTTCTTTCTTTCCTTCCTTCCTTTCTTCCTTCCTTTCTTTCTCTTTCTTTCTTTGTCTTTCTTTCTTTCACTTTCAATCTCTCTTTCTTTTGTTTTTTTCTTTTTCTTTCTCTTTCTTTCCTGTTTGCTTGCACTGTCTTTCTTACATTCTTACTTTCATGGTTTTTTGCTTTTCTAGCTTCCTTGCTTTGCTTACTTATTTGCTTACTTATTTGCTTTCTTCCTTCCTCTCCTTCCTTCCTTGTTTCAGTGGTAGCCATACTAACAGGAGTACTAGAAAAAACAAGTATGAATAGCAGATAAACAAAATTTTATCATCAAATAAGATGTCTCTTGTCTGTTTTAAATGTAAACTGTGCAGAGTTTATTTTTTAACACAATCTTAAATAACCCTAACAAATTTTAAAGCCTAGGTAATGTTCTCCAATTAGTTACATAATTGTCTAATGACAAGTAGATGCTTTATCTAACCAGTTATATATAATATGTATAGATATCAATATCAGCAATACTCCTTTCCCTATTGATTTGTTTCATAGTGATTCAGTATTTTTTTTTATATTTTATGTATGTAAATACTTGTACAAATATATAGATATCTTAACATTTATATGTATCATTCTAAAACATTTATTCATATTACTTTATTATATGCTTCCACTATAAAAATAGCTTAAAACTACACATTTGTTGTTGTGCATTGACTAAGGTTTAGAAAAAGAGATTAAGAAATACTGCTGACACCAAATATGATTCATTGTTCAGAATTCATCTATTGAAACATTTGATATTTTCATTCATGTTTTCACTGATCATGAAATGTTATAGATGGAGATGAACAATTAATGGAAATTATGCTTCCTCTGTGGTGTGGTAATATCTTCTGGAATAATACTCTTTCCTTTAGATGGATATGCTTGGATTCAAAGTCACAGATCCACTGTAGTGCTGTGTTTGAAGGCTGCAGTGATTGCAAGGAAGAAGTGTTCTGTGTTTTCAGGATGGGAAGTTTTTGGGGGAAAAGTTTAATGGAATCTATAAGGGTCCATATACAATGTGAGTCAACTAGCTAAATCTTCTTATAGGAAGGCAAAAGCAAGCCAAAACTGGTGGTGGAAGTCTGTAAGAAGCTTGCTTGCTTTATGATGTGGAGGAAGGAATTTATATCTGCTACATGGAGATTCGGGGGCCTGGCACATTGTCAGTATCCTAAGATTTTATTCAGAGTTATGGAGATTTCTGAACACATTCTAGCCAAATACCAAACAAATAAATGGCACTGCACTTTTAGCTACAATTTCTGATTTGGAAAAGTTTTTCATCCTTTCTTAGATTTCTTTGTTGTTTAAGGAAAATCTTGAGCAAGGACATGCTTGGGCAAAAATTACAGAGTTTGACCATTAGCCCTGTCTTCCTTGCTTTTCCTATCGCTACTTGTTGTGTACCCAATTCCCTTGAGCACTGAAAATTTTGATGAATTAGGTCATATTTACAAAGCACTTTGAAGTTGGAAGGCAGTGAACAATTATTCAGCATTATAACTTTATTTTTCATTAGAGTGAGATACTTGCTGTAGAGCAATGAGTCCAATTTAAAGTTACCATCAAAGACTACAAAGGACATGTGCTCCTTTTTGCTTTGAAAATATAATTATCATGTGTTAATATAGTCGAGGAAGTAGGCTATCTTCTCATGCACACACTCTTCTGAAATATGGTGGAAGAAGCCAGAAGACCTAATTTCCTGTTTGGATTGCTTTGGGATGTATGTAGTATAAAAATGGGGAAAGGTAAGTGGTTGCTGATGAGATATGAGAGAAAATGCCTTTGTGCTTTAATTCTGCATCTAGATTTCCTCATTTGTTATGCACACCTTGAGATTATATTTCTTATTTTATGAAGTGAAAAGTAGGCATGAATTTCAACATGAAATGAGAAAGAAAGATTTTTAAACCTTTTTAGTGGAGTCACCCAATTTTAGTCCTACAGTTCTGGAATCTGTAGCACAATAGAGTCATAGTCTGTCTCTCTTGTGCTCCTAGGTATCATGATAGCATTAAGAACTATAGGTTTGATGGTAAATTAATGTTTCTTGCTCACTAAATAGTACCAGTAACAATGCCAACTAGTAATAAAGTGCTCAGAAACTCAGAAAGTCAAAAGGCATACTTCCAGATGGCAATAGAGGGAAATTTCCATTATTCCCATGTATGCCAATAGCACTATGCATCTGATGCTATAACTTCTGCCCAAACAAACCTTAACTTTAACACCCAGTGTTTGGATGGCAAAGGTCAATTTGACTTTCCTTACAAGACAAAGAGCTGCTGAATGCTGTGTTAGAGCTCTGAAACCTGATGAATATAGTTTATTATAGCTGAGTGGACAGGGATTAGCACTTTTATGAACAGTGAAACTGATCAACAATTCCAATTCAATTATCTATGCCTTACAAAAAAATAATCATAAAGATGGAATATATTTTAATGGATTAATTTCATGTTAGTAATTCACTGCAAGCCTGTTAAAAACCTCCACAGACCTACAAGAAAACCCCTCAAATCTTAAGTATACTACCAGATATGGTATGCTGATACCTTCCTTCTCCTGAGTGAGTTATTTAGACAGGAGCATTCTGAAAAGAATGTAGTAGGTGTGGATGTAGGGTGCTGAAGAAACAGCTTGTGTTTTGTGAATCTTTATTCATACTTTTTTTTTCCCCCACAAAATTTTATATCAAGTATGTGAATATTTCAGAGAATCATGAAACCACAAAATGGTCAAGGTTGGAAGGGATGTTTCTAGGTCACCTACTCCAATGCCCCTTCTCAAGCAGGGCTATGAAGAGTCAGTTCCCCAGGAACATGTTCAGATGTCTTTTGGACATTTGCAAGGATGGAAACGCCATAATATCCCTCGGCAACCTGTGATCGATCAATATCACAGTAAAAAGCCTTTCTTATTGTTCAGAGGGAACCTCTAGTGTTTCAGCTTGAGCCCATTGTCTCTGGCTGTTTGCCATTAGAAAGAGCTTGACTGTCCCTTTTGCACCTTTAGCTCATGTGTTCATGCACAGTAACATGGTCACCTTCTCTTCTCCTGACTAAACAGTCTCAGGTGTTTTATCTCACAGAAGAGATGCTCCTGTCCTTAAGTCACCTTAGTGCCCCTTTGTTATACTCTTCTTGTACTGAGGAGACCAGAACTGGGCATAGCACAGTTTGATCTGAAAGTTTTGTTTCTTGCAGCTTTTGGCAATTTAGGAACATTGTTCATAAAATGAACTTTGGCAGTAGTCTGGATAAAG
This sequence comes from Erpornis zantholeuca, assembly GCA_013400515.1. Classification (NCBI taxonomy): domain Eukaryota; kingdom Metazoa; phylum Chordata; class Aves; order Passeriformes; family Timaliidae; genus Erpornis; species Erpornis zantholeuca. The sequence continues at coordinate 26,141 of VZTN01011176.1, forward strand.
CTTCTTTATGTTTGGGGGTT
>VZTN01011176.1:28829-42567 GCA_013400515.1 Erpornis zantholeuca
GGGTGGGTTTGTTTGTTTGTTTTGGGGGGGGGGGTTTGGTTTTGGCGTTTGGGGTTTCTCTGACTGTGTCTGCCTTACAGAAAGTAGCACTCTTCTAGAACTGAGTTACTTAGAAGATATTGAGATCTCAGATTTTAAATGTTGCTCATAAATTTTCAGCTTTACATTTACAGTAAATGTATCAGACAGAAAAATATTTCCTTGAAAAAAAAGACATTATAAAATTGCCTTCAGATATTTGATCCTTCATGAAAATGCTTACATTTGAGGCTGATATTCTACAGGACCAAGTGGATACAGAGCTAATAATTTACATGGAGAACTACATAATGATTTCTGTCCTAAAGAATGAGGCTAATATTCATTAATAACAGTGGAACAATGCAAATGACTTTCAACAATTTGTTATCACTATAATGTGGTCTATCTTCTAAAATACTTATCATTTTATTCAATATTTTTCAGTATATCTCTGTTTGCATTTATTTTCTGGGCCATTCTTCTAGAAAACCTGTTCCTAGTGATGTTTATGCAGCTCTGTAAAGGTCTGCCTTTTGCAATAGTCAGAATTCCTGGGTTTCATTCAATTGTTTGTAAATGTACAATGAATTTGTAACTTTTTCATAATTGCTCCTGAGGAAACAGAACTCAGATCACTCAACCATCAGTTTTTGAAAATCATATCTATAGTTTTTATAATTACCTGTGTTTTACAAAGACTGGTTTAGCTATAAGACTTTTAAAAGAACTACACTTAGACACTTCCTTAACTTGTTTTCCTTTTTAACATTTACAGTGAGCACAAATCTTTCTGCAGTGAAAAAAAAGTGTGTTATAACTGAAAAATACACTCAGAGGGCTCTTTTAGTTTTCCTATTTATATCCAGATGTCTGAACTTATAATAGATTTATTTAGGTATGACTGATTTCAACAGTAGCTTCCCTAGAAATTAGTTCAGATTAACTATATGTGACTTGGATAATTTTCTACTAGGAAAAACCCTTTTAACTTGTAAAAACATTGAAGGATTAGAGGGATAAGGAGAAAGCCTACAGCATGGCACTGAAACTTTAATTTTTCCTGTCAAAAAAGACACAATAGTTAAGATATTAACCCCAGACTAATCTGAGAATATTGACTATAGAGTCAACTAATTTAACCTTGTTGCAGACACATAATTAGTATTGAGAGAAAGAGCTTAGAACTCTACTTATTTCACTTTGTATAGTTTCCAGTAAACTGTTCTCTTTGGGCTCTTTAGACTACTCAAGGCAATATGACTTGAAATTATCATATTTATAGCCCGACACAATGGTGTTCAGGATGCCTGTGTTTAGCTCTGCATTTAAAATGTACATGCCAAACATTGCTTTCGATATTTCACTATTACTAAACATGCCTTTATGTTTCCTAAGTATGTCTGAAGTAAATGGCTTTAAACTTAGTGTTGTTAATTGGCTAGAAATTTTACGTGTTGGATATTTTTAAGAATTTGGTTTTCACTGCATTTTTATATTTTCCCATGTCTTAATTACAAAATATGAATTCTGTTTTCTTACTTATTATTGGAGTATTTATAGGAAATCTTGAAGATAAAAAAAGCATAGTCTGAGGATATAAAATATATTTTTCAGCATTTTAACAAAAGTTTATCCTTAACGTATCGTCAATAAAATCTTACAATGTTCCTCCAGAAAAATATCCTGTATAGTGACGAGGGCAGGTAATTGTAGGGGCCTTACACCTTGAATGGTCTTTGCCAAAACAAAGATTATAATTTGCTCCTCCAAATATTGGAAAACAGCTCCAAAGATACCTCTACCACTCTTTGTTGTGGAAATAGAAGAGGCACTTCCCAAACTGTTCCATATTTATAATTCCTAATAGGTCTGGAGCTGTGCGGGAACTCTGAAAGGAAAGCCCAAATTCTTTACCGTAATCTTGAAGGACCTGTATATATTAAATTTTTTCTTGCTGTCTATCTTGTATATCAGGACACTTCCTGTAAATATCTATGCCTTCCCTTTTAACATTCCTCTGCAACTGAGGGGTTTGTATGCATCTGTACATGCATACATATATACATACACACTCTAAAATAAAAGCTTCATAACATAAAGAGCTCTTGATTCCAGAAAAGGGAAGTACTTGTTTGTGAAAAGAAAGAGCAGAGAGGGAAACTGTTTTCCATGTCCTCTGTAAATAGGCACAGAAAATGAGTTTAATTAGTCTAATGATCAGTGTGGGCTCTTCACTGACAAGAGAATGCTCCCTGGCTCATCTTTGCTTATCTTCTATGAAAATGGTAGCACTGTGCTGTTCTTTAGCAGGCTAAACTGAGGTGGCCTATAAATCTTATAAATTCTATTTATCATTACCTTCTGGAAGGTAATGTCATAGTCTTACAGAGAAGGGCTTTAAGATTAGGTAATTTCATTCCAGAAACAGATGGGATGCACAGGACTGGGCCTAGCACAGTACAAATCAAGTCTATCAAAAAAGTGTGTGTGCTTGGGGCTGAGGTATGTGGCAGTGTAAAATCAAATCTGCAATTCCTTGAGAATTATATCAGACCAAACCTGACTTTAACCTTTTACACATATAAAAATTTTTTTGGGGAAAGATAAATTTTTACATGGGTACATTCTTCATTTTTATAAACAATTTATTCATAAATATCCATTAAATTATTACATATTTCTGATACATATTTCCAATATTCTGATATTCTTTCTGATTACACCTAAGACCTTTCAGAATGCTTTGAAAGCTTCTCATATCTACGGACAAAAATAACCCACAATACTAGGAATCATATAAACTCGTGCTTTTTGTATGCCTATGAGGATTCTAAGAAATGAGGATACTATTTTTTCCTATTTCCTTAATAAGGATTAATTTATTGATGATATTTCTACCTATTTCTGGACAATTTTGGGCCAATATGAAGGTAGAATATTGCACAATGTTTTATACTATGCAGAATTTTCTTGAGAAAGGGTTCCAGCAGGGTTCTTAAATTCTTTCTTGAGAAGATTTTTTCTTTTCTTCCCTAAACAATGTCTTTAAATATTTGACAGTTAGTACTGGTGTTCTTTGAGCAGCCATAATTCAACAAAAAAATTACTAATTACTGGACATAGATTTGCCAGTGAGGTGACTGAACATAAATTACATAATAATTTTAATTTGTCTATCAGGAGAAAGTAGGGATGTGGGAAGATTTACTGGAAAATTAGTGAACTGAGATATGGCATTGTGGGAAAAACAGGGGAAATGTTATGTGCACTAAGTCACTATAAAAATAATTTTGAGAGTCTTCACACAGACAGTGTACAGTAATGAATAGTGAAAGATAGCTGACATCATTGAACAGACAGCATCTAAGGGTGCAACAGAGCAATAAGGATTTCTGCTGTAATGCCTCCAATGAAGGCCCTATGATTTTTATTGAGTAGTGCAATTGATTGGTCATCTGCAGCAAGCTTTCCAGAGCTCATATATTGCTGAAATTAAGGCAAAGCTTCTCTTATTGACTAGATTAGAGGGGAAGCAGTTGGGAAGAATAATGAGAATTAATGCTGTATCTGAGCATCAGTAACAACATAAATAATGCAATCAATAAATGACAGCATCAGATGAAGGCTCACTTGAGACACCAGAACTTGAGATACTTGGAAGGCTGGAGGAACACTCCAGCTTGAGATGGTTGGAAGGTATGGAGGAACACTCTCAAAGGCAAGATGACTGGCAAAGACGAATCCAAAACTGTGCACAAGAGCAATATAAGTAATAATGGGGTGCAGCTCAAGTTGAAAGGGATGCTTCCAGGGATATCACATATGTGTGTATATATATGTCAGATACAGAGTCCTAGAGAAATTAATATATAAATTATAGCGGGTAAAACTCTGAAATGGAACACCTCTTAACCTTAAACTTGTAGATATACACAGTATCTGCTAACAACACTGATGATAGAGTTCTGTATGCAGTTTATAAAAGCAATAGCATTACTGGCAGCACTGGAATCAGTAGGAGATCTGCTATTGACTAATAACACCAAGTTAACATTTACAGTCTGATTCTCTATTAAACCAGTTACCATAGATATGCATTTGGCAGTCAGAAGTTCTGCTTATATAAGCAGAGCTAGAAACCTGAACAAATGCAAAACAGTTCCCTGGAAACCGTAGAATCACAGAATGGTTTGAATTGATGGGACCTTAAAGACCTACTAGTTCCATACCCTCTGCCATGGGCAGGGACATCTTCCATTAGATCAGGTTACTCAGGGCCCCATCAAACCTGGCCTTGAATACTTCCAGGGATGGGGCATCTACAGCTTTTCTAGGCAAACTGTTTCAGTGCCTCAAAATAAAAAACTCTTCCTAATATCTACTCTAAACCTACCCTCTTTCAGTTTGAAACCATGTAAAAAGTCCTTCTCCATCTCTCTTGTAGGCCCCCTTTATGTACTAGAAAGATGCTATAAGATCTCCCTGAAGCCTTCTCTTCTCCAGGCTGAAGAGTCCCAATTCTCTTTGTCTGCATAGGAGAGGAGCTCCAGCCGAAAAAGGAAAACCAGAAACAACCTTCTTGCCTCCCCCAAAGAAGCAAGCAAACATACCAAAAAGAGCAGCATGTTGCGGAGGCAGGATGAATTTGACTTTGTTACTGAGAGAATTTGGTCTCAGATCACAATGAAGTGCAGGTGTCTAACTTTTACCTAGTTAAGAAATTAAATGACTTTATAAGTCTGAGAAAAATAAGTGTTTAATTAGACACTAGACGTCATTCTGTTATGACTTTGTCAACTAAAAACGTCAGCCAAGTACAGATTCCATCATCACAGCTCAGTAGGACAAGCAAAAAGAGATAGGGCAAGACCTTCCTTGTTTTCCTGTACGATGAACAGACTCAGAGATTATGTGATATGTGACAACTACGTGACAACTTTCCCATGTGATAGCTGCTCTTGCAGCATTTTCTGCACTGCAGGTTCTGCAGTACATAAACCAGAGCCTTGAAACCCCCCACAATTCAGGTCTGTATCAATCCCATATATTGCTATAGGAGAGTAAGATTGGAGTTTATGGTGGATATCTTATGCACTGTTCTAAAAAAAAAAAAAAACCAAACCAAAAATATAGCTAGCTTTTTAAAAATGATTTTTTTTTACAAATGTGAATGGTTAATGTGTTGGAATGGGCAGATGCTGAAGTGATTCATAATGTGTATAAAATGATTATTGACAAGAGCAATGAAGAAGACCACAGGGAAGAAATAAAAGAATAAATGTCAAAAACAATGATGAGATTGTAGAATATTAGTACAAATGAAAAAAGGAAAATATTAACAGAAAGATGAAACATTATGTTCTGAAATACTTAACTGAATGATAGTCCTAATGAAAGGAAAAACAGACCTATTAGAGGACTCCCAACTTTACAATTTGGTTATTAATCAAATTAATCATCATCTCCTATGCAACAACTGTGAGAGCACAGCCAGGGCAGATATTCCCCTCCAGCTACATCTTCCTTCAGACTGCTGGTGTAGCTCCTGCGATCAGTGCAGTCTCGGTGCACCCTTGGAGGCAGGGAGCAGAGGAGGCCAGCTGTGGGTTCAGCCCCTGTGCAAGGAGAGGGAGGGGAGGTGAAGGGAGGTGACTGCAGCACATGGCCTCACCGACATTAGAATGTTTGGAGAAGCTGGCTGGCAGGGCACCCTTCATCCCCTGCTGGTGTAGCAGCTTGCAACCCCACAGATAAAGATCAGTCTTCTCTGGTAAGTTACAGATCGGCGCTTATGCTTAGGGTCTGAGACTCATTTCCAAAACACAGGAAATTTGTGAGAAAGGAGTTTTCCCAACAATCACATTTTCCACAACGTTCACTTTAGAGAGCTGCTGTTTGCCAAGATTGTTGGAAGTCATTTGGAAGGGAATGTGATTTTTGGAAAACTGTAATTCTTCACAGGGGAAAATAAAATTATTTTGCAAAATTCCTACCTTATTCTGTTATTACTAATTACTATTACATTTGTTTATTCTTGGCTGATGTCCCTGGATGGAGTGCACCCCCCAGGATCACTCTCATCTTTTTTCTGATACAGCCTGTGAGAGCTGCCTGCAGGAGACATGTCAGAACTGTTAAGAAAACAAGGAGAGAACTCAAGCTGAAGGTAATATGAAATAATTCAGTAGCTAGGCACGTATGCTACGATATTGAAATGAATGTACATGATGTATTCTGCCGAAGAACATTAAAAAAACATTCCTTAGGTTAAAGACAGAAAACATGACACAAGGGCATGCCATCACTTATAACATCATTTTTACAATCTTTTTTTGTTTGTTTTTTTTGTTTCCTGATGTGATAGGTGAAGTAGCATCCCATTCAAAGTATGGAAATATTCTGGTAGAATTAAAGCAAAGATATATAATGAAATTTGTGAGATGTTCTGAAGGATGAGATTTTGATATTTGTTTGCTTCCTTGTTCAGATACAAACACAGACAGATGCACACACATGCAATTTTATGTTTCTTAATGATGTAGCTTTGGGGAAACTGTGTTATTCAGACTAGGCTCTTGGGTGATAGGAAAGAAAATGAGTATATACCAGTATAAGTGAAAGTTGATGACCCTGAATTGGGGAGTTAGGGAAGAAAAGAAGATTATTTTTCCCACTAGCCTCCCAAAGTTAATTTTTCCCTCTTAAGCATGCACTATTTTTTGGCAAAGATATTCATGAGGTCTTTTAGAAAATCTTTATGGCTTACTGTTTTAGCCTTCAATTTTATTTGATTTGATTTGGTTTTCTGTTTGATTTTCCTATGTCAGACTTTCCATCTGAATGAAAGGGTTCACAAGAAGTCTTCCCAGGCTAGCACTCAGGTCCTGACATTTTCAGGGGTTTTATGTTTTTTTAGGGTTTTTTTTTTTTTTCCTGGTTGTGTCCTTTACTTTCAGGGTTAATTCAAAACCTAAAGGAAGTGCAAAGGTGCACCCACATGTATGGTATTAAAGACTTACATATATATCCATAGAGACAGAGTAAAAATGGTTTTGTCAAAAGAGCTGGTAATGAAGGAGCCATATGGATTCATGTACTGCTATGTGGTACAATATATAAATAAAATACAGAAATTATTTACATACTAGTATGAATTTGAAATGGATATACTCTGATATGCAAATAGTAATCTAAGCCACCTGACTGGCTTGAAGCTAAGGAAAATAATTTGTCATTCTCAGTGCTTTGGCGCTTTATTTACAGAGGCTTAATTTTAAGCACTTTCCAAACATTTCAGTCTTTTACAAATACTACTGCATAGGTTTTTACTGGGATGGAATTTTCTTCATTGTAGCTCATAGGGTGCCATGTCTTGAATTTGTGAGTAAAATGGCATTGATAACACATTGTAAATTTTTACTTTATGTATTCAACTCTCTTTATCTCAGCCCAGGAGATGTCTCAATTTTACCTACTGATTCCCTTCTCCCACCCAGTGCAGGGAGCAAGAGAGTGGCTGCACAGGACTTGGAGGCCTACCAGGTTTACACCGTGTCAACTTTGTAAATAGTTTGTGGTATTTACTAGGTTGGCAGAACTAAATAAACTAAAGCAGTATTTCAAAATAAGTTCAGTATTACTGACTTGTAAACAATGCTGCCAAGACACTCACCTCTACTTCTAAGAGGCAAAGAGAAAAGTTATAATTTCTTATTACTTATTAACAGATAAGCAAAATAATGTAGAGTTTTTGCTCGCATTTACTTTTATGCTACTACTTTTAAAAATACACATGCAAAAAACTTAATTTAGCAGAATTATCTTTCCTTTGACACCTTAAATTCCACTATCTTTTAGTGATGACTTGGGGAATTTAAGTGTGTTGTAGCATTTTTTCATACAAGTCCTTTGTCTTTTTGCCTGAATCATTGTATATATACTCTGCATTAACCACAGTACCACAAATAACCTGATCTACTGCAAGTGAAAAAAAAATGTGCAGGAAAACACTACAGGATTGAAGATGCCTTCAATGTGGTTATTTTTAAAAAAGGGTGCTTTTACAGTGGAGTGTGAGTTTTGTGGTGTGGTGAAAAATCTGAAAATTCCAATTAACACAAAGGGAATGGAAGGTGAAAGATTTGAGAATAGAACTCTGTTTAATTTTGTTTTTTTTTCAGCTAGAGATTTTCTTGTAAGTTAATGGTTGGCATATTGAGTTGATCTTAAAATGGACTACAGACTATTTTTATATCATGCTGGCAGTATTACCAGTAGAGGTCTAGTATGCCTGCTGCAATATTATTCAGTGTTAAAGTGTGAGCAAATACTTGCATAACTGTGATATTAAGTTTGGGGTTTAGGTTTCTATCCATGCAGCAAATGCTATTGTGGTAAAAATGACAGCTTTTCCATGTTTGCAGATTTTTGCGATTGCTCTGTTCTTCTCATCCATATGTAAATGTTGTGAATGCCAGGCAGGATTAACCGAGATGTGAGTTAGAACTGGATGGAAGCCCAATTACCTGATGCCTCCATGAAGTTACGACAACAAAATTAAACCAGTTTTCACCCACAGGGTGATTGGGCACTGGAGCAGGCTCCCCAGGAAAGTGGTCATAGTGCCAGCCTGACAGAGTTCAAGAAGTGTTTGGACAATGCTCTCAGGCACATGGTGTGATTTCTGGGGTGTCCAGAGCAGGGCCAGCAGTTGGACTTGATAATTCTGATGGGTGTCCTCCATCTCAGCATATTCTGTGATTCTGTGAAACTCAGTCAGCAGGTAAAACCCTTAACAGAATGTTTTACATTAATTTCATTGGTTCAGGCTCTTTTATATTACTTTTAGACTATACTGTTAGTGATTTTTGGTGAACAGGTACATCATGTAAACACAGAGATTATCGATCAGTACTAGGAGTGCCTGGAAGCTAATGCACATAACTGACAGGGAAAGCTTTGCTTATGGGCAGCATGCTGGAACACAAGAAAAGCACTTCCGTTGAGGTGTTCTTCAGTAGACTTGGCAATGTAGAATGTATTGCCTTAAGAAAGCTTTAAATCATTAGGAAAGCATCTAATTTAGTGCCTTGACTACAAGCATCCCTAGTTATTTCATAGTTACCACTGAATCACTTGATGCCTTCAACATTTGGGAATATGTCTCCTAATTACATGCCAAACTAGAAAATTTATTAATACATTTTTAAAGGAGACTGGAGTTGACATTCTCACGTTCTAAAAAAAATCTGAAGCCCAGATTTTTTACTGATTTAAAATGATATTGACGTCACTGGATAAGATGATTTAGACATACCTGGTTTTAAGATTTTTGATAACATATAATATTTGGTCTCATGGTTGTTAGACTCCTAATGAAAACCTGTTCTCTTTCCTTGATCTGGTACCTGTAGCAGTCTGACTTTTCTATCAGGCAGCGCACAGTTTATTTTTGACTCCAGGACATGGTGTGGGTAGGCATCCACGTGCAGCAAATGCTGCGTGCACTCTCAAAGCAGGTACCTGCTAGGTAAGAGGGTTGTCCAGCTGAAAACTACAGGAGCCTGATGAAGCTTTTGGATTTCCTGTTACCCCCTGCATTTCTTCCCACTCTTTCCAATGCACTAATCTATTTCTCAGAATTATCTCTCATGTGCCTCCAGCAAGCTGGATTGATTTTGAATGAGCTCATATCTCATTAACTCTCCCATTAACAGTAAGGACACCATTCTCTGAATCAGATGTAATGTACACAAGCTGCTGCTCCCCATCTTTTCTAGGAAAATGCTTTGTTAAGGCACATGGAAAATGAGGTGAAGCTAGCACACATGGCTTCACTAAATGCAAACCATGTCTGACAAATTGGGTAGCCTTCTATGACAGGGTAGCAGTGTTGGTGGATGAAGGAAATGAAACAGATTTCATCCACCTGGACTTGTTCAAAATACTTGATACTGTTCTGGACAACAGCCTTGTCTCTAAAATTGGGGGACATGGATTTGATGTCTGGACCAGTTGATATATAAGGGATTGGCTGGATGGTGGCACTCAAAGGATTGCAGTAAATCCTTCCATGTCCAAGTGGAAACCAGTGAAGAGTGATGTTCCTCAGGGATCAGTGCTGGGACCAGCACTGTTTAACACTGAATTCTTAATACTTTTTCAATTTCAGTGAGCTCTAGCATCCTCACTTACTATGTTTTTTACTAGCCATAAGTCTCCATCAAGGAAAGCAAAAGTTTTATACAAAGATTAGGTTCTAATGATAACCAATAAGACATTAACGTTTAAGCTTTCTCCATCCCAGGGTTTTGGATTTATCATCAAGAAATATATTATTTTTGCATTATTTTTCTTGTGTTCCTTAATAACCCTCATCACAGATTTGGAAACCACAGTGCCAAGTGCTTTTGTATATTATTGCTTCTCTTTTTAGTAATGTGACTCTATAGAAAATTCGGAGTAGTATTCAGACTTATGTTTTACCTGGAATAATACAGCCATTACAACCCTGGTGGAAGTTAATTGCTGAAATACTATCAGCTTACCAACTGGTAAAATACTGTCAGTTTTTGTGGGATATAAACATCATATTTTGTAGTTGTGTACATTGTCTATCAAACCCTTTAAAATACAAAAATATAGCAGAAGTATTTATAGTACAGGATTTAAATATTTTAAAATTCATTTTGCATACGGTAAATTCTTTTATATGTATGAATAAGTCTAAGATTTGTAAGCCTTTACATGAGAGTCTTGAAGTAGAAGGTGATTCGGCTACAGAACTACCGTAAAGAAGGTTATCAGTAATGCAAGACAAAGAATATGGAAAATGAGTGCATTTTGTTAAGCAGAAGTAGTAGGCCCATAGGTCTTGTGAAAGGATAGACAGAGAGAAGAAAGGAAGCTGTGGGAAAAACATGGTACTGAAAAACTGCTTGATTTACCCCAATTTTATGACAGCCGTTTAGATTTTGACAGGTTGCTCATGGTTGCCCAGAATGGGATCTGTGTCTTTTATGAGAGCTAGCAACACCATTCCAGTTTCTCCACACTAAACAATTCCCACCTTCAAGTTTAGATGGGTACATATGCTAATCCATAACCATTTAAGTACACAGCAGTAATGAGTTTCCCGCTAGGTTAATTTCTGTCATGTTCAGTGTAAACACTTGATATCTGCTGGTAATCATTGTATAAAAGCCTGAACAACGGCACGATATTTCTCAGGAAAGTTCTTTAATTATCTGGGGAAAAGATGATCATTAACACCTTATTTGGTGTTTCCTTGAAGTAAGCAGAACACACGCTTAAAAAAATAAGAAAATAAAAACAGTTTGGGAACATGTCTGTTGCAATATAATTAATCACATGCCAGAAAGAGTCTTTAATAACATGGTGTGAGCTGCCTGAGACAGCTGGCTGAGCATCTAGATTTCACTGGAATTGCTTATTAATTTGACTGCATCATATGGTAAAAATAAGGCAAAAAATATTTAAGAGTCACTTTTTTAGACTTAAAATTTTATTTCCAATAGATGTAAAACCTATTACCTAACACTGGGTGAAAGAATTTTGTAAAAATATATTTTCAGTTTAAATTGTTGTACATGTTTTCTGGATTGTTTGTGGTGGATTAATGATACTCTGTTCAGACTTGGCTCTTCCCCGTTGAATGTGGTGAACATTTTCCTATTGATTTTAACTGGAAAATACTAGACTTTCTAGCACGACTTTCCCTGTGGAACACTTGACTGAAAACAATTAAATACTGTGAATTCAGTTAAAAGATTGTGTTGAGAATATTGGGGTTTTCTATCTTAACACAGTGCTTTAAAACTGGAGGACACATAAAACACATTTGAGAGACTATTTCAGTAATGTAGTTATTGATATTTTGTTGTAAAATACTGTTGTTTACAGTGGATCGTTATTGTCTGTGATGCAAGTAGATAGAGAAAGACTGCAAAATCTGTCATTCTCCATTTGGTTTAAGGTAGAAAACCTGAACAGAACTCTATTATGTACTTTGAAGAGAACACCATAAAAAAAAACCCTTTAGTAATGCTTAAATAACCTTAAATGCCTGCAGTTGAAGCATTTAGTTTTAAATTTGCTTTTGAAGAATCAGAATGTCATTCTTGATAGAAGGGCTTTTCCAAAATTTCTCAGCATACCATTTCTATTTTGTCATGCAGAAGTGAGAAAACTGTCACCCAGTCCCAGAGCAGAGAGTGAACATTTATGAAGGAAATGAGAGGCAGGAAATTACTTGCTAAAAGGAAAGAAACAGGAGCCCATCATGGTAGAACAGACGGTGTATAGACAAGGGGAGAACTGGAGAAGAAAATTTTAAAAAATATATTGATTAAGGAACAGTGATTTAAATGTGATCTTCCCAGCACTTAATCAGAAGTTGCAAATAATGTTATAAAGGTGATGGCGAAATGGTGATAATGATCGCTTACAGTATCCAGGAAAGATACGTTCCTTTTGGTGATTAATTTCTCCATACAGAAAGACAAGGATATTAGAGGATGTCAAAAAGCCATCATCCTCACCATATGAAGGAAGAAAAGATAAAATCAGACTGCAGAAACTACAGTGTAATATTTTTGTTGTTTTTGTTGACAGTTCCTGACAAAATCTTGGCCAGATTTCTTATTGACTGCTCTGCATGCCATGTCATCTGTTATGTTCTGCCTGATGTACATTCTGTGACTTCAGAACCAGTGATGTGCATATCAAGTGTTATTTGGTATCTTGTCAGCAGCAAAAAAAAAGTAGGCAACATGTTGACAAAAACACTCAGCACTGTGGATAGACCTAGCTAAGGGCATGAAAGTTTTAGCCCAAGGGACTTTACTGATGTCTTGAATTTGTTCCCTGAAATTGTGAATCTTGCTGGGGGTTATGTATCAAGGTTGGAAATAACTGAAAAACTAGTGTAACTTGTATGAGAGTATGAGTATGTAGTTTAGGAGAATAGATGCACAGACACCTGTGAGATTAATATCAGCAGCTGGAAGACTGACAGTAGAGTAGTGTAAAGCTTTTGGAATATGAGTAGATAAATTAAATTTCAGAACCAAGGTGAAGATAACATTCAGTAGAGGCAAAAATATCAAGTGCTGCTGGCAGCAATTCCAGTCTCCTTCCAGTACCTGTGTACCAGGTACCCCTTGAACTCTTTTAACTTGAAGATGACACCATTGACATAATTTTCTTAGATTATGAAAGACAATAAGTGCGTCAAAAAGAATCATGAACGTCATTTAAAAAATAGTTGAATGACATTTAGGTGAGTGACTCGTATGGAAAGCAAAGAAGATAGAAATTTGAGTCCTACAAAGCATCTGTTAGTGAGTAGTTTCTTCTAATATAAGACTTCAATGGAGAAACCTGTGGGATCAAGGGATGAGGGATACTTCCAGAGAAACAATGCAAGTCCAGATAGCAGAAAGATAAATAAAAAAATACATGTTAAAGCACAGTAGATTCATATATATAGTTGCAGATAATGAGAAAACCCCCAATGTATTTAGAGGCTGTCATTCTCAGAAGGACAAAGAAAACAAATGTGTCTGCCTGGCGTGTGGCAGTTGTGCTTCTCAGCTAATGGTCTTTGTTCCCCAACAAATTTGTTTGTTTGAGAATGGCCCACTGGTGGTGGATCCCTTGCAAGTGCTCCATAATGGCATTGCAGGAGGAGGAGTAG
>VZTN01011178.1:0-69780 GCA_013400515.1 Erpornis zantholeuca
GGTAAGGGAAATATATTTGCAGTAAACAGTAGAATGGCTTCATAATATTGAAGTTGTTGGCTTATTCTCAAGCTGCTTCTCTTCAGAACCTTTCTAGGTACAGCCACTTAAGAGTGTCTTTATTTGGAAGGGTTCTCATCCTTTTTTTCTTAAAAGAAAAGAACAACATATAAACTAAAAAGAAGCAAGTCGTCTCTTCAAAAACATTTCCTTACTGGAGCTGGGGAAAATTTTCTGAATTTGAACAGAAAGGCTTCTTGTTAGAACCAAAATACTTGTGAATTTTTGAGAAAGACAGAAAAAAATTACATTGTTACAGAGCTCTGATTAAATCCAATGTGCTTCTCAGTGCTGGGCCAGCTTTAAAGCTATATGATGTTGCTCAGGGACTTGTCCAAGCAGGTTTTGAAGGTCTCCAAGTACCAAGATTCCAATATCCCTGGGAAATCAATTCTAGTGCTTAGGTACTCTCCTCTGTTCTGCTGTCTCTTTCTTACTGGAGGCTTTCCCAGCAGAGAAAATTCTGATACTTGGGTAGGAAACTGAAGTAAATTATTCTTTGTCTTCTGGAGTGTCAGCTTGTAGAACTAAGAGCATGTGGAATTTAGAATGGATAGCAGCATGGACCATCCGTCCTTCCTTTCTTCCCTTCCTACCGTGTTGATGGACCTTGGCATATCTTCTCTGCAACTTCATCTGCCTAACAACTTCACTGCTTTTTAGCATGTCTGGCATTGATGGCTTGAGAGTATCACTTTTTTTCTATCCAGAACACATTTCACAAACAGTAAAACCTTCAAGCAGCATAAATCTGGATGGGGACCTCTAAATATGTCACCCTCATCAGGAAAGATAATCCTCCTTCCTCCTTGTCAGACTGTGCAGGTGAACCTTCCTCAGTGTATTGTCGGTGAAAGGAGACCACTTTTTGCTTGGTCTGCAACTATTCCCTGGAGGATAAGAAATTCCCCCAGACAGTCTTGGCTATTTTGTTTAGAGGCATGGATCCTCTGGCCTTTGTGTTGCTATGCCCAAACTGAGTATTAAAAATGTCAAGAAAACATTGGAGGGATGGCTTAGTTTTATTGAATGTATTAACCTGAAATGACCACAATCTCTGAAGAAGTAAAGTCTTGATACATTCCAGGACGGCAGACCGAAATGTTTCACAGTATGCTGAATGTCACAGTTGACATAATGTCACCACAGTCTGTGGTGTGATTACAAACTGAATAATGCAATGGTAACTGGCTCTGCCAAAAATGTTACAAAGTTACATCCAGGTAGCAATATAAACACACTTTCCAGTAGCAAAAGTATTCAAGGTTTGACCCTAAGCATTTCTGATGTTTGCAGACTGAGTGTAGAACCTCTCCTCCTCTCTTTCTTACCTTCATCCTTCCATCTAAAAAATGAAGGGATAATTCTGCAACAACAGAAGGATGTCAATACTTGTGAAAGCATGCCATCCATCTTTTTTTTTTTTCTCTTTTAAACACCAGAAATCTTTGTTTGGTTTTATGCCTTTTCTCTTTAAGAACAGCTACAACTGGTGCTCTAGCCAGAAGCAAGATTTATCTGCCTGTCTGTCTCTTCTGACTACTAATGAGATCTTTGAACATGTGTTTGAACAAGGCAGTCTGCTTGAGTGGTCTGAATTGGGGGAGGAGGGGGAAGGCTTGATCACTCTTATCATTATTGTGTATTCTAAAGAGCTACAATTTATGCACCTAACCTAATGGTTTATGTTGGCAGCTACTTACGCTGCATGTAGAATCATAGGAACAGTGTGATGAGCCTAGTGCAGGGCTCATCATGAATGTGTAATAGTCTGCAAATTTTAACCTCTGATCAGCATGACTTTTTCAAATACACATAGCCTATGTGGAACAGAGATTGATCCGTTGCTACAATTTTCTGTTTTGTCAGTATGGGTTTGCAAAGCAAACATTTGAACTTTGGTTTTGATGCTATTCCTCAAAAAAGCAGGAATTTTTGTCCAAATCTTTCTATTGTGTTTTAGAAAAGTAAGGTGTTTGTGTTAATGATGGAAAAAACAGTAGAGTCACCTTTAAAGTAAGAGAAACTGGATTTTGTATATTTGTCTGTAATTTCTGTCATTTCAAGGATTTAGCATATAGCTGAAGACAAGTTTTAAAGTGCTGCCTTCTGCAATTTTGAATCTTCAGCAGTGTGTTATTTGAATAGACACAAAGTTTCTATATGCAATAGAAAAGACAATAGACAAAGTTTCAATATAGATTTAGACAAAGTTTCAATATAGATTTATTTGGTGGTTCTTGTTTAACTTGTATTTTTCTTTCCTCTCCTCACCACATCTCAGAACTGTAATATGGGACAAGAATAACATCACTGCACAGGGCTTCCAGGACATAGCTGTGGCACTGGAAAAGTAAGTCTCAAGTAATTGAATGTCTGATGAAGAGGCCAAACATCCTGAAGGATCTGAGCAGCTGCAGTCCTTACTGCAGTCAATATGATCTTGAAGATGCTGAGTGCTCTCAGTTTTAAGCATCAGGATG
Organism: Erpornis zantholeuca; assembly: GCA_013400515.1. Lineage (NCBI taxonomy): Eukaryota > Metazoa > Chordata > Aves > Passeriformes > Timaliidae > Erpornis > Erpornis zantholeuca. Next base: position 2,544 of record VZTN01011178.1, read on the forward strand.
TTTAATCTAAAGGAAAATTCATGACTTCACGTTTTTCAAAAGGGTGGGAAAAGACTCTGTGGCTCATTCATCCATACTCTGCTATCAGCATTAAGGTCCTTGAGTTCTCCTCTTAGCACTAAAATTCTGAATTTGGTAATATTTTCCCTTTTCTTCATTCTCTTGTGTTGATAGTGTGCAAAAATTCTCTTTTAGTGAATGAAGCTGTATATAATAACAGAAAATTACTAAAGTGGGCCTTTGTGGTCTGACTTTTTTTCTTTCCCTTGGCAAGTTGAAACTAATAGTGCTGATCTCAGGAGCTGCAGTTTTTCTTTGTAATTGCTGTGGTCTGGGTCATTTTGCTTCCATGAGTTTACTCACAGATGCAGCCATTACCAGTGATAGATGTTAAATTGCTTTCATCTCTCTCCATCTCGATCACATTTCTTTATATGTTATTATTACTGTTCTTTAGAGAGAAGAATTACAGATTTAAATTAAGCAGCAGTTGAAGTTGTTTCACATCATTAAATCCCTCAGATAGGAGCAAAGGCTCTCTTTAGAAGGGGAATGTAGCCTACAATTGCTAGTTTCTAGACAAGATATCTTGAGAAACTCTATAACTACTTAAGGGAGCATCTTAACCCTTGAAGGGGGTCATGAGGCTAGAGCTTATAAAGTTACTTGCTTTATGAAACTATTGTAGTTCATATATGTGGTTTTGAAATGGATTCAGTTGCACTGAAGTGGGAAATCAGATAAATTATATATAATTAGGTAAATCATCTTGCAGTGATTCCATTGATAGTAGGGAATAATTGCAAAGGTTATTTGTCCACTTGCAGACATTCCTCTGTTAGAGAGCAATAGCATGGGGTACTCTGGTAGCAAAAGAAATACACTTGTTTTCTGGTTAGCATCAGCTTTATTTCTCTGTTCTGAAGTGTTTGGATGAGTAAATAGATAAGATGGGGGAAATACTGAGGCAAAAGCAAATAATCTAAACAAACTTCCCCCCCCCCCCAAAATGCTACAGATAATTATGTGACACTGCTCTTTTTGGGGTGACATCTCATTTGTTTAACTTGGAAGCTGAGTTCATTTTGTGTTGCCTTAAACATTTTTAAATTGTCAAGAACATTGATAACATCACAAACGAAACCACAAGCAACAAAGGTTTAAACATGAAGAGAGGGACTGTCAGTACTGGCTGAAAACAATCAGGCTGTAAACAATCCATCTTGAAGACATTTTGAGACATTCTTCACCATATGTTTCTTAAAAATACCTGAAACCGTCAATATTCTGTAGGAAAGAACCATTGCTCAAAATGGAACCAAATATACTGAAGATACTTGAGGATATGTGTTCTATGTGTTATTTCAATCTTAAGAAAAGCAGTCATCTACCAAACCACAAAACAAAGAAGAAAGGTAGACTTTAGTAGTAGGAGGCCAAGGGGATTTGGGAGGGATTGTAACAGACTTTAAAACAGGCTGAAGTAAGCAGAAGATTTTTTCTTTCCCAGCTTTTCTTCATCTGTTTACAGTTGTGTGAAAATGTTATTCCTGCAAGGGAGTTCCAGGAGCACAGCTTTTGGCAGATTTTGCCCCAGGGGTGTCCCAGACAGATGATATGAAGTGCTAAAAAGGTTTTCTGCAGAGTCCCTTACAGGTGTCAGTACAGGAGAACGTTTGAGAACAGTGGGCGTCCTATTGAGCTTGGCATTAAGCAGGGTCTTGTATATCCGTAATTTGAATATGAAGATAAGCATGTGATTTGGAGCCTAGAGCCCCCTCTATCACAGGACTGCACAGCATTGTCTCATGTTCATTTCTGAAAGACATTTTTTTCTATATGGACTGACTGAAGAAATAGCCAAAGTTCTAATATCTGATGAGAAATGCTGGAGTTTGTTGTAGGGCTATGAATTTTTCCCTTAGCAGTGACATGAAATTCACACACCCTCACCTGAAAAACAGAGGATCTTATTCTTGTTTTAAAAAAAACTAGTCAGTAAAATCTCCACTGCAGCAGAGAGAGCATATGTAGTGTGTGGATTAGAAATAACTATAGGGGAAATAATGTGATGAAAGGCAGAACTGTTGTCACACATGTAGCATGTAGAAGAGATTTTTGGGACATTTTCCAGTCTTTGAGCACCTCTTTGAAATTTAACATCCTTTAAATGTAGGTATTTTTTTGAGAATACTGAGGTGTTAGGAGATTACTGGATTACTGAGTTTGTAGCAAAATCTACTCCTTTACAAGAGACAAGTGGAGTGTTAATAAAAAGAAAAATGGGGGAATATTTTAGACTTCATGGAAACAGAGAAAAACAAAGAGTAATGATAAAGTTGAAAAGTGAGCTTTAAATTATTGATCTTTTCCCTTATGGGGTTGGTTAATTCTTAGAAGAAAACAATACTGTTTGTCTGAAAGCAAACCAAGTACAGAGGATTTCCTTCCTTAGAGTAGTGGCCTTCTAAAGTTTTGCCTCTGTGATTGTGCATCCATGAAATCTCCTTACCTTTCATTTGCCCTCCTCCCACTCTGTGTGTCCATACGTGTGAGGGAGGGTGCACTAAACCTTTGACTAAATTGAATTTAGCATATAATTGCTAGCATGAGAGCTGGCAATTATAGATTTCAATGAAGGGTGTGTATTAAATGTCAAACAGCTGCCGAGATCCTTAGAAATCTACCTACTTTTTTAAATTTTATTTTTAACTCAATAAATACCCTACCTGTCAGGCAATCAGCAAGTTCTGTAATTATCTGTCTTTGAGCTCAGTATCTTTGACATTTAAAAATTCTCCCCACAGTGCTGGACAGCCATTTGTGCACTGTGTTAGTGCTACATGAGGATGCATAACAGGGTCTGTATAGTTTGCAATGTTCTTTTGAAGGACAGGACAACTTAAAAGAAGAGTTAATTTTCAGTCTGTGATGCAGTACAGTTGAACACTGTGGAAGGACAGGGACCTTGACTGCCTGCCACTGACAGCTATACATCACCATGTTTGCATTAGGGAAGGAACATAAAAGTCTTCCATTATCATTTAAAGTAAAATATTGGGTAGTACCGATGAGGAATTGGCATGTTTGCAGTTCAGGAGGCCACTGCCCCTCAGAGAATGGTGTTGCATGTGGCCAAGCAAGTGGTGGGAGAAGTAGTGAAAGAAGCTTGGAGTTCCTCACTGTTTAAGGTGTGTGCTGTTGGAGTTTGTGCATTTGGTGAGGAGTGGTCTGCTGTCATCAGTGGTGGTGACTCAATTGAAATTGCCAGCTTTAAAGTGCTCAGAAATATAGGGTTCCAAACATATTTATGTAGCTCTGGATGGCATAGGAACAGATGGTTAGTAGGATGTTTGCAGAAGGAGAAGAAAGAGATGTTTGCAGGAAATAAAGGATTAATTGAAAATAGAAAGAATAATTTCCTTTCCAGGCTTTAAGAACTTCCTGCTCTTTTTTTTTCCCCCGTTTATTCAAGTCTGAAGTTGTGTGGACATACCACTGTAGGCAGCATTTTAAGTATTACTGTGTCATGATAGTCAGTTTATGTTCTCAGAGTTTAAATGTAATTTTGACTCAAGACCAAACTCCTGTCTTTAATCTCTTACTGCAGCAGATGGACAAAGCTGTAGAAATATTTTTTCGAACAAATAAGTAAAACAGGGAAGAATTGTTTGCATAAAGCAATGTGGAGATGCTATGCTTGTTTTGTCAGCTTTTTATTAAAAATTCAGCAAATGTCTTCAAATTGTTGTAAACACAAGAAGTTATTAAATGGTAAATTTCTAAAACTCAGTCTCTTAGCTGCTATCTGTCTAATACTGAATATTTCCATTTAGTCTTAGATCTGATACAGTTTCCAGCAGGCACTGATGCTCCTGTTCTGTTTAGATACAAGAAAAAATCTAACCTTGTGCACAGAGGGCAGCTAGGCCTTTAATCAGCAGCCACTGGGCATCGACCTTGTAACTGCTTTTCAAAATCTGCACCTCTGTCTCCTGGCAAAGAAGAATTAACAGCAAAAAAGAGCATGCGTGCTTCCAGCTATTCCATTTAAAAATGTGAAAAATACGTTTAGTACCTTCCACAGACAAGCTAGATGCATTTTATTTCTCCCTTCTATGTTATTCTTCATAAAGAGATACAGTAATTAGATTAACTTTCACGATTTTTTTTTTCTTTAGGAACTATACATTGAGATTCATGCCTATACCAATGAATGATGCTTCCCAAGCACTCAAAACAAACCCTGAGAAAACAGAAGAGGCGCTGCAAAAGGTATTGCATATGCCACTGATGAACAGAAGTAAAACCAGCAAAAATAGAGTACTTTTAAACAACTGAGACTTCATGCTTGACTGAATCTGTGCTGGATTCAGGGATTGTTTGGTTTGCATGGACATACACGTGGCAACCAAGTGCTGCAAGAGCTTTTTATTCCACAGAATGCTGGGAGTGAAGGCTGCTGGAATGCTCTGGTGTAGTGTCAAAATGTCATAACTAAAAAAGTGCAAGCTAGACCTGGTATTGCTGTGTGCCTGACTCTGAAAGGGACCTGGTATTGCTGTGTCCCTGACTCTGAAATTGCATGTTTGTTACATATGTGCTTTTGGGTATTACCAAATGTTTAGAATTAGTGGTGCATGTTTTTTATATTGGCATAAAAAGTGCAGTCAGCTCCGTACAAGACAAAGGATGCTCTTTAATTTGAGGGAGGATGAAAACATTTACTGCCTGTGTTTTATATTGTACATATAAAATTCACACACTGTGTTGCCCTAAGTAAGCACTGCACCAGCATGTTCTTTTGGATGAAAAGGTGTTGACAGTATCTGTAGCTGTTCCACTTGCATGAGTTATAAAACTCCCAGCTGAGTTTTAATATGGTAAATCTTGCAAGCTTCAAACGAGCCTCCTGCTCAGTCAGGAAGCATACATTTCACATCTCTTTAATGAATAGTTTTGCTTCAGCCAAGGTAAGGCCAGAAAAGCCTTATAAATAGTTCTTACAGATCACTGTGATTAAAAAGCAAATGTCTATGGTCCTTATTTTCAGTAATTTGAGTATCACAGGAAGGAGTGCTGGTAGTTAGTACTTTTTTCTTTGATGCATGAAAATGGTCTAAATTCTGCTTTTAAAAATCTGATTCATGGGGGATGAATGTATTTCTTACATCTCATTTAAAATAATTGGCTGGGTTCATATCTAGGCTGATAGGTGCATCTCTGAAAAAAATACTGTGAAGCTTCTGGCCATGGGGATTTAAATTCTGTGTGTTAATTAGGCACTCTGTACAAAGAGCATTTCCTTTTACTCATATCAAAGTTGCTAAAAAAGTTGCTCAGGGTAGACCCTGAGTTTGTTTTAACATGTGTGGTTCAGGCTTTCTTTACACAGCACGAGGGAGTTCCCTCCCAGAAAAAGTGCCGGTGTCAGGAGTGGTGCTGTGAACAGAGCTGATTCCCTGCAGGTGGGGATGCAGGCCTGCTTGCATGGACTGAGCTGTCATGCCTGGTGCTGGGACACCTGCCCTGGCTGAGTGATGGACACAGCAGCCACCTTCCTGAACTCCAGTGTCTCTGCAGCACACTTGACTTGGGGTGGGCAAACGGGATAAACCCAGGGGTCTACTCTGGGCTGTGGTCAGATGCTGGAGTTCTTGCTGCTGCTGCCACGTTAGAGGTGACCATCCCCAGTGATCTCTGCCTCACAACCTGCTGGCCACTCCACCCGTTCTTTTCTCCCTTTTCTCTTTCAGACCAGATCCATCACCTTTGATGAGCCATAAGCAGTTTGCTAATATTTTTTTTTGGTGTCACTAAGTTTGATAGAGCAGGGTTAGGGAGTTACTCTTTGTGCCATGAAGCTGGCTGATGGTGAGTGCTTACTCCTGGTGACAATTGTGATGGGCTGTAAGTAGGAATCACTTGTCTTTGAAGAGCACTTCTGTACTCCTTAGCCTTAACTAAGGTGTGAAGTAAGACTGCTCTATCACTTAGACACCTATAGATAGTTTCTTCAGGCATACTGCTATTCAAATCTGTGTCTTTGCAGCAGGCCAAGGACATATAAAAGAAATTAATGAAATATCTTCAGTCAACATGATCTCTTCAACACCTAACAGTTAAGAGTCCCTTCAAATATTTCTCAAACCAAGACCTAATCCTTTGCAAGCATAACTTGCTAAATTGTTCAAAATAGAAGACTCTTTCAGAAAACACAGGCAAAAGCACAGTGTTTAACCATATTTTACTTGTTTATGAGTGAATTAGTATTTGCCATTGTGGTTGTTAAGCACCGAGACACACCAAATAAAGTTTGCAGATGATATCCAAATGATTAGGCAGGTTTTTTTGTCAGTCCCCGATTCTGACACGGCAGCAAAATCGAAAGCAAACCACAATGTGAAGAGTCAAATCAGTGTCCTAATCTGTTTTTTTTTCTGGGATTTCTTTAGATAGAAAACTACTTGCTTCGTAACCATGAGACCAGGAAGTACCTACAGGAGCAAGCGTATCGGCTGCAGCAAGGCATTGTCACTAGCACCACTCAGCAGGTGAGAATTTGTTACTCACTGGACTTCTCAGTGCCTACAGTCTGCCCAGGGAGGTAGTTCTCTCTTGTTCTGAGTACTTTAAAGGTGTGCCTCGTGGGTTATACTGCTTCCCAAGAAATTGTAATTATCAGTGACAATATACTTGGAAGGAAAGCACTTGTGAGAGGGAGGTCTTCTCTACAGCAGTACTTAGGCTATTACTTAGGCTATTACCAAGTAAACTACTGTTAAAACCAGGAACAGTTTGGTTTGCTTGTGCTTTACCTGTGTTATTAAAATTTAATGGCACAGTGTTTCATTACTGGAAACTGAAATTTTACTCTAACCTCTTGAGAGAGAAAATGGTATATGGAGAGATACTGGCACTAAAAACTGCAAGAGCAGTTGTTTTATTCTAGCAATTTATCTGTTCCAATGCCATTTTTTCCCCCAAGTTAATAATCTCTGTATGAAATAAGTTTAGCCTTTTTTACAGGTTGTTGGTTTTAGTTGTGCTTTTCTCCAACACCACATACACATCAAGTTTCAGGAAATGTAATTTATTGTTATTTTGAAATAAAATTACTGATTTCTATAATAAGTTGTGTACAATAAGGATGAATTTTAAAAACAATTTTAAAAGAGAGCTGGAAAAGACTTTCTAGTATGGTAGAATTGCATTATTATTCCCAGAGTGTATATTTTTCTGTCCAGATGTCCCAATGAGGCTTTCCACTGTCTAATAATTAATTAGCTTTCTGTAGTTGTAAAAAAAATACCCACCCAAAACCCTTTGAAGAGAAAGAGTCATGTGGATCCAAAAAGGAGCATGCTGTGAAATTATTTCAGTTCTCATTGCTAATGATGGAACTGTAGACTTTATATGATGATGCGTGCACTCAGATGTTGCTTTAAAATGTCAAATAGCCGGTTCTAATGTATGCTAAGTGGGCTGATAAAGACTTTTAACTATATATCTCCCTGCCTCATATATCTTAATTAGAGCTGACTATGTGTCAGGCATTCTTAGTGGTTTGTCTTGTAAGATACAGAGATACCACCTGCCCTGCATTTGCAGCATGTTGAATGAATTGTCTTGCGGGTACAGATTAAGTTCAATTTATCCCACTGTGAAATGTCTGATGGAAACTTCTGCTTTGATAATTTTAATTCCCTTGCAACTAGGAATATTTACATTTTGAAAGAAAACTGCAGAAGCCTGACAGTTGCATTTTGCTTAGACTGGAGAAATTGCTGTTAGTGCTTGTTGAATGGATAATGACAGAGCTTTCTTTTGCTGTCTGACCTTCTTAACAAGTCAGAGACCTTTAGACCTTAGTCTTAGGTATATCAACAACATTTTCAGCGTTAAATTTGATCAAAAAAACAGAGTAACACTTAAATAGGATAACTTGTTGCTTATTTGCAGTTATCCTGGAGGTAACTGTGGGGGAAATACTCCACAGCATTTATTTTTCCTGATGGTAAAATCTTATTTATTTTTGCAATGTTTAGATTTTTGCAAACTTTATGAGATGTAGTTCTTTCCTTCAAGAGCACTGACATACTTCTAAGGTCTTACCATGCTTTTCCAGGTTGTTACATTGTCACTGCAAATCTCATCATGCTACTATTGATTTTCTACCTGGACTGGATTAAGGTTGTGTTTGACCAACTTCCTGATGTTTTATCTTTTGTATTTCTTTTGTTCAAGTAGATGATTGACAGAATATGTGTAAAAGTGCAAGATCATCTCAACTCTCTAAGAAACTGCGGTGTGGATGCTGTGCAGGAGGATGTCAAATGTGCAGAACGGCTGATGCGGGATGCTAAGAACTCCAAAACAGTAAGCCCTTCCCAGCACACTGATAATGATGAGAGCAGTTCTCTGTGTGCTTGCAGCTCTTCTCTTTTTGGGCAGTGAAAATAATAGTGTGTCACAATAGGGTATTTTCTTCAGATGACCAGCTATAGGTAGTACCTAAAGTGATAGGGTAATTCTAATTTATGAAGACTTTGATTTTGCTAAAGACATTTTCTGCTATATGTTCTGGTTTGAAGACAGTTAGTGATGAGCCTATTTTCTGAAGATACTTTTCTTGTCTTACAGCTCTTACCAAATCTGTATCACCTCGGTGGAGCTGCTTGGGCAGGAGCAAATGGTTCCCTCTCCAATCCAATCCAAGAGACGCTTGAATCCATGGCTGGGGAAGTCACAAGGGTAGTGGATGAGCAACTTAAGGTCTGTGGATAGATACCAACTCTCATATGCAGAAATAACTAAATCTGAGGTTTTCTGTTGCTAAATGCAAATGTGCCACACATAATTTTTCTTCTCATTAGATTTGTATGTAAGCTAGCTGTCTTTCCACTCTTAGTTTCTTATCACTTTGGGCATTATTATTTGGATTTTTTTCCCCCGTTGGAATAAAATAAAAAGTTGCCTTAGTGTTTTCAGTGGGCAGAAGGAGCATATACTGTTCATTATCATCTTTTTTCATCTGCTAGAAAGGGAAGACTAATCAATTGCTCCTTCGACCTTTTATAAAGACATTTTTCAAGCAACCTTTAGCCTCCTGGCCTGGAGAAAAGTGTTCAGTAGGTAAGGAGTCCCAATGGAGTGAAAGCTGTTTTTTTATAGAATCCATTGCAGATTTTTTTTTTCCTCAGTGGTCACTTTTGAACCTAATGCAGGATTTCCACTTTACTGTTTGATTTGGGTAACTCGTATGTGTTGAGAGTGCCCAGGGAATTGGTACAGGCAGCTTTACGGGAAATCAGTCTTCTGACAAGTTGCCTGTCAAACCTCAGTTCTTGACATAGATGTCAGTGGTCTGTAAATGTCCTCACCTGTGTGCTCAGCCACCTCCTGCTCAGAAACTTGAGCCTTCAGTTGTCTTTGCCCTTCCTGTGCAACAAGCAGAGCCATCTGTACAGCATGTGCAAAGGTGTCAGTCCAGGAAGAAGACAAGGCGGAGAAATTTTAACAACAGTTGGGATCAGGATGGAAGCTGATGAATTTAAAAATATGGCTCTGGGGCAGCTCAGATCAACTTCCTTTTATGACTAAGCTGCCTGCCTGTCTTCTGTTGTATTTATACACTTTACAGCCTTCATCTTCAGATTCTTTGATCTTTCAATTGAAACATGAAAATGCTTCAGTCAGTGGGAATATAATGAACAATAATAATGCCATATTACTAATTACTTTTTTGAAATTAAAAAGTTAATGAGGAGGAAAATGGTGCTCTATTTTTAGTATGTTTCTCCCTTTCCCCATTATATGAAATAAGGTGAAGATTTCTGCAGACATGAAAGTGATTTATCCATAGGATTCTTCCCAGTGGACCTTCTGGGGTATTACTGGGACAGGAATAGTCAGGTCAGCCCTTTGTGCTGGGCTCATGCACTTAAATGAGTTCATCTTGGAGAGTCTTACAGAAGGGAAAAAAAAAAGCCTCTTCAGCATTTGGAATGTTCCTGTAGTTAATGTGTCTTCCATTTATTCTTCTATGCATTTACAACAAAAGACACTTCACCTCAACCATTCTGGCTTTTACATTTACTTGTGATTTGTGTGGCATCCAAGTTTAAGTGGCTTACAAGAAACTATAAAGTCATAATGCTCTTTGTAGACTCCAAGACTCATTTTTATTAATTTTCACTTGAAGTGGAAAAGTTTTCCTTTAAGTGCTATGCATGGAGGAGGAAGCGTTGAATGTGGATTAGAATTATTTTTTTCCCTAGTTGTTTAGGTCAATTAAAAACATCATAAGCAATTTATTATTTGTAAAGATAGATAAGGGAGCTCACATAGGGACAGTTCTTTTTGTAATTGTTGGGGGAAAAACATCCTGTGTGCTGTAAGAGGAGTTTAATTTTTAGTTTCCATAGCAACCAGAGCATGATTCTAAAAAGAAGTTTGGAAATTGGTTAAAGCAAGTGAACATTGTTCAGGTAAATAAGAGTGGGGTTTTTTGTTTTTGTTTTGTTTTGGTTTGGTTTTTTTAACTGAAGGAATTTGCGAGGAGTGAAGAAAGGAGTTAGAGTAAGGAAAAACAGTATCTTGGAGTGAGTTGAGTTGACCAGAGGAGAAATTATAGCAAGACCCTTGCCTTTTTTCTTCTCCTGCTGGTGTCACTGTGGACACACAGAACCTGGAGATGCTTCAGCAAGAGGCCCAAGAGAAAATAAGCAAGATAAGTGGAGCCTACGTAAACATGATTTTGAGGAGTGCTCAAAATATTCTTCCTAAATTTTGTCCTAGTGCCAAGGATTTGTTGGCTCCATCACCTGTTCCATTTTTTATTTTGATCATCCTTCAGTCATTTTCCTCACTATATCTTTCTCTTGAATGTTAAGATTCTTTAACTGTGGCTAGTATTTTGTTGTCTTTCACCTGGTGATTTGCAGCCCTGTGACTGAAATTAATGTTCTTTCACAGTCAATATTGGTAGCTGTTGCTTTCCACCAGTGAAAGGTTTGGGGATGGAATTAGGAGGCAAGGAAAGGTTTCTGTAGATACCGTCTGTAGATAATAGTCATGCGAAATCAACAGCTGCAGTCCATTCAAGAAATTATGTTCAGTTGCACAATTAAAAATAAGATCCAAACTCTATTTGACTTTTAATTGCATGTTCTCTCAGTTTTTTGAGTAAATTTGATTTGGGAAATTTCAGGAAAAGTCTGTTTTTTCCTGCTGCTTCCCAGTGATGCCTTCTCACAGCATTTTTTTACATGATCCAGTTGGAAAGACCATGCTTAGACTGGAATTGTAATTCAACATAGCAAAGTCTATCGCTTGCATGATTGAGATTCATCAGTAACTCTTGAGAGGGTAAGGAATTTTTTCATGGTAAATGCACAATTGCACCAGTGAATAAATACTATGGGAAAAAATGGTTGTGTCAGGAACTCTTGTTAGTAGTTTACCTGGCTCTGTTTCCTCTAAGTTCTTCACCCTCTGTGGGGATATGGCTGCAGAGGCTTGAAAGTCTCTTCAGTCATGCTGCCCCAGAATCTGCTTGAGGATTGAAGGAGGGGAGTGTGGGAGGAGTTCTTAAAGTGCATCTTGAGAACCCAGAAACAAGATGTGTTATTAGCTGTAATGGCAGTTGTCCCTTATAACTGTAAATCAAATGTTGTAAAGGTTGGACTTTCCTGTACGCTGTGGCTGCTTCATGTTGCTTTATTGGGGTTTTTTTCGGTCTGTAAGAGCTACAGACTGAAGGATACTGCTTTCAATTATTGAAATTCTTATGCAGCAATGGTGGCTTTTTATTGCTCATTGTCTGCATAAGGAAATTACTAGTTGTGGTAGGGCTGTGCAAAGAGAAAAAAAATCTGATACAATGGAGTTGAATCTGGGCTCACCTGTGATGTGGGATTGAGAAGAAAATCAGTAGGGTTTTCAAGGGTGCAGTTCTTATTTTTGTACAATTTACAAATGACTGGGTAAGATCTAGGCTTATCTAGTAAACCATTCCAGTGAAAGTTTGTTTCTTTTTTTTATTTATTTGTAAGTACCTTTTTCTTTTTGTTTATCAACCCTCAGTCTTACAAAGGTGACAAGTTGGCCCATTTCAGTAAACTGGGCTCCCTGTTCATTTTCTTTTTCCCCACCCTCCTTTGGATTTTTCCTGTGTGGGTGACCATGCACTGGAACAGACTGCACAAAGAGGGTGTGGCATCTCCCTCACTGGAGATACTCGAAAGCCATCTGAACACAATCCTGTGCCATGTGCTCTAGGGAAACCTGCTGGAGCAGGGAGGTTGGACTAGATGACCTTCAGTGGTCCCTCCCAACCTTTCACCCATTCTGTGATTCTGTGAATAAAAATTGTTGGCTACCACTGTAGATTTCCATGTATATAAATGAGATCCATATATTAAAGGTTTTCATGCCAACTGCAGATCACACTTGTAGCTACTCCTTAGTATTCAGCTGGTATATTCCAGCCGTGTGCATGGCATGCTGAGTCCTCAGGAGTCTCCCTTCCTCATTTACTGATGCTTCTTACAAATTGGCAGGTCTGGAGCACTGATGAAAATTGGTCATTCAGGGCACGGTTTAGAGGGAAGGCAGCTGCAGCAGAGCATCCACTGCAGTGGTAGGTGCACAAGGAAAGCTAATTTGTTCTGACAGTTCAACACACAGAGATGTAAATGTTTCATATTTGAAAAGGCAAACAAGTACAGTTGCAGGTCATTTTCAGAACAAGTGTGTTGATTCTCAGAGCTGTATTGTGCAAAATGTCTTGTATTGAAGCTGGATGCAAAATGGATTGGAAAGTAGGAAGAAGAATTGTAAAAACTACAAGTCTAAAAGTGTCATAGCACTATTCACCAGAATAATGCTGTCACCTTCCTAAAGGCAAAGTAAATCCCAGTATCTAATGTTATTTTTTGCTTACTGTGCTGCAGACACTCCTTGAGTCTATGGTGGATGCAGCAGAAAACCTTTGCCCAAATGTAATGAAGAAGGCTCGCATCCGTGAAGACCTCATTGAGGCCAGCACTGAGAAGATTTCCATCCCACGCACTTTTGTGAAAAATGTCCTCTTGGAGCAATCTGGAATTGATATTCTCAATAAAATTAGGTACTTTAAGAGACTAATCTAACAAAATTGGAATTTGGATTTTGTGTTGCGTGTATGTGTGTTTGTGTAGTAGAAGAATTTTGGAATGCTTTTGTGACTCACAAGAAACTATATTACGGCATTCAAAGAGCAGGAAATTGTCCTACAGGTCTGGGGAACTTAGTTCAGGTGATTCATATATTTGGAACCTCTAGGGATGTCAACTTGCATATGCTCTTTTATGTAGTGAAAGACTTGGTTTATGGTATTTATATAATGTTTTCATGACTGATAGTTTTTAAAAATAAAAACTGTATGTTCTCATGTAACACTGAATTAATGTAATAGAAGGAAATTGCACTATTTGATTTCACTGGTAGCAGTGCTTTGTCTGTTGTTACATTTGGTCTTGTCCTATAGCTGTAGCAATCACTTTAAAACTTTGTGTGGGATTTGTGCACAGCAGACAAATGTTAAAAAATGGAAACTTGGATATTCAAACCAGAAACCTGGAGCAGAAACCATTACCCTAAATAACTTAGTTTATCTTTAAAAAAAAAGAGGCTTTTACCTGACCTTTTACTGGTTTTTTTTCATATTTAATGTATACCAGAGAATGTATTTACACAGTATACTGTGGTTGACCTGTACTTAAATCTTCTCACATCCCTTCTGCCTGATGCTTGAAAAGCATCACGTTTTGCATTGTGTTGCTAATCTTTGAAGAAGAAGAAAACAGTAAGAATTCAAAAGTAGTTTTGCAGAGTGCAGTAAAATAGGCAGGAAAAGGTGTTAAAGACTTTAGCTATGCCTTCAGAGTGTTTAAAATGGTTGAGGGAATAAGTTTTCTTCACTTCAGTCCTGTCAAATAAATCTTGGCTCCCAGACAATAATGCTGTCTCATACTTGTAGAAGCTGGAACTGTCAGCGGGGTGAGGGTTCCACACTGTGACCCTTCCTGCCTTATGTTATTTGAAATTAATATCAGTAGCTGAGGGAGATACCTTCACTCTCATCATCTTTCCATTGTGGCTTGGCCACTGTTCTACCTCCCTATGAATTGCATTGCCTTTCCAAAGAGTTCCTTACCTTTTTCTCCAGGCTCTCTGCAGCAGCAGTGCTAGCCCCACACAGAAATAGCTTTGTTAATCCAGTGCAGCTCAGTCCACACATGAATACCATAAACCAAAATCATGTCACTTGCAGGCAAGTGTCAGTTTAAAGAGTTGGCCTTGAAAGCATTGAGGCAGCAGAGGTGGAGCTTTGGGCTGCAGCTCAGACAGCCATGCCTGTTGGCTCCAAATCAGCTGCCCTCCACAGCCAGAGCCTTTGGTGCTGTCACCAAGGATGGGACCCCAAGGGAGTTATTCATGGGGCACATTTCCCTGAGCGGGACTTACCAGGGAAACCTAAGCTCAGTGTGCAGGTGTGGTGGTGTTCCACATGTGTCTGTGCAGTGGAAATGGCTGATGTGAAGCTCTTGAGACAGAAAGTGGTTACCTAGAGCAAAAGAGGAAGCAAAGTTGTGATGGCATAGTCTGGAGAACCAGCGTTGTACACTTGTCCTTACTGGCTCAGCAGCACAAAAAGGAATTGAGGAAACGAATGGACCGTAGTTGTTCAGGGGAGTAGTGTTATATAGACAGCACTGTCCTGATCTCATTTGTCTGACATTCGTGTTTGTCTGACTTCAGTGGTGGAGTGTTCCTCCCTGAGTTTCACTTCTTATTTTTATTCAGCTCTCTTACCCAGATGTTTTCATTTCATCTCATGGAAAACTGTTAGAAGCAGGTTAAATATGGTACAGAGGCTCCTGTGTTTATTGTGTGATTCATGAGTTTATTTCTGAAACCTGCAGTCATGTATCCTGACACCCTCTAATGTTTTACTTCAAATAAAATGACAGCACTCTGGATAATCATCACACTGTTGAATGTGTAATAAAGACGAAAATCTCCTGCGTGAATTAAGTTCTTTCACTTTTAATCCTCACAGTGAAGTAAAGCTGACAGTGGCTTCTTTCCTGTCTGACCGAGTTGTAGACGAAATCCTGGATGCACTTTCCCATTGCCATCACAAACTGGTGAGTTTTCTCCAGTTGAGATCGAATATGCCAGATCTCAACAATGCCATTTATATTCATAACTTGTTCAGTTTCTCTTTTGACAGCTCTATTTTAAAATTGGTCTTATTTTCATTGACATCTTGGCATCTTTTGACATATGATTTTGGGGTTCTTGCCTCTTAGCTGTAACAAAGATGCAACCTTGGAAGAGACTGTATTATATATTTGTCCTGTTATTTTTTGAGCTGTTGTCAGATCTAGAACTAAAAATGCCATAAGGATGCAGCATTGAGTCATTAGTTAAGAGCAGTCCTAGTATTTATCAAGGTGAGAGTATAAGGCTTGGTTGCTCATAAAATGAGAGGTAAGATTTCATTCTTTAGAATTCTTTAGGCACTGCTGAGACCTTGTTTCCTCAATGAGTACATTTTGAGGTTACCTCAGAAATTTAAGTATCAAGTTTGAAGAGAAAGGAGTAGGAATGTAGAAAAGGAAGCACGGTTACTTGAAGGTCCTGAGCTGTTGGGAAGCACAGATATTTATTATAGAGGTACTTGCTTCATCAAGAGCAGAAGAAATAAACAACTGTGTATCCACAGAAAAACTTTTTTGCTTCTAATGCAGTGGGGCTTTGTAAGGACAATCCAGTACTCTTTTTTTAAAGAACTTAGTGGGTGGTTGTTTTGATTAAAGCTGCTCTTCATTTCTAATTGAAATTTCTCTCGCTTCAACTTGCAGTCATGATTTTTTTTCAGATGCTTTTCTCCCCAAGATAAGGGAACCATATATATTTCTCTTTATTTCCTCTCTGTGAAGGTCCTCACACACATAAAACAAATCACTCTTTCCACCGCCTCCCCCCACCCTTTTTTTTAATAGAAGACTGAGTTATTTGAGCATGAGTCCTTGTAATACAGACCAGAATTGTGTGGAGGTACAACCTCTGGTCTCTGGAGCTCTGCAGCAGCAACAGCCTGCTGTGGGAGAGACCACATGAATGAGCTCCAGTTTGTCCTGGAGGAGGCTCAGCTGGAAGGAGCAGTGACTGGGCTGTTTCTGTCCAGTGGTATTGCACAACCTGGACATACCCTGATTCCTGAACAGTACGTCATTTTCTCCAGCCTTTGAGTCACTTCACTGAAAATCCTCTACAATTTTTCCAGCTCTTTAAGAAGTTGCTTTTTAAATTATGGTTTCCAGAACTGGACAGACTATGTAAGTGTTTTAACCAGCACTCTGCACAGGAGTGAAATTGTTTTTCTCATGTTATTCCTTATTCCTTGTATTTACATTGCCAAGAATATAAGAATTCCTTTTGTCAGAGTTTCAGTGGTAGCTCATTTTTAGGATGGGGTTTGCTAGACGTCCCTCCCACTAAAGGCTTCTGGATGCTTGTTGCTTTTCAGGAGTGTGAAACTGAATAATTGCCAGTGCTCCTGACTTCTAAGGAATGACTGTACATTTTGGTTTGGGCCAATAATGCTTTGTGATTCGTTTTGGCCTACGTTACTAACATATCCCTTTCACCATTTAACTCTGCCATGTTTCTGTTAGCTGGAAGTTCTTTCACATAGTACAGCACTGATGAAAACCTTGAGGAGTACTGGTCTCAAAAAAGCTGCTAGAGGAACTCCTGTTTCATTTGACACTGTTAATCTTCAGCTGACAGCTGCAGTCTGAGAGCTAGCAGCTAGTCCTTAGTACAGCAAAGATTAAATGCACTGATACGGTTCTCAGCAAGCTCCTTAAATTGAGTGTCATGTTCTACTAATTCAACCACCCACAGTGTCTGTGTTTGTTGCATTGGCATAGTAGAGTTTGAGGCAACTTTGAAAAATAAACTTTGTTTGACAAGACCTCAGTTTGCCTCAGTGATGATGATTAGCATTAATTATTATTGCAGCTATTTTGGTGTGCTTGAAGATGAATCAATAGCAGGTCTCCAGCTGCTTTTCTTAAGTAAACAGCAGACTAAATGAGCTATGATTGACTCAGGTCAATTTTACCTTTTTTGATGGTTAACAAAACTGCAATCCATTGGTTGTCCTGGGTTGTGCTGATGTTAAGTAGTGGACTACAGCTCTCCCTAGCTGCCTCTTTGAAGACTTCTGTGACTAACTGATTTGGGACAGCTGATCTTCAAATATTTGCTTTTAGCAGATGTTTATTTAATATTCTCTTCAGTTATCAAAAGAACTAGAAAACATTTCATCATTTTCATGACATCATGAGCATACTCAATTCCAAATACAATCCAGGCTGGTTTATATAATGTTCTCTCTGGTCCTAGAAACAGTTTTTGCTATGCAGGTCTAAAAATAGATGTTAACAACAACTAACTGTTGTTACAGCTTTTCCCTATCTATTTCTTCACTGAAACAGAATTGAGGTATTTAAAACTGTGTTGTTTTTGTGAGTAGCAGATTATAACATTTTGGCAATTGCATAATTATGGAAATTATATTGGCTCATACTGTACATGTCTTTGTGTTTGTTAATTTAAAAAAATGGTTCAAGGAAAAGTTTCCCTTCCACACTTTTGTTTTCTTTATAAAACAAGCCCAGTGTTAAGACTAACCAACATAACTCCTTTTGTACTTGGTCTTCCAGGATCTCTGATCACTGAAATTCTGTAAACTTTCTGGCTGGGTTCTCTTTGTCTTTTTTAAGTTTGACAGGTGTGTTTGTGTCTTCATCTTTGTCTCCAGGCTGACCATTTGACCAGACGTGGCAAACCACTTCCACAGCAAGAATCACTGGAGATTGAGCTGGCTGAAGAAAAACCCACTAAACGCTCTATGATCACAGTGGAGGAGTTGACAGAGATAGAACGTTTGGAGGATCTGGACACTTGTATGGTAAGACACATTCCACAGCCCATGTGGTTACATGCACAGGTAACTGAAGGAAAGATGCTTTTCAGAGTATCATTTAGCAAATTCATGGTATCAGGAAACTGAAGTTAGGAATTAGCTTCTAGAAGAAGTAAATGTTAGCTTGGAGGATTTTGTTCAGCAGAGGAAGAGCTTTTCCCTTTTCTTCACTTCTTTCATTGTACCTGTTCAAGGGCCTTTCCTTTGCATACACTGCTGCAATCAAGCCAGTACAATAAACACCTCTTCCACTGGGCACACTTTCACAGAGGTTCAGTTGAGGTAATAAATTGGACCATGCTTTCCTTTGACAATGTGCTGCTTTCTGCCTTTGTCTTCCTTCTACTTGGCATGGATTCCTTTCACCCTTGACAAAAAATATTTCTGCCTGGAAGTTATGTTATTGGCCATGAACAGAAGTTGATTTATATGTGACTTTATGATAAAGATAGCTCTGTGCCACATCATCATCCTTACAAGATGTGAACCCAGGTGATTGCAAATAAATGTGTTGCTAACTGTTCTCAATCCACCAAAACCGATTGCCCTCCACCCAGCTCTGTCTGTTGGGGAACTTTACTGTGGACAGGAATTTTAGGAAGTGTTCCTCTGCTACAAATTAGTCAGTCTAATAGGTGGTCACTACTGCAAGGGATGAGCTTTTTCCTCTACCTTCCTTCCCGATTCCTTGGCCATGTGCTTTCACCAGAAACTAAAATAGCAGAACAACTGATTGCAACTTTTTGTAGAAGGTTTGTTGATTCAGCTCCCTCAGTAAACATACTGCAGAGTCAGACAGCACAGGAACCCTGCTGCTCCTTTCTGCAGCAGCTATCTGTTGGTCTCATTTATCTGTAAAACAAAAGCACACCTTTGCTGGAAATACCAACTTAAAATAGGTTCTCTCTCCCTTCCAAATCTCCTGTTTCACTGAGAGTTGATTTGATACAATATTTGTCTGAGCATCACAAATCCCTGTGAGGCTTGTGGTGTTGATTACATTATCTAGTTCATCACTGGTGTTATCACCTTTCAGAAGCTTCCCATGGCCAACATTCAGTAATCATTTTGAGCCCTAGCTCCTATGGGAGAGACATTCCAGTAAAATATGTGGCATCTGAGCACTATACCTGTAACTTAGTTGTTGCGTGCTGGCTTCATATACAGAAAACTAAGCTAAGGGCTCATTTTGACACCCCACCCTCTGCCTTTAAATTTATTCTTGCAGCCTGTTAAGGATAGTAATACTGGAAATGTGAAAAATAGCTCCTGTCTTTATCTCATATCACCATGGTTATATGAAAGCATCATATCACTCTGCTGTTATCTTTCACTTTGGCCATATTAAAATAATGGAAATGTGATGCTGCTTACACTCTCTAAAAATGCATTAGATGCTAACTGTACTTATCTTCAGAAGTGTTTATATCTGTCTTCATTCTCTTCATTCACCCTCATCTTGCACAGAGATTCAAATACCTTTGTGACCCAGTTTCTCATCAGTATCTAATTTCTGAAGAGAATGAAGCATCAAATAAACATGAGACAGTAATCTTAGTCAGTGCTAAAGAATCCATTTATTAAAAATTGTAATCCATATTTGGGAGCTGTTTTTTGCATCCTGACTGCAAATGCTGTTGGTTGCTGCTGTAAAAATATAGAAATAAATAGATGAATTCATAGAATAGTTTGAGTTGGCATGTGGTTCTATGGACAGGGACATCTTCCATTAGACAAGGTTGTTCAGAGCACAATCCAATTTGCCTTGGACACTTCC
The DNA here is from genome assembly GCA_013400515.1 of Erpornis zantholeuca. Taxonomy (NCBI): domain Eukaryota; kingdom Metazoa; phylum Chordata; class Aves; order Passeriformes; family Timaliidae; genus Erpornis; species Erpornis zantholeuca. Next base: position 22,370 of record VZTN01011178.1, read on the forward strand.
AGAGATGGGACATCCACAACTTCTCTGGGCAACCTGTTGCAGTGCCTCATCACACTCACAGTAAAGAATTTCTTCCTAATATTCGTATCAAAATCCACCCTCTTTCAGTTGAGGCCATTTCTCCTTTTTTTCTATCACTACATGCCCCTGTAAAAAGTCCTGCCTTTTTGTAGGCCCCCTATAGGGTCTTTGTAAGGTCTCCCTGGAGCCATCTCTTCTCCAGGCTGAACGACCCCAGCTCTCTCAGCCTGTCTTCGTAGGAGAGGTGCTCCAGCCCTCTGATCATCTTCATGGGCTCATCTGGATTCACTCCAGCAGGTCCACGTCCTTACATTGGGGGCCCCAGAGCTGGACACAGCACTCCAGGTGGGTTCTCATGAGATAGGAGAACCCATTTAGGTTTTTTTGCAACTAAAAGCACCTTAAGAATGTATCTTCTGTGTGGAGTTAGTAACTTCAAAGACAGCACTTTCCAAATGATTTATTTTAGGTATGGGAAAATCCTGCAGATTTCACATATTCTCTTGATAAACATAACCTGATTTGTGGGAGCTTTTAAGTGTCACTTAAAATTTGTGTGGAAATGAGGAACCTTCTGAAAGGGACATCAGTGAATGCTTTATGAGCTGTCAGTGCAGGACAGATACATTGCTGAGAGAAGCATATGGTTTTATGACCTATAATTAGGAACCTAGTTTCTTTTGATTATTTTTAATCTTAAATGAGAAATAGCTATTTAGATGTTACTTCCAGAGGGGCATGGACACTGCCTTGCTTGGTCATTGAGAAATCCCTAAGCATTATGAAGTGTGATGATAAAGCAGATTTTAGCACTTTGATTAGATGATGCTCCTGGCTGTGTGTTAGGCAAACCTCAAACCTGAAACCTTGAATTGCAGCTTGGTATGGTGCTTGTTTGGGAGCCTAATCTCCTATAGCCAAAAGAATTTGGAATATAGGATGAGGCTGATTGTGTTGCTGTCATGCCAGAGAAAACTTGCCTCTTCTAAGCCCAGCCTTGCTCCAGCTGGCTGTCAAGATGTTCTGGGAAGAAAAGATTTTGGTCATGAAGGAGAGGCACTGAGCTTGGACCACCATTTGGGGGAAGCTGTTTCCCATTTGCAAAACAGGATTTGTTTTGCAAACCCCCATTATGTTCATAAATTCTTCAGCAAGCCTATTTATGTCAGTATTCTGGCTGGGGTAAACCATACAGCAGCATGTTGTTCCTTATCAGCTTCCCTTGAAGCTGTATTTGAACAGCTTTTGTGGGGGAAAACCGGATTTGGATTCCTGTTTGACTGTGAGTGCAGGTAGATTGTGTAGAATGACTTGTGGGTGAGGTGGATGTGTTGGTAATAAAATCTTTATGAGCTATTTGTTTTTATATGTGTATTGGAAGCCAAATACAGAGAAGTTTGGAGTGCTTGGACTGGCACTACAGGGATCCACTGCGGGTGGTAGAGTGAACAAACAGGCACTGTTTCAGAGCCTGCCCACCTATTCTCAAACAGGGTGCAGAGTGGCTGTGGCTGGGAGGATTTCCCTGACAGAGTAGAAATTTAGATATGTGTAAACAACACTGACAAGATAGAATTAAATATCACACATGGGCTCACAAAATACATCACTGAAAAACAGACACTTAAATGTTGTTTCTAGTATCTTCTGTTGCGTGAATTAGGATTTCCTAAATGCCAAACTGTGCAGTGAACTCTTATTAGCTTCAGATTAGGGTAAATTTCTCATCCAGCCTTTGACAGTGGCCTGAGAGCCCATGATATGAAAGACTTGTCAGTCATACCAGCATCTACCAGTCTGTTAAATGAGCTGTGAAGAACATTGGGAGCAATTGAGTGGTCCAGCGTAGGATGTGATTGCTGGAACATTACGCATCTGAGAGTTTCTGATTTCTCTGAGCTGCACTACAGTAAATTGATGCTTCCCTAATCTACAGCTGTCTTAGTTGTCTACATTTAATTAGAGCTGCATTGATGGTAATAAGTCATTAGATAAAAGTTGCACACAAGTAAGATGGAAAGAAAAATCTCTATGCAGAAAATGACTCGCTCTTCTCAGATGAGAGGAAAAACCATGGCCTGCTTTTCAGAGCTCAGACTCAGTCATGAATTAACTTCATAAAATAGTATGGTTTGTCTAAATTTTTCTGTGCCTGTATGATGAGTGTGTCACATATTCAAGTCATGCATGCATTTTAAAACTAACTTTAAATAATGCACCCTTTGTTACTGAGACTGAATATCATGTGTCTTGGTATGTGTAATCGTGTAGGTCGATACTAACTGATTTTAATTTGCATAGTGCTTCTAGGTGTACTTTATTCTTTCATGTGCATTAATACTTTGCAGATGTAAGAGATACTAAATAATGCTCAATTCTCCACCAAAAGATAGTGGAGCATCTTTGTTAGATTGTGATTAACACTTATTTTCTAAAGTGGGGGGTTTTTAGCTATTTGAATGTTATTTTGGCTTCTAGAATACTAAATAGAGCTCAATAGAGTTGAGCCACTATTTAAAGGTGTTTTGAGGGAAATAGCTTTTCTTCTACTAAAAATCCATGTACCCATAATTTTTTTTAAATGTCTGTTTCAGCAATATAACTTTATTACTATAGGTAGTAACAAGTATACAGCCAGGATAAGCATTGCTTTTAGAGCAAAGCAGAGGTTATTTGTGTTATGAAGAGGTATGGCAGGAAGTTATTTGAAACATGTAAAGGAATTGTAGGTTGTAATACAGAAGTTTGCCTATAACTCTTCTTTAAAGCATTTCAGTGTAAGATTGAAACACTTGGATGTTCAATTGTGTTTGAAAAAATGCTAGTGGCTAATAGGAAAGGACTGCCTGTGATGAATATTGAGTCTTAGCCATTTCTCATCTATTTCTAATTTTAATCACAGGAATTGTTCTGTGACTTTAATGGAGGAAGGTTTAAAAAAAAAAAACACTCATGAATAATATATATAAGCTCTTTATTGAACAATAGATTTCACCTGTAGAGTAGAGAAGAAAATTTGCAGGAATAGCAGAACACTTGTATATTGGTGGAGTATGCTTTTCCTGGCTAGCCATTGTCAAAGATTTAGCAGGTGAATCCTGTATTCAGGTGAAGACTTATGACCTTGTGTGTTCTGAAGGACAAGGAGTGTATGGACCTCAGTGTTTTCACAGAAAAGGAAGAAATGGCACTTACCGAAAATAAAATTATTTTTAAAAACTAACTAAAAAAACCACCTGAAACCCATAAAGCACTACCTGAATGCTTTTCTCCCCTGATCCACCCACAACCCCTGCCCCCGCTCCCAGAGGGAGAGATTCTCTGGTATGCCTTGACTTACTACCACATCTGATTCTTGCTGCTCTCTATTTACCTGCAACAGAATTGTCTCAGGCATAGAGAGTCAGCTTTTTGGATGAAAGACTGAATACCTACTGCAATAAAATCCCCTTTTCCTGTTTGGAACATATGTTTCCATATGTTCTCCTGTGCTATAAATAAAGCTCCAGCTCTGTGACTGACTTAATCCAGCAAAAATCATTTTCTTTCTGCTGAAACATTTCCACTTTCCCCCGTTCACAGTTCTCACTTTCCTGCCCACACCCTCACGCTTGTGCTGGTGTTCACAGAGCTTCACAACAAACTGGGTGTGGGAATTGAGTCGAGTGACAATTAAGCTTTTAACGGAGGATTTCTTTCCCAGGTTACAGACCAACTAGTCCCCTGGTTGAGTCCACAAAACAAATCCTGAGTGGCAGAAACAAGCAGACAGGGATGAGGGCAAAGGCAGCAGCTTGGATGAATGCTGGATTAAATTGATTGTGACACTTGAGTTTCTCTCTTGTATGCATTAGCAGGAATGGGCCTTTGATGTGCAGTAAATACAGCACTCTGTGGGAAGCTAGAAACTGGCATTATGGTATGTGAGAGCATTCTTGGCTTCTGAAAAGGCTCACAGGCATGAGAGCAAATCTGCTTCAGTGGGAGTCCAGTCATATTTCTGACTCATCCCAAACTAGGACAGTTCATGGAAATATCACCAGGAGGAGCAAAGCACAGTGCCAGAGTCCTCCTTAAGCCTTTCCCTACACATGCAGTGCTGTGGCTGAGAAAGTGCCAAACAAAAGGAACCAGTGTGATCATTTTGCAGAATATCTTGTTTATCTGCAATTTATGTGTTATCCTCATTAGTATTATGAATACATTAATTTTAATAGTGAATATTTATTACCTGTCTTTTCCTGGTTTTCTCTATATACAGTTTTGCAGCATCCTCACTGCCCATCTCCATGTTTATTGAATTATTATTGTTACATGTATAGACTACAGAGTACAGACTTATGAGGGGTTACATGTTCCCAGCTGAAACACTCTAAAAAAAACCTGGATTTCAGTGTCTTTTCTTGGTCTCTAAATGGAAGGAGGTGATGGATAATTTGTACATACTTTGTTTTTCTTAAACCAGCTGAGATTTCTTAGAGTTCAAAGCTGTTTCTCATAATCTAGGGTACATTATTGGCACAATATGAAGTAAATGAAGAATGTGATAAACTGTGTAACATGCACTGCATGCTTGTTTAAGAAAAAAAGATAGTAAAAAACTGGGGATTGCTTTCTGCTTAGGTTATAGGAAGAATTGTGAAGTGCAGCTGCTGGGTATTCTGTTTGGGTGGTGACACCTGTGCCAGGCACTTGTCTTCCCATAATACTGGTGCCTTAGCAGATCCAGATTTGTGTTGGGGGTGGAGAGGAGGGTGTGTAGTTGTTGTGGTTTAATCTGCCAGGCAGCTGAACACCACTCTCACTCCCCAGCAGTGGGATGTGTGACAGAATGAGAAAAAAAGTAAAACCCATGGTTTGAGGAAAAAAAAAATTAATACAGCAGAAAAGGAAGGGGGTATAGTAATAATGATGAGAGAATATACAAAACAAGTGATTGCATGATGCAGTTGTTCAGCACCTGCTGACCGATGCCCAGCCAGTCCCCAAGGAGCAGCCACCACCCCCTGGCCAGCTACCCCCAGCTTTATAAGCTGAGCAGGGCACCATATGGTGTGGAATGTCCCCTTGGTAAGTTGGGGTCAGCTCCCCTGGCTGTGCCCCCTCACAGCTTCTTGTGCACCCCTACTCTCCTTGCTGGCAGGGCTGTATGAGAAGCTGAAAAGTCCTTGATTTAGTGAAAGCACTGCTCAGCAACATTTAAAAACACCAGCATGTTATCAGCACTATTCTCATGCTAAATCCAAAACACAGCACTGTACCAGATACTAGGAAGAAAATTAACTTGTTCCCAGCTGAAACCAGGAAGGCAGTTACATCCTTTGTGGCAGTAATTGTCTTGCTGAGTTTCTATCATTTTATTTCATGAAAAAGCCACATTGAAATGAGAGTTCAGTAACAAGCCACTCTCTGAAACACTGGTCTCAAGAGCTGAACTTCCCTGCCAGGATTTTAAGAGGGAGTTATTACTAAGAAGTTTGTCTGTGGCAGATAGAAAAATCTTGAACATGCAGGTGTGAAGTCTGTAGGTAGTGCCAGCCCTGGCTGCTCAATCCAACCAATTTCCACTCTGCTAGCAAGAATTTGAATGCCCAGGCTGCCTGCAGGCAGGCACCAGGGAACTGTCACAGGCTGTCACAGCTGCTGATGGACACCCATCCACCACTTGGTGGAGAGGTGACTGTCCCTACCTGCGTTTGCTTGCCCATTCAGCCAGCAGCTAAATCACCCAAGGGATCACCCAAGAGCTCATTTACCTGCTTCAGGTTAAGTTAACAGGTTATGAGGGCAAACCCCTTTTACACAGGTTGGGTCAGGGGACACTCATGTGATCCCTTTTTCCAGAAGAGCCATGGAGTCAGTTGATTTTCCGCAAAAACAGATACAGAATCATCTTCCCACCGCCTCTGCTTGTAAGAACCTTCTTGTTATTTCCCATGGTAGATCAGCAGGAGCTCCTTTGGAGTAGTTCTTGCCAAAATCTCTGCTCTGGATCCTTTGGCAGAGGCACAACAGCAAGCAGCAGGAGAATAACCTCTGATAGTGCTATTTCTGTAGCACACATCTCTCTGCAGCCATGATGTGTCGCAATTCAATTAGTATCTGGCAAGCTGATCTTCTCAAATGGTTGAGGTGTTTTCTGTATAGGTTGTATGGTCTTTTCTGCTGCTTTTTGATTCTCCCAGCATCTCAGATGAAGAACTTGGCATGTGGTACTTAATCTGTGTTGTCTGGGGAAATCTTGTTTACTCTGAAATCTGGAGAGCCTACTGAAAATAGCACATGCATGAATCTGTCTCACTAAGAGTGCTTCATGGTTCTTGTTTCACCCAGAAGAACATGAGGCTTGCCTTTTTTTGCTCTGCAAAACTGATACTTCATATTGCAGGGATAAAAGACTGTTCCTCACAGGAAGGGGAGAGAGAAAGGCTGTGTTAGGGCAGGCAGTTACAGAGTACCATTAGACTTAGCTCTATTTTGTCAAGGAAAAGTAGGTTAGGATATGCTGGTTTACCAGGATAGGAACTTAACAATAAATAAATAAAAGAAATCAAGCATACAAACTGCCAAAAGGCTAGAAGACAGCTTCCAAGTCATCAAGTCTCATCACTGCCATCATCGACAACTGTATCACACAGCCTTTTCATAAATCTATCTCAAAACATTTTTCTGTTAGACTAGAGGAGAACATAGAGGTAGTAAACATACTTTCTTTGGATGTTATTTAGGTCAGCTAAAGCCTCATTACAAAACGGTGGATGTATCTCTGGAGTGAGATTGTATCTCATGTTAGATCAAGTTACTGTGAATTTTTCAGGTCAGTAGTGGCAGGATTGGAATACTAATCCAAAACCAAAAGCGCTTAAACAGAAGAAAGAATCTTCAAGTATGCAGGTATTAAAGAAAACTAAAAGAAAAGAACAAGAGAGAAAAACAAAGCAATAGAAAAGTCAGGTTAGTTTCACTCAAAGCTGATCAGAACCTCATTTTGTCTTGTACAGTTTAGCTATGAGTCATTTCCAATACCACAGTATTTAGATACTCTTGGGAAGTTTGTGTACATACAGTCAGCACTTAACTCCATGTTTATGGGTGAGCAGTCCTGCTTTGCAGGGTAGGCATCTTCCAATCTTTTCAAGATTTCTTGGAGGTTTTTGTCCCTCCTTGGCTCATGTCCTTCCTTTAAAGAGTCTGACCAAGCAGCATTATTTAAATCCTGTGTCTCACTTGAGTTTCATCACTGCATAGATCAGCATTTAATTTTTGCCATCCTCTCTTGGGTAAATCATGATTGGCATTTTCTATGAGTTTGTTTTAGAGAAGAAACTCAGATACTCTACCCCAGTATTTCTGTTTCTCATAGAGGATCTTAGAATATTTGCTCATTGCCTGTCAAGATATTTCCTGTTTTCAGTAGGAAGATATCCTGATATAGTAGACAGGATTTAAAATTCAGACATTTGAGAGGGTTTTTTTAATGTTTTAGTTCATAAAGAATATTTTGAAGTGTCCGAGGGATATAAAGATTTATTGTGCATGCTGGAGTGGTGTCTGAAGCAATATTTTCTGTGAGAAAATAACAACAGCTCGAGTGTGCCTGGGTTTTCAAGAGTAAATCTTCCCATCATAATTCTGAGCATAGAGTCCACTTGCTCTTCCAGGGTAAACTGCATCTGGCTCACCGTGATAAGTCTCCCTGTAGCATTTCCCTTATCAAATGTGACTACAAGCAATGCATCATCTGCCCACAAAGGGTCTGACATCGGTGGCAAGATGACTGGTTGTTCTTCTCTGGATGAGTGCTTATCCTTTTTGGACTATTCATTTCAGGTTGTTGGAAGAAAGGAGAGATTCAGAAGTTGTGTTGGTTCTCAGTCCTGGAAAGCTGTAGGGTGGGCAGGTACAACAGTTTTTATTCATAAAATCATCATATGGTTTGGGTTGGAAGAGACCTTTAAAGATCATCTTGTTCCAAGTTCCTGCTATGGGCAGGGACAGCTTTGCTAGATCAAGTTGCCCTGAGCCCCCTTTGTCCTGGCTTGGCCACCCTTTCAGGAGAACATTGCCCCTGAGTCACTTTAATGATGTTCTTGCCCAGGGCACCCCATACATATGATAGCTGTTAAAGAACTGCTTAAGGACATCTTGAACAGCTGTCCACCCCTCCATGTTTGCTGAGTTTAAAGGCTTTTTTTTCTTGATGTATGGAAGATTAGGTCATGAACAAAGTAATTTTTGGGTCAGCATTTGCCAGCTGAAGGTAATAAACAGTGACAAGCAAGCAGGTTGTGGTGACTTAAAGATATAGTTTGTGCAAGCTGACCTGCAGCAGATCTCTATTCTGCACTTAGTTTTTAACTAAAATAACCATAAAAGCAAAAGTAATGTAGTTGGAAGCATCCTCTTGGATCATCTTGAAGCTCAGTACTGTAGAAGATGTTAACCTCTTCGTGAGCAAATAGAAAACAGAACTGATGCTATGGAGAATTGCTTTTTCTTTAGCAGGTGGTAGTTTGCAGGCATGAATTCCTTTCAGGATACTAATTCAGAACATGGAATTAAACATTGGGTTTAATAGTTTTAGGAACCACTCAGTTTAACTCATGTGTCTGGTTTTTCACTCTTCATAATGAAAGCTTTGACTGTTTATATGCAGAAATGTTTATTAGCAGGAATTATACATGACTTGAAAGATGCAAGTGCAGAATTATTAATTAAAAGAAAATACTGAAACGCTTGATGAAATATCACAGAGTACATGAGCCACATCTCAGCAAGCAGAAAAGCAAAGATTTCTTGGCTAGTGAAATATAACAAGCTCAAGGGCAAATCTACTGAACTTATTTTACTGCAGTGCTACTCCTTTTCTTTCAGAAAATGTTTCTCTACAAAGTAATTCTAAAGGTCAGGTTACATGAGACTAATTGAATTAATTCTGAACCACAGCTCCTTCTCTAGAAATTCAGCTCTTGAGGGAGGGAAGGAAATAAACAAACATACTCCTGAAACTTACATACGGATTGTTTGTGTGCCATATTTATTCACACTATATACTCTTCCTATCCATCAAACAATCATATTTCTATATAGAGTACAGAACTCTGAAATATAAAGGTATGGACTAGATCTCTGCTGATGTAAAAATGCATAGTTCTACTTTCAGGACTGTGAGGGGCTTTGCTCTCCTGTCTATTGGAAAATACTCCATTAGCTGTCATAGATTTTAGCATTGCATTTAACTTTCCAAGGACAATGGCACTCGAGGAGGAGATTTTAAGGGCAGTGGCTCAGGTTACTGTCACTGCCAGTGGGAAGTGCATCACTGATTTTCTGAAGCCACATGGAAGGTTTCACCCTGGAAATCATGTCATGAAATCTTCTGTAGCTGAAGTAAGCAATAACAGCTTTCTAGTTTCTAAGGTTTTCTGTACAGATGGTGAGGTACCTGCATGTCCAAAGACTTCATGTGCAAAAACCAGAACTGAACAATTTGCTGCTCTGCTTTATGAAGTATAGCTGGAGTTGTTTTTTTTTTAATGTGTGCCATCTGTCAAAGGTAGTTAGGAGACTAGAAGAAGCATGGGGAATGCTGATTGAGTGAACTGGTGTCATGGCAGCTTTAGAGGTTAGGCTTCCTTACAGCAAACAAAAACAGCAGGACTTGTGATAAAATACCTTGTTTTATGAAGAAATAAGAGGATGCTCTTTCTTAAAATGGTATACCCCACAAAATCCATAGAGCTGAAGTGGTATAGCACTGGATAAATATGTTCTGTTAAATTCCTTCGAAATATTTTTTCTGACATCTCAAACCTCATTGTCACAATGTTATAATTCCACTATGCAATTTCTGGTTTTGTTTGGGTTTAATTATCTTGTGATTTTTGGTTGTGGGTTGGTGTCTCGTCTTCAGCAATGGCCCATGTACACTGGGAGGCAGACCACTTTATTTTGCAATTGTGCTGAGAGCAAAGGGAAGGGTTGAGAGGCCTCATGGTCTGCAGCACTTTGGGGTCTGAAGACTGGCATTAGGCTCCCTGCAGGGCAGCCAGATTCCTTGGTGGCTTCAGGCAAGTCCCTTGGTCCTTGCTTTGCTTAATGGTGCTTCCTTGTCTGACCTGTTGCCTGCTGTGTGCCTCTTTCTCCCACCTCCCTCCCCACCTACAAGCTGTTTAGCACCTTTTAAGTGCCTCAGTAGTCATCACTGAAGTGTGGAAGGTAGGAGTTTCCATAAGCCCTTGTTGGATCAGGACCATAGACTGTAAACTCCCTCAAATCCTGGCATTGCTTCCATTTATGTGTGTTACTTTGCACTTTGCTCCTAATCACATTTCCAGCTGCCTATATAATATAAATAACTTTCTTGCCTATGCATTAAATAGACAGAAAATGCTGGAGTACTGCCACGAATGCTGACTGAAAGAGAATCAGTGTTGCAGATTTATTTTTTGAAGTGTGTGGGAGTACTTCTAAGATTGTTTCAGTTTTCGAGATGTTTGTCAATGGATTCTGCACTCTCTCCAGCAATCTCAGAGCAGCTGTAGTGAATGGTAGTGTAGAAGATGGGCAAGAGAAGAGAACATAGATTCTGACAGAGAAATTGAGTACGAGTTTATGTGTGCATGGATAGCACACAGAAAGGAGAGTAATGTGGGGGTTTGTTTGATTCACTGCTAGCTGAGAACTCTGGCATGAAGCCAAAGTCTCTGAAGCTAAAAGAAGATAAAGACAAAAAAACCCCCCAAAACCTTGAGGCAAAATCCCAACAAACAAACAACTAACCATGAGAACAGCAGAAAAATAAAGAACAGGAGCTGTGTGCAAGAACATGCAGCACTTTCTTAACAAGATGTTTAATCCAGACCGTGACTACTTCTGCCACACTCTGCTAACACCTGCAGTGTAGTTATAGCAGCAGTTCCCATTCAACTTGAAAGCAAAATCACACTTCTAATAATTGTTTTTTCTAACCCTGAATTTGGGAGGAGCATGATTGGTCATGAGCCATAGAAAAGATGGGATATGGTGTTGCTTCATTTCCTATGACGGCTGTGCTGCTTCCTTTTTTTTTCTTATAATTTTTGAAGGGAAGAGAAAATGTTGTGCTTTAGTCATGAAACAGCATCTTTCTCATATGCCAAAAATGCTTGAAAGTCTGTGCCTCTAAATCTCCTTGTAGAAAGGAGAAATGCTGTTGCTTTAGTTTAGGTTTATTTAAACCTCAGGAGAACAGACTTGCATCTTTTCATTCCTTCAGGAGAAGCATTTTTTTTTCCTTGCTTGCTTGCACACCAGAACAAACTGGCAATTTTTAATTCAGAATCTTCCTTCAGACTAGGAAATAATAGAATTACATTTTTTTTCTTGCTACCGGTGCCAGCAAAATGGAAAAACACAGTGCACTGGGACAGCAGGTGTCAGGTTGGCACCATTGGTGAGTGCCATATATTGGAAACAAATGTCAGAAAACCTTAATTTGTGCCAATATAGATCAAACGAGACATTGCATCCTTCTCTGGTTATCCTCTGGAAGTACAAAAGGTATAGCACTTCCAAATGCAAGGGATTTTTACCTCATTCTTGCATGTCACCTTTCCTGCTAAGACTTCCAAGCGTTTTGGCTTCAGTTTTCTTTATTTTGGTGATTCCTGGTTTTGCCTCCTTTCCTGAGAACTGCTATTGCTTTGTCTTCCCCATTCATATTCTTTTTTCTTTCTTTTTTGCTGCATGGAGACTCTCTGCTGTACAAGTGTAAGTATTTTTTTAGCTCTGCTGTTTCTGGCCTACTTGTTTATGTTTTTGTGCTCCATTTGCCTCTGTACTGCCTTGAGAGTCTCCTGGGAGACTGTAGTGCCATCCTTCTGCACCTACAAATGAAATAGGCAGTGGTTCAGGAATGAGATTGGATTTACAAAAACGTTCAGCTAATGTAGCACCTGATTTAAAGGATCCCTTAGTTTTAAGACCAAACCAAAGCAGAGTGCTGATGTTGGAGATATAAGCACAAATATTACTGCTCAGAAGGAAAATCTGTTGATTTGGTTTTATATTCCATCATACAGCTTAATGAAAGAATAGTCCTTAACATGTTCTTGAAGCTGAAAACCGATATGTTGAAGGGAGACTGGTGGGGAGTTGAATTTCGAGAGGGAGCAGCAAGTTGTTCATTAGTTTGTTTGAAATCTTTTGAAAGGGAAGTGACAGGAGGGTCACAGAGCATCTCTGTATCTAACAGGATTGAATATAAATTACTTTGGAGTGGGAGGAGAAAAACATGGAAATAAGCATATGCCTCAGCACTGAGAGTAATTTCAATTATCTGCATAAACAAGGAAAGAATCTGAGATCCTGTTTCTGAAAGTACATTGTTTTCTAGCATTCAAAACAGAGCTATTTCAAGTTGTTGTTTTTAATTCCCAAAGTACTAGTGTTCTTCCACAGCTGGTGGTATCATTTCAGAAAACTCCAGAGAGCTCAGATAGTTTTGTGAGGAAGGCAGGCAGAAGGGAGGAATCTGGAAAGGTGATCATGGGAAGAGATCCTGGGAGCTTAAAGTTAGCAAGGACACATGACAGTGTCTAAGTGAGCCCTTATTTGGAAGTGTGGTAGAGATTTGCTGGCTCACATCTACTGCAGAGGGGGACACTCATGGAGCCATCTCCTGAGATCTCAGTGGCATAGGTGCATGCAGACTTCCAAGAGGTCCTCTCAAATTCCAGAGATGCTGTTTATTTCTATCTGTTCTGCCAAGCAGCCTACAATGTGCTCATGGAAGAGTCGGCAAAACAAGGAAGAATTCAGGAGGTGGTGTGCTAGAATGGAAAATCTTTGGAAGATGTGTATGAGGGGAGGTTGATACTAACAGCTATTCCTCTGTAAAGGCCACAAGGGAAGCATAAGACTGGAGAGCCACGTGCTTGTGGGGCCAGAGGTGGTGGGAAAGCAGAAAATGTGTTTCTGCCAAAGCCGAACTGCTCCCATGAAGTATAGGAAATGGGGCTAAGGGTGGGGAGTTCAGATATCTCTTCTAGCAATGACATGTGCACTGCTGCTGTAGCAGACTGTGTGGTGGCTGAGATGTTAAGCAGAGATTAAGCCTAATATTTTGTAAAAGAGCACACTGGCCTATTTAAATTAATGCTTTGACCCATTTTGCTCTGCGTGTGATCTAGAAAGTTCACTTGGCAAGAAGCCTTTCATCTGTGCACTTCCTAAACAGGCTAGAAAACAGAAGGTTTTCAAATAAAAGTGTTTGTGGAGCTGTTATTCATGCTGTTAAAGCAAATGGGAAGCATCTCTATCCCTCTGCCTTTATCCCCAGCAACCAAGCTGCTGATGGCTCATGCCAAGCTGACAGTAAGTTATAGCAGAGACTGGCTTATGGTCATCAGCACAAGCTCTGCACGGTCATCTGGGACCATTTTCTTGTCTGGGAAGGAAAATGAAATCAATCTGTTCCTGGCTGTTGGAGATGTATTTGGAGCATTCTGGTCCTTGCACAGGAACCTCAATACTTGCCCTGTGCTGTTTGGCATTGCCCTGGGCCGAGGCAGCTCTCAGGTTGTCTCTCTTCATCCACTCCAAGCACTGGCCGTGGCTGTGCAGCTGCTGAGTGACCAGAGATCTCCCATCAGCCATGTTTTCTGTCCTCTCTTCTGATCTTCTTTAGTACAGGAGTTGCTGTATATACTAGATGTAACTTCCAATCACACCACCAAAAAAAATTGGGAAACAGACTGAAATGCGTGTGAATATACCTTAACAAGAGAAATGGGCTATGTCTGGAAATAAAACCAGGACTAATGAAAGTGACTTGTAATTGCTCTCCCCCAAATGCTGAGCTGCTTCAACCCTTTCTTAGATGAGGTGCAAATGCTTTGGTTGTTTCAGGTTTGGGTGATGGATGGATAGCTGTAGAGGTGTGCAGTTCAGAGGCTGCCCAGCTGCCTGCCTCTTGCACAGTCCACTGCAGTTTTGGCTGAAAAATTCAGCACCTCTCCAGTCACTCTCCACCGAATCCATTGCATTTAATTTATTGGTAACTCTGAAAGTAGTCTGACCTTTTGATGCAGCAACACTTCACTGCTCATTAGTGTCAGAGTAAGTCTGCTCAGGTGGCAAACTACTTCCTGGCTGGTCTTGAAACTGTTGTGTCATTTACTGATGGTTGTCAAATATGGAAGTGGAAACTTGCAACAGTTGAAGGTGTCTTTTTTTCCCAACATGGCAGTAAAACCAGAGCTCTGTTGCCCAGGCAGTGCTCTATCATTTCCCACTCTGTAGTCTTCAAGTCTTTTTCTGGTCTTGAGAGCATGGATAATAGCTGTCCTGTTACAAAAATCTGTCATAATCTTGAGCATGTGAATAGTGGCATAGTGATCCTCATGACTACTTTGGGAATATGAATTCAATTCTGCGAGTCTGTGCACTGAACTTTGCGTACATAAAGACTAGCAAAAGTTTGCCTTAAAGAGTTCATGGTTTGTCCGAAATGTTAGTGTCAATGATGTCTTTTCTGGCTGATATAAAATTGATACTACTAAACTTTATTAACAATTCTGTTAATGAGTTGCAAGCCATAACAGCTTCCTGACTGATACTCCAGAAACCACTAGATTTGCAGCCGCTAGCCTTCAAGACTAGCAAGTTAATGGAAGTATATGGGTATCACTAAAGCCAGCATGTACAACTCTACCACAAAAGGACCCTGTCTTTATAGAAGCTGAGTCATTTTAACTCTTGAGTCATTAACTCTTGAGAAAACCTGCAGGTAAACTTTTACACAAAAAGTCTGGCGATGCTGAGCTATGTTAAGGGGTTTGGAATTGGTGATGCATCCATTTCCTGAAGCAAAACTGTCTTTCTCACCATGCATTCAGAAGGCTTCTGGCAAGACAAGAAAGACAACTTTCTTCCAAAAAGAACAAACTTGAGTATTGAGTCTGGGTATTTGTGCTCTCAAGGCAACGTACTCCTTTTTTTGGCAATGTGAAGATCGGAAGGCTAATAACACGTCATTCAGTAACTGTGTTGAATGTCTGCTGAACTTTCCAGATATTCTCAATGTGTCTAAAGTCCAGAGAAGTCATGTGTTTGCTATAGATACTGCCAACACTGACATGGTGGCTTTGTTTTTTGAAGGAGGGCTGTATTCTCCAAGGCTCATTTTCCTAGGGAAGTTCAGTGAGCTGTGGTGGTATCCAGAAGCACAGATCCCCAGTAACGTGCCAGTAACAAATGAACTGAGGAAGTATATTTTGTATCAAAAATAAAAGCCAGAACAAGGGGTAGATTATACCTGGTATTGTAATTTACTGCACAATGTTGGACGAAGTAATTAAGTCTTAAATGAGTCCCTTGTGATCTCAAATGCAGAGGTGAGATTTTAATAGTTCCTTTGTTTTACAGTTGGGGATCAAAGAGTTAATGTTTGGACAATTTCAATAATCACCCTGTGTACTACCTGCAGTTTTAGTGGGAAAAATAAATTACCTTCCTGCTTCTGTTGAAAGTCAGTTGAACAAAATATCAATTTAGAAAAAGTTGTGAATGTATGACAGAGGGAGGAAAAAACCCATTCCCTTCTTCTGTTAAATCAAATCAGATCTTGAAATGATTCATAGGCTTGAAAAACTGATTTTTTGTAATTTCTTTTGTCCCCTAAAGTAATTTTTGTTTTTGGTTTGTGTTGATAGATGACTCCTAAATCAAAAAGGAAAAGCATCCACAGTAGAATGCTTCGGCCAGTATCCAGAGCTTTTGGTAAGAGGCAATTTCTTAAAACCATTTTGATTCTTTGCTTGAGGAGGTTTTAGGTGGCTCTCAATGGAAAAGCACAGGTGATTCTCCCTCCCTCTGGGTTGCATTTTTGGTCCACAATGGCTGCTTTGTTTTGGCACTTTGCTAATGTGTTTGATAACAAATAGTTGCTCACGGTGCTCTGCCTGCTCACAGACATGTTTTGGCTAAGTTCCCTGAATGTGCTTATAATTGTTTACCACCAAAAAGAGGAATGACATTGTCTTTTGTTTTAAATTTCATGTTTAAACCTAATTAGAAAGTTTTGATTTCTCGTAGAAATGGAATTTGATCTAGATAAAGCACTGGAAGAAGTACCTATCCATATAGAAGACCCACCATTTCCTTCCGGCAGGCCAGACAAACGAACTTCTGGATTCATTTCAGAGCTGCCATCAGAAGAAGGGAGGAAACTGGAACACTTTACAAAATTAAGGCCCAAAAGGAATAAAAAGCAGCAGCCCAGCCAAGCAGCAGTGAGTCTACATTAAAATATTGCTGGCAGTGTTGTGTGTTGATTGCTTTTTGCCATGAGTCAGGTCTTGCAGTGTAATGAGGACAACAGTTGAAAGTGTAAAAGCCATAAGCAGCTACTTAATATTTCTTCTGGTATGCATGTCTTTCCATGTGCCATCCCTATTACAAGCTTTTTGTCTTGTTTGACACAGCCTAAATCCAGGATATGTTTTATCCTTTTTTATTTTGCTTTTTCTTTTTTCATGGAAGCAGTTTCTGGAGGTACTTGGAGCTTTCACAGGACATGCACAAAATATCGTGAGACTTTTCAATTATGTTGCAAGGGTTTGTTAAGTCCTAATCCTTTTTTCTGCCTGCATTAAGATGTGATAACTTGGCATGAATTCTTATTTCCATCAGCTCTCAGAGGAGCTACTCTGTGACACCCGGCTTCCCACAGCTCCTAAACTGAAGATGGTGTTTGGGCCAGCAAATCTGCATAGTCACAGATCTGCTTTTCATGCTGGAGCCTGCCTTAGAAAGGCAAAACAGAAGAGCACTGTCTGTTCACGAAAGGCATTGGTGTGAACTCAATATACGTGCATGGAGTTCCCACAGTTCCATTTCCTTGGCACACCACATCAGTAAAGATTTATTTCTGTGGTGGTGTGTCCTCGGGGTGTGTAAGGACAGACCTGGAGTTATCTCAGAGCAGCAGAGCACAGCTGATATGATAAGTAGCCCTATCAAGGGGCAGCCATTGCTTCTCTTGAGTTAGGCAGCTTCGTAATAAATGCCTGTGGCCTCTTCTGCTTCCTGAGGATTTTCAATTGCAAGGATCCTTGAAAATTTCCCTAGTACTGGGAAAGATCATATCTGGCAGTGGAGTGCTTTTTGTACCACTTGGAAAGGGAGAAACATTCAAGCAAAGGGAATATTCAAGCCAACTTTCCATTCCCTCGTGCTTTACAGGGAAGGTTAGAGGTAGCAGAAGAATGGATTTGTCTCCATGTAGTGAAAACACATCTGTGTTTGTTTTTCCCAGTTCCATTGCTGCAGAACTCACATGTTTTCCCAGTTGCTTCCAAACTCAGCACAGGAAGGAGTGGGGGTATGGGAGGGGCAAGTGCTTCACTACCAGACATGCAACTAGGACATACAATATCTTCTTCAACAGCAACAGAAACGTTTTCTCCTTATAGAGTAGAAGTCTTACTTCCCATTATAGTGCAGTGTTGTGGCAGTGCTCATCCATGTTGAATTAATTAGGAAATTGGGAGCTTATTAAGTTGCAGAAATTGAAAGGAGCTTTTTTTACTTAAAGTCATTTGTCCCTTTCTTGCTTTTATGAACCATTTAGTTCCCTCCTAGTTCTGACCTGAAAACGAGTCCAAGCAAATTTTTGAAAGACTTAAGATGTTGATTTTGATGCTTCTGAAAATGAAAGAGGCATATTTTGAAGGTCAGAGTCATGAGTGGACTGTGACATTGCTTGTGGAGTTTGCTGCTGGTTTTGCCACTTCAAGAATACAGAAAGCAGAGCTTAGGAAAAGCACTTGGAACGTGAGAGGCAAATCTTGACCTTTTCTGCTGCTTAAAGCAGGACTGTTGGTTTGTTTGCTGTTCCCATTATTTGTATTTAGTAATTCAAGTAATTCAGATGACAATAGTTGTACTTCTCTGGTTTTGCTGGAAAACATATTTGGTTTTTGTAAGCTGAGAAATGTAAGAAAAGAAAGGAGAAAATGAATTAAAAAGAGAAACAAACTTTTAACTTGGGTTGGGTGGGTAGGCAGAAGAAAGATTTATAGTTTTGTCAGAGTTTCTACTGAAATGGTTGTTCAGAAAGGGGGAAAAAGAGAGGGGGAAAAAAATTAAAAATCACCCACTCCCAAGTAGTTTTACCTTTGAAGCAAAATGATAAAACAGTTGTTTATCATTTAGATTTTTGTGAGATCTTAACCTCATGAGTTCTTCCCTCATGTGTGAAGATTTAGTACAGCAAAAGAGATTAATCTAATGTATGAAAGGGTCTGTGATTAATCTTATTTATTTCTGCTTCAAAGCCAGTTTTTTCCTTAACAAAGAAACATGCTTGCTTTTGCTTGAGATAAAAAAGGACAAATGAAAATTTAACACTTTTTCTTTTTCTTTTTCTTTTTTATTTTTTAGAATTAAGAGACTAAAACACAAAATAAACCAGAGCTCAGTCTTACAGTTAAGGCTGATACTAAATGATTGCAATAAACAGCTATAAGAATATCCTGTGCCTTGAGGACATTATTAGACCCTCAACGTTTCTGTACATCTTTTGTTAATTTTTAGGAACTTGCTGCTGTTTCAGATGCAAATTATTTTCTTTTTATGAGGTAGATCTTCTCATTTTCTGTAGATCACTGGATTCTTAAATTACTTCCCCTTCAGGAGATATTGCTTTTGATACTTTCATGCTTATCCCTGCTATCTGGAGGACTCTGGTATCAATATGAAGTGGTTTCTCATCTCTGTTAAAATGCGTCACTCGCTTTTATTTTGTGTTTCGGTTGAGACGCCAGTGATAAGGAGTTTGTGACCTAGACCAACCCAGATGAAGGCATGTGCCCTCCTGCCTTGTGTCAGATGTTCCAGCTAAACAAGTTCCCTACGGAACATACCAAAGGTGCTAATAAATCATTGTGCTAATTTAGAATAGAACTGTTCTTTATAGAAAATCTGTTGCCAGTTTGACTGGCAACAAAGCAGTCATTACCAGGTGGGCTTCTTTCAGAGCAATGTTAGATTGCTACAGAAGGTATCAATAAAATATGAACTATTATCTTTGATAACAAAAATAAATACTAGACTTCTAACAGGGGTCAGCCAGGAAAGTAAGAAGTTTCATGATTGTGTCAAAGCATTAGTTCATATGAAGCCCATTGTCCTGACTTAATGAGACTGGGCTTGACATTAACAGCAGCTTTTAAGAGTATTGAAGCATAGAAAAGAGTTTGTATTCCACATCAAAGAGAAGTTGGGGTTACTCTCGAGTTATGGTGGCAGCTAGGAGATTCCTTCTGCTGTATTGTGTCCTGGTCCCTAGTACTACCAAGAATACAACTGGGTTGGGTCTTGGGGAGTCCTTCATAGTCATCTAAAAGGTTTCCATATGGCATTTAAGTTGAAGGAAGTCTCTTTACTGGTAATAGAGCTTTCCACATCAAAGGCACATACAGGAGCTAGACCACATGAGAAATCCTCCCAGGAGACTGTTTGTTTCATCTTCAGGAGGCTGCAGAGTCACCAGCTAATCTTCACAGGCCCTTTGTGGCTGGCAGGTATTTCAAAGCCAGCCTGGTTTATATGCCTGAGGTCACCCATATTCAAAATGTGGGCATTGAAACCAAAGATGGCGAGCAGGTTTGCTGTTTTCAGACATTGAGCAAAAGTCTGTGTTTGGTTCTGTATTTAGAGTCTCTGCTTTTGGAAGTGCTAGACTGAATGAATTATAAAAGGCTCTGTTCACCTGCTGGAGCTCTGTTTCTAAATCTCTAAAGTCCAGAATCCAGAACATAGGTTTTTCTCCAAATAGGGAGACAACTGGCTTTGGAAAATACTTTCTCTTCATCAGCATTTGAAAATACTTTCTCAGGTCATCACCTCATCAGAGTTTATTTTTTCTGCTTATTTTGCTTGTCTAACTGGCCTAGTGCTCTAGTCTCTCAAGCCTAATGCATTTGATTCCTGACCTCATGCGTTGCAGTATCCAGCACCAGTTTGTCACTGGTGTTAAAAGTTACTTTGCATTTGAGCTAATTCATCAGCTGGCCTGGCTAGAGGGGGAATTCCAGCAGTGATTCTGTTGTCTGCACTGAGTTTTGGTTGGGACACATAATTTTTATAATGTCTTAACTCTTAATTATTATCACTGGAGCAAACATGCTTAGATTATTACATACCACAGAGAGTTTTTTCTTCTGTCAGGTGTCTGCTGGAGTACCACCAGAAGGGGATCAGAATGGCCTCATGGGGAGAGTGGATGAAGGTGTGGATGAATTTTTCACTAAGAAAGTGACAAAAATGGATTCAAAGTAAGTTTGAAAAAAATTTTTAGAAGTTATTTAAAAAAAATCCATCTTGATAGCTGGGCAAGCAGTACTTTCAAACTGTGTTTGACTCCTGTTCTCCAAATAACCAGGGTTGCTGTTGTCAAAGTCAGAAAATACCTTAGTAGTCAAGACATGGTGAATTCAATTACCTGCCCTTAAAAGTGGCTACTTTGAACTAAAATTGCTTTACTACACCATGTTGGGGGGATTAATGACTGGTGTGTATTTTTATAATTCAGTCAACTTCATTTTACCCTTCAGCGAAGCTCTTTAGAGCTGAAGCAGAGCTTTGCATTGGTTGAGAGTCTCCCCAGTGCTTGTTGTACACATGAGTGTTTCCCTCTAGTGAGAAGTGCTGTTGGGGACAGTGTTTTCAAAGAAGACAGTAGATTTATGCTGGTTTTGAGATATGTTACAGATGTGTTTGACCGAATTTGTAGTATTCCAGGTTTAAGCAAAACATTAATCTGACAGATACGTCTCCTTCAGCTTTATATAAGGTTTATAGAGCATATAGAGTTGTTTTGTAGCTGGCTGTGTATTGTGAGAGCCATGCATGTAGATGTTCTTGAATTCATACATGTTTGTGCACATGCACACGCAGAGTAGTTCCATAACTAAATGGGAAAACAAGGGTGATTTCCAGGCAACTTGGAATGACCCTTTCTGTGCTGTATGTGACATCCCTTAAGGAAAATAGTAAGTGTTAACTGTTGGATCGCTGTGTCAGGAAAACCAGATGTTTTAAAGTCAGGATGAGTTATAGATACCTATAGTGACACGTGAAGCTATGTGCCATATACTATGTGGAGGCATGAAATTATGGTAGCTTTGAAAAATGTCCTAGCCAAGTTAAATTCAGGGTGCTCGCAGGCTTGCATTCACCTGTGCTTCCCTTGGGTGCCTGCTTGCTGCTCATTTCAGATGTCTCTGTGAACTTGCATCATCCCTGTTTGCCCACCCTGGCCATACTCTTTGCTGAGGATCTTTATTGGGACACCAGTGGCTCTCTTTCCAGTTTGGGTGTTTTTATGCTTTATGCAGAATGTGTATATGCTCACCTTTGCCCTTAAGTGTGAGTACTCTGCTCAGAAGATACCTCTAGAAAATCTTAGTGGCAGGGTGGGTTGTTGATTTGCTTGCTTGTTCTTTTGGGTTTTGTGGCTTTTTTTTTTTTTATTTATTTCTTTTTTTATTTTTTTATTTTCTTTTTTTTGAGGNTTTTTTTTAAATTTTATTTTCTTTTTTTTGAGGATGAGCATGTGCACTAAAAAAGTGACTTCTGTATTCCTTACTGAGAGAAAGTGGCCGTGCCAGCTAGCTCCTGTTTCAAGCAAGGCCCTTAAGGAACAAGGTCTCCCAAAAGCTGTGTTAAACAGCCAAGATCAGTTCTTCTCCTTTTACTAATGGGCAGACACAAACCACAGGTAGTGAGCTCTGGAAACAGAGCAGAGTGAAGCTGTATGTTGTGGTAGTGGGTTGACCCTGTGCCCACCATAGCAGCTGTGTCACTCCCCTCCTGTTGGACAGAGGAGAGAAAATGCAATGAAAGGCTTGTGAGTTGAGATAAGGGCAGGGAGAGATGTCTTGCCAGTTACCGTCATGGGAAAAACAGACTCGACTTGGGGGAAAAAAATGTATATATTACCAATCAAATCACAGAATGATAATGATAAATAAATCAAATCTTAAAAATACTTCTCCCCACTACTCCCTCTTTCCAGGGCTCAACTTCATTCCCAATTTTCTCTACCTTCTCCTCCCCAGTGGCACAGAGGGACAGGGAATGGTGGCTGCAATCAGTTGATCAAACATTCTCTGCTGCTCCTTTCTCCTCAGCAGGAGCCCTTCTCACACAGAAGCCACTCCTGTAGACCCCCTGCTACCAAAACCTGGCCATGAAAGCCCAATATGTACATGCATAGACAGCTTGGTTAGAGCTGTCTGGTGTTAGAAACAGCTGGATGCCCAGTGCAGATAAACAACTGCACTAAGCAGCACAGGAATCCTCAAGGATGGTATGATCAATGCTAATTTTCCTGCTTGTAATATAGAGACACCAGGTAATGATTGGGCCTAGGGCAACGTATGGGTCATATAAAAGGCTGGAAGAAGTTGTTTGGTACCATTTAAAAAAGGGAGGAGGGGAGTGGAGAAAAATTTGAAATGTCTGTGTCTTTTTTAGGAGACCATCAGCTAAAGGTTCAGACAGCAGCGAGCCCAGTGAAGGAGGTGATGAGAAGAAGAAAAGGGACTCGAGGAAGAGTGGCTTCCTTAACTTAATCAAATCAAGAGGCTCCAAATCGGAACGTCCCCAGACTGTGTCAGTGGCAGAGGAGCCCTCCTCACCCAAGGTTGTTGCAAAAAGTCCAGCTTTAGACACAAGCAAGAAGGAGGCAAAGCCTGCAGAGCAGAATGGTGGCACAGAGCGGTCTGAGGAATTAAAGACACCAGACTCACTGGAGGAGGTGCAGACAGATGATGTGGTAAAAGCTGAGAGGGGTGACAGCAAGGGAAGCCCCCAGGGAGGCCGGAGGTACGGAGTGCAAGTGATGGGCAGTGGGCTTCTCGCAGAAATGAAAGCCAAGCAGGAGAAGAGAGCAGCCTCTGCTCAGAAGGTGAAGGCAATTTGATTTCTTTTGAGTTGTTAAAAAAAATTAGCAGAACTTGGTGTCTTCAGGAGGGGTGGCCTGGGACTGCAAGGATTGGTGACTGAGGCTTGACACATCAGTCCTGCTTTCCTACAAGGGTTGTGGTGTTCCTGTGAGAGGATTACTTTGTTGTTGAACACAAACAGCCTGGCAGCCAAGTTGCAGGCTGCACATGTGGAGCAGGAGTGATGCCAGAATGATTTTTGCTTTTAGTTTTATACCCCTCTTACATGCTCTTTTATAGTTTTATGTATTCTTAGTGCTTTTAGCCTACATACTTGTAACTTTCCAAGCCTGATAACTTAGCTAAAACCCACTGTACTGTTAAAACAAAAAACCAAACAGTCTAGAAGCCCCAAAAAACAAAGTCCTCTCCAAAACATATTTTTATAAACTCAGATAGGCCCCTCCAAGGAAAAGAGCCCCCACTTGAACCTCTCATTGGGAATCTTTGATATATATGCTAATTTGCAAGACCTATAATTGTGTGTATTCGGTGTGAGGGGTGGTGCATGCATTTTCGGGGCATTCCACCTGGACTAAGTGCTGTACACAAAGATCCTGAAATAACTACTGAGGTAGAAACCCACTTTCCCCATTTAAACCCATTTGGTTTAAATTTTAAGACCAGGGAAAGGCAACAGGAGTTGCACCCTTAAGCGTGCACTTTCCCTCCCCTTGGGGAGGGGGTGACACCTGCCCTTGCACTTGGTGTCAGACCATCACAAACACAGGAGAGACCATTTAATTTTAATTATCACAGAATTATTTGGGGCTGACTAATAAGCCCAGCTCAGTATCTCCATTCTGTATTATGTGTGGTTTGTTCACAGTGCATACAGCAATTGCTTCAGAAAAGGTAAGACTAGGACAGGCTTCTTATTGTATTATACCCTGCTTGTAATTTATAAAATACCAAGGTATTCCAGATTATATGGATTTTTACAAGTGCATAATTATGTATGCTCTGTGCTCTTTGGGTTCTTAACACTTGTTATCTACAGTGAGTCAAATCTGGAAGGTAATGACTGAGGCAGAATATTAGCATATGTAATTTTTTTTAAGTGGGAAGAGTAAAATTCCTCTTAGACTAGTGAGCTTTTGTTACATCAATTGAAAACTTTACTTTCATTCAGCAAGAGGAGAAGTTATTTCCTATTCCCAAGTTTTAGGGGGTTTTTTACCACACATAGCTTATTTACTGGCTGGAAAGATTAGTCCTCTTATTTCAGGTTTAAATGACAAGAAAATAATATTATTGATCTTACTTTTTGTACAAATTTATATTTATGGAATGCAAAACCATGTCTTTATACATCTATATATTAAAGAGTGACAAAAAAACTGAACTGAAATAGGAGTCTCTACACAGCAGAGTACTGAGTTATCTATTCTTAATGTTGCTCAGAAAACACAAAATTGAACTGCTGTTCAAAAGCATTTTTCATATACTTCATCACATTATCAAATAATTAAGGTTTGCACTTTTATTCATGATACTCATGAAGTGGAAATCATACAGTATCCTGACACTCGAGCTGCAGAAGACAGCATCCCACTGCTACATTTTTTAGGGTGGTTATGATATCAAGTTCTGTAACTTCTGTAATCTTCAAATTTATCGGAATTTCAGTATGATAGAAGATTTTATTTTCCTTTAAGGTACAGATGGCTGCTTATATTCTGAGCTATTTTACATGAAAACAAAGCCAGAAGGAGTTTACTATTTCATTCATACCCTACCACAGTCTCGTTGCAGATAGAAGTCATGAGCAGGTGCAGAGTAGATGGAAAGATGGTAAATGCACTTTTGTTTTCTTTTGCTTAGAATACAATGTGGGAATTGGCACTAATAGCAGAGTCAAGGACTTGCAGATCAGTGTTGCCTCAGGGCGCACATAAAGAGATCTTTTAGCTCCATCTAGTGTTACACACTGGATTCTTAAGTAGCTGGAGTAAGGCCTCTGAGGAAGCCATCATCCATAACCTGCTCATTCCTTCTCAGTGACACCCAGCTCTGCAGTGTTTCCCAGCCTTGCATGACTTCCTATTAAAAATACAGCCCGGGCATTATTTATCCACATGATGGATTCACCCACATTGATCTGACTTTCCAGGGTGAATTTTTGCAGCCAGTGTTTAGTGTTGTCTGGGGACCATAAGCTGCTTGTAATGTGTGTACAGTAGGTAGCCAAACACGCTCACATCTTAATTGCATTTTTAAGTACTGCACTAACAGGTGCCAGCACTGCCTTTTGTACACGTCTCGGTACATGGTCACATTTCCCCAGTAGTCCCATAACTACAGAGGGAGCAAGGAATTACAGTGAAACTAGTTTCATATGGTCATACAGCTCTCCTAAGTCATTTACTGTAGCTAAGTGTTATGCATATATCTTCAGTATCTACATAAGAAAATTAGTTTTCTCTGTGAAAGTTCATGAGAAATTTACATTCCATGAAAAGATTGTGCAAAAAAAGATCTTTTTTCCAAGGTAAAGAAGAAAAATCCAGTAAAAGGAGAGTGGTACTCCCTTTAAAAATATATAGTCAACACAGTCTTACAGAGAAACACGTAACTTTAGGAGGTGAAGAGGTGAGAATTTAGCCAAAATATCAATGACAGTCAAGAAATAGGAATAAAAACTGAGTTTCTTCCCAGTGGTACAGAGCTTTAATATTTCTGCCATCTTTGGAGGTGACTTTGTTTTGTCCGTACAGACACCATAGCGAAATATTCCAGCACTGCAAGTCACAGCATTTCTAGAGTGCATCTGTCCAGAAGACTTCATGGTATCAGGGTAGTTTTACAGTACAGGAAGTTTCATGATTATTCTAATAGCACCCTCCTTAATGCACTGTGCCATTTTAGGTGTTCACCTGTTCTCAGAGGAGAGGTTGGGAGACAGCATCATCCTGCCAGGTCTTATACAGGAATGGCAAACACTCAGCATCTCCATTCTCTCTGTTGTATTGAAAAGAGGCTTTGTTTTAGGAGCTGTGAAATTATGTGAGCAAAGTGGAGGTATCAGTAAATCTGTAAGGCAAACAGCATTGTCTTCTGCATCACTCCCCAAAATCAGCTTCTCTTGAAATGCCTGTTTTGTATTACCACCACAGGGAAAGGCACATGGCCAGCATGGATGTTTAGAAATAATTTCTTTATGCTTGTATTTGAAATACTATTTTCACTGTAAATACATCCTTTTTCCTGTAATAAGTATGTACTCCTGCTACTTGTAACCATTTTCTCCCTTCCTACATTTCCTGTTGTCCTGTTTTAACTACATGCTATACTTAGCAGTCTTTCAGACCATAACCCCCAAAAGGGAGTGATCATGTTTGTACACTGTGTGACACATGGTGGAGATTTCTGAATGCTGTGGGACAAAAAGAGTCGGTGTTGCAGTAGTAGTAACCGCGATCTGAACATGTCAACATGACTTTCATGTGGGTATATAACCAAATGCAGTGGTCATCAGAACAAATCATTTGCTTTAAGTCATTTGCCTTACTAACTGTCTTGAAATAGCAGATAAAGATCAAGATTGAAGCTGCCTGCCTGCAGAAATCTATTCCTACTTTTTAGTTTCAAAAAAACCCCTCACTTTTATCTCTAGCCTTATCTTTATAAGGCTTCCTCTCTTACTATATCCTGCACCTACTTCTGTGTGCTTTTTTTGAATCCTCTCATTTGTCCTTCTTCCTAAGCTTTCGTAGCAGGTAGGCAGTAAAAGGAGGCTGGTTCTTTTACAAGTGCTGCAATCTAAGCTTCTTAGATACACAGGTTTCAAGCTCACTTAGCTATGACATGACAAAAGTCTCTGCAGTTGTTTTTTTTTTTTTGAGGCCAAGATGTTAGGAAACCTATTTTTGACAGTAGAAGACTTAAGGAAAATATCAGCATATAAACCAGAAGCCCCCCTTTCTTCTGAGGTGTTGAGCACCCAGCAGTGCTCATGATGAGTATCTTTGAACACTTTACTTACTGAAAATTCTGTTGGTTTTAAGAGGAATCCTGTAAATATGCGAGCATTCCTACTTCTGTAGTTGCAGTTTTAGGAAAAATAAGTTATTCTTCTGTGTAGAAGAGCATAAGATCCATTCAGCAGTCATATTCAAAATCTGGATCTTCAGAAAAAGGTTTTTATTTCAAACAAGAAGTTTTTAGATACAGAGCTGTCTTTGGAGAAAAGGCTGCTTCCAGCTGGCATCTACAGTTTCAACTCCTGTACATTAGGAGAGCTGTCATATAGGAGGCAGTGTGTCATTGCAGCTCTGATAGGCATGTGGCAGTGGTAGTTACAAATTAGGGTAGTTTTATTCCTGCTTAGCTCTCCAAGATCTGAAACAAAGAGGGAGAATGCACCATTTCTTGCTATCACTGATTTCTCTGCCTCATGGCTCCCAAATTAGATGGTTTTTCTTAGGGGAACCACTGAGTTGTATTAACTGCAGATATATTACTAATATGAGAGCTTTTCTCACTCTTTCAGAAACTTGGGAATGACACAACTCCCAGAGAGTCTTTTGACACAACAGTGAGCTCAGAACGACTGGATGGAAGTGGTACAGGTACAGTATAAGCTGCCTGGCATAAACTTTCTGGAAAATGGAAAGTGCCTGATGTCCAAAATCTCACTTCCCTCTTTAGATTGAATGTCTACAATTGGTTAAGCAAAATAAGAGCTTACACTACATGAAGAGCATTAGAAACAAGCTCACTTTTTGTGCTATGGAAGGCACTTCTCATGAAGTCAGCTCTAGGGCTGAGTTTACAGCTCACATTTTACTCTTGTTGCACAGGAGAGAAAGTACTCGGTGCAGGTGCCTGGGGTGCCTTTGAAAGGAGGCTGGCTTTTAATGGGATCAGCAAAGCTCAACCCAAGAGCCAGCAGAAATGTCTGCACAAAGAAGTGGAAGCACTCAATATATCTGAGGGTGGAAATATGACCAATTTTCATGGTTTAACTGTGCTCATACTAACTTGAGTAGTCCTGACTTTCAGGTGACTGTAGTGCTGTCAGTCTGTCAGCAGTCCTGACTCACTGGCAATGGTGGCTGGCTCTTCCCAGGAGTTACCCAGTTTGATTGAAGCCAGGGCTGTCTGCAAAGCTGTGGAGGTCCCTGGACACTGCTCGTGTGCACAAAGCAACTCTCCATTGTGTACAAAGTGGTGTTCAGCCTTGCAGTGCTTACAGCACCGATTCCCTCTGCACCTCATCTTTCCGTGTCCTTGTCAAGCTGCAGTCCTGGCCCTTGACATGGCAGTGCCACACTGCAGCCACCTGAGGACAAGTTAAGAGATTGGTTTCCATGTATCCTTTGGGGACTGGCCAGTGAAGGCTTCAAAAGGGATTCAGCTCTGGTAGTTTGTATTTACTGCATGAAAGCAGTGGTCTGAACTACTAAATCCAGGTCTGATTTCTCAGCAGCAGTGGTATCCTGCAAGCCTGGCACACAGGATTTCTAAAAGCAAGGCTGGAAAAACAGGCTGAAATCAAAATCCGAATGTGGCCATCTTGATTGAGCATTTCAAATTTCAATTTTGAAGTTTTATGTCTTTCTAGAGTTTTTTTTTAAAGCATATTCAAAGCATGCCCAAATCTATAAATCAGTGCTTTTAAATAAGCCTGCTCATCTTTTGAGGAGAACCTTGTGGTCTGTATGTGTCCCCTGATGACAGCATACTGAAGTCAGAGGAGCAAGGATGGTCTGTGCTTTGGGCTGTAGAGTAGCTGAGGGGCGTCTGACCTCAACTTTTCACTGGTCTTTGTATATGACACATTTCACCCCCACCTCACTGCACTGTGCTTGCCCCTTCCTTTTGGCCTCCAGCTGTCAGTTGTTTCCTTACCACTCTTGCTTGAGAGCTCCCCAAGGCTCCTTTTCATTGTTGCAACTACAGTTAGTCTTTGGCTTGGGCTAATTTATTTTAAATCACTGTGTTCTAATAATGTTAGAAGGCCTGAGGTCAAGAAGACAAGAAAGAAAGTTAATGGAAAATTGCTGAATGTTATTACAGGAGAACTATAGATAGTGATGCAGAAGTTTTGGGGATTTTATTCCTTGCTTTGTGTCTGGATGTTGCCTGCTTTTTTTGTGTGCACACACGCACAGGTGCAGGCGGTGTCCTGCTGTTTCACTTGCAGCAAGAAAGTATTTCATGCATGCAGACACAAACTCCCCCTGTCACGCACTCACACTCATCTATATGCACCACACAGCTGTCTGGTTTGCCAGAGTTTAACTCCAGCTGGGCTGCAAAACGGCTACAAAGGCTGGAAAAACATATTGGAGATTGGCTTGCAACAAACTATATAAACACTCCCCCTCCCTCCCACTGCCATTAAAATGTCTGTGCTCAGCACTTCCGTGTTCAGTAGGATTTCTGAATGGGAATAGCAGGCAGGTAGGTCAAGTCAGCCTCTCTGAGCATGCACTGGGTTTTTCCAAGCACCCAGGCCACCAGTCTGCATTTCAGTTAGTCTGAAATTCTCTTCTGAGGTTAAAGATGTGACAACTTGAAAGTCCCAAGCTAACATACAAGTTCCAAGAGCATCATTGAAACTGCCAGGTATAAGCCTTCAACCCCCCAAAAGCTGCAGAGTAGGAAAGTAGGGCAGGCTTTTTGCTTGTTAGCAACCTGGAGTCCAGCAGGCTTTCTACCAGCTTGCACAGCTAGACTTACTGCTTGGAAGTCACTGTAAATTTATCTCTAAATACATTGGTCTTTGTTTTTTGATAAATAACGTGTTGGTAAACTTACTAATGTGTGGAAACTGTAATCCATGTACAGTGTTGTTAGACATATCAAAATACTATATAAAGAATACTTTGATCTGGGCTAAGTTTCAAAATCTCTTCTAGAGCTTGCTAAAAGCAACAAACAAAAAGATGTAGCCTGCTGGTCAGGCACTTGGGATTTATTTTCTGGGCCAGGATTTCTCTGTTGATCTTGGAAACCCGACATTTTGTCTGTAGAGACATAAAACAGTCAAGAGCTGCCTTTTCCACTGATCCATTACTGTTTTCTCAGCAGGTAGGCTGTGCCATCTGCTCTTAGAAATATGAAGGAGGAATAAAGTCTAGCTAGCCATCATCCCAAATGTACTAAAAAGGGGGACATGCAATTGCTCTCTTGGGTAATTGAATCAAAAGCCTTAGCACATATCAAATGTGCAGGTTTAGGTGCTTTGCTTGCAGTGATTTCGAATTAGGCATTAGGGATGTTTTTACACAGTCGTGTAGCAGTGCATGTGTTAGCTTGTGGTGGTATTTTTCACACCAGTATACTTGTGCATGGAGCCTTCTGTGTTGCAGCAGACTTCATTTTATGTGTCTACTTATTTCAGTGCCTAAACAACAGCAGACCCTTCCAGAGAGTCGGTTTGCATCGAATAAAGGTGACTCCATCTCAGCATCATCAGAAAAAAATTCAAAAGCTGAACCAAAGGCAGAAGCTGGTGTGAAGGCAAGAAGTTCTTGCAATACACCGACGAGCCCAAAACCCCCACTGCAGTCAACAAAGCCCAGCCTGGCAGGACGACCCACGGTGCCACAGAAACCACGCTCTGCCTCTCGTACTGGTGAGAAGCTCTTCTGGACAGCTGTTCTCCCCAGCCCTGGTGCTTCTGGGTGCTGTTTGTGTGGGCTAAGGAGGAGACACCCATGGCCACATCTGGAACTGAAGTTAAACGGAGAGGAACAGGTTCTTCATTGCCTTGCTCTTGACTCACATCCTTCTTTTCCGCCCCCTTTTGCCTCAATTCAAATAAACTTATTAAAATTGTTTGATCTGTGATCCTCAATAGTAAACAGTGAGAAGCAGTAGTGGCAGAGGCAGAGTTATTCTGAGTTAGCCTACTTTCACAGAAGAGGTGAGCACAGAAAGCTATTTCAGCATCAAAGCTCAGGTTTAATGGCACTGACAACAATAAATGTATTTTCTATAAATACCTGGCTTTAAATACTAAAGTCCTCGGGGTTTCGTGGCAGGCTGCCCTTAGCCCCTCAAACAAGTGTCTGTTATTCTTAATAACTTGCACAAACTTGTCTCTTATTTTTCCCTTGTTTAGCCTTTGTTTCTTTCCTTATTGCTTTTGACTGAAAATAATTGTAACTGTGCTTTTATAACCTTGCAAGACTGCCTCCTGCCCAGATATTATCTGAAGGTTTCCAGTGGTGGGAAATGCTTCAGCAGATCTCCCATGCCCTTGTCTGTCTGCTCTCTGATAGGTCAGTGTCACAGCCCCCTCTTCCCAAAGTACAGCCACTGCAGTTGAGGAGAGGTAAAAGCCATTTACAGACTTCCCACATATCTACAGCAAATACACCTTATTTAACTGCCAGGGGGTGAAAAATGTGAGCATGGCCAGCTGTAAGGGCTTGCAGTCCTCTTGACTTTTCCCATAATCACTGTTGACCTTAGAATGACATAATTTCTGGTAAGGATGAGGAGTCAAAGGGATGTTACAGCCTCCACCTTTTCCTTGATGTGAAACCTGAGCCTTATGTAGTCTCTGCACTCCAGTGGGCAGAATGTTGTTCAAATACAAAATCACCTTCAGATTTTAGGTGGATCTACATTTATTTTATTGACCGTTTTTAGAGAAACAAGATATCCAGATGGTTTTAAACTATGGATTTGAATTTAAGTTCCAGATTTCCTTACGGTCCAGACGACAGAAGTATTTTTTCTTTTTGTCAAGTCTTTATGGATGCCTTTGTGTTATGCTCTGGGAAGTTATTTGTGGAAGTAGAGAGTTCTGTAAGGCTTTTTAATGTCATTTGTTTCCCTGGTTCACTTTTAGACATTATAATTGTGAAACAGGACATCTAAATTGATCCATTCATTATGTTTCAGGACAATAAAAATATAACTAGAGCAAGTATTTCCAAAAAACCATCCAATTTTTTTTTCAGCTGTTCTTTACAAATTGCTTACTTATGTCTTGGTCCCATCAGCTTTCTATTTGCACTACAATAGCAGCAGACATGAAGAATGCTGCAATTGAGATCTTCTCTTTGACTGCTAGAAGTCTTTAACCTGGACTGAGGTCCATA
Source organism: Erpornis zantholeuca (assembly GCA_013400515.1). Lineage (NCBI taxonomy): Eukaryota > Metazoa > Chordata > Aves > Passeriformes > Timaliidae > Erpornis > Erpornis zantholeuca. The sequence continues at coordinate 54,447 of VZTN01011178.1, forward strand.
TAATTTGTTCTCTTGTCATAATTCCTGAATCCTTCTTTTTCTGACTCAGGTTCTGGCTATTTCTTGTTTGTGTATTGTGTTGAGGTTTGGCCCATCATAAATAGCTCACTGTTTCTGTGAGCTTCAGTGCAGATATAATTTCTCTTTCTCACCCTTTTGTTTGTGGTACTCCACAGAGGATGCTCCAGAGTCTCCCTCTGGCCCCAGTTCCCCAAAAGTTGCCCTGCTTCCACCGGTGCTGAAGAAAGTTCCTTCTGATAAAGAAAAGGATGGTCAGAGCAGCCCCTCCGTCAGATCATTCTCTCAAGAAGGTAGGAGTGTTGTATAACTGGTGTCTTCTAGTGAAATTTGATGTATCATTGTCTATCTCCTGATCTGTTTTCACTTGGAAGGGAAGAGGGTTATGCATTTGAAGGTGCAAAAAGCAAGGAAAATGTATCTGGTCACCTATTCAGCATCTCTTCCACCCATCTTCCTTTGATCAAATCAAATGAACGATTAATCCCTGGATATTAATAATGTAACTGAACAGTTAAGGGACTCACGTATAGTTATGGTTAGTTTGGTCTGAACTAAGATGCTTGTTGGTATTGGTCACACAATAATGTGAAATGCAGCTCTGTGGTTCAGTACATTTCCAGGGGGGCAGCCGTGACATGCTTCCTAGCAGCCAGCCCACTGCTCTCTTTGTTTTCTTTTCTGTGAGGTCTCTGCATGTGACTGAGTTTGCCTCCTCCTCCTCAGGCAATGAGTCTCTGTGTGCCAGGGCAAGGCTTGGTACCTTTTGTCTTCTATGCACAACAGTAGGCTGCTCTCTCTGCTCTTTGCTGATTTTCATGTGTGCACTGGATTTCTACCTTTGCTGATGCATTTTCATCCCCTGAGCTGACTCTTTTTAAAAAGAGCTAAAGCCTCCTCTGATAGCATAGGATTTGTGGAGAGGTAATTATAGAAATGTTGCTCAGCATGGTGTTAACTGGCACAAGTGATGATGTTTGAAATCTGGGGGTGAGATGTCTTCCTTCCTGGGTCTCTCCTCAAGAAAGACATCTAAGGTGGCTCCCATCACTTAAGCTGTGAAACAAAGGGGTGCCCTTTCACGCTCTGACAGCAGATTTTCACAGCGTAGAATGGGGACAAATGAGTTGAGGCAGCCACATAAGGCTGGGTTGTGAAGACTGGGAAGTGCTGCCTACAGAGCCCAGTGCCATCATTCAGAATGATCCATGTTGCCAAAAGCAACAGGAGTCAGACACTGTGCTTTCTTTCTGCTTGCTCCCTTAAACCTCTCCAGTCCAATTAGCCAAACTCAGCATTTTCTGTTTGGCTCTACATGGCACTGTACGTATTTTACTGATAATCATTTAACTCACGAGGTTCTTAAGGAGCTGCTGTGCTTTGCATGAAGTTATTTGGGAAAGAGTAAATTCTGTTTATTTTATTTTTATTCCTTTTCATGTTTTCTTTTTTATTTGTTACTGTCCTACTTCCTCATTCAGCCATTCCTCTGTCATTGCTTTCTGCCTTTCTTCAGGCTAGCATGTTTGATTCATTTCTGCAACTGGTAAATCACTGCAAATCTGTCTGACAGTATCAAAATCATATCTCTTGTGAAAAAAAGCTAGAAATTAGATTATACTTGATTATAAAATTGCTTTATGTTGATGACTTTAACTGTACTTAATGGGACAATCTGAAAATACACCTCTTTGTACTGCACAGCTGTGAGATTGGGCTGCAGTTACCAACACTCCAAAATATCTGGACTACATTTAAGCAATCAACTGGCATATTGATTACTGCCCTCTGAATAATTGATTAAATGGTTTGGATAAGTGAAATTTTTCATATTACCTTCTGTACAATGGCCTACAGAACATCTTAGGAGTATAAATTAATCCTTTTCCTTGCTAGAGCAAACAGGAGATTGTCAAAAAAGAGATGCAGCTCTTGACTGTGCCAAGCCATCTGGCAGCGTGAAAACCTCTCCGGGGCAGTATTCTACCAGTGCAGAAGAGGAAGCTAATGTGCTTGGGCAGAGGATGGCACAGCCAACTTCTGGTTAGAAGTTTTCATTTTTCATCAGGATGGTGCTTGATAACTGGCACTAACAAAGGTTAAGAAATGGTGATAGCAAAGAAGCCACAGAAGAATGTGAGTTGCCATTTGTCATTATGTGAAAGGTAAAAATCTCAGGGGGTTCTAATCATCTTTCTCTCCCCTTGGGGTTTACATGGCATGAAAAAATTCCCAGATAAAACATGTGTGTGCATTTGTCCTTGGCAGCAACTCCAGTGGCCAGTCCCATCTGGCACATGCAGCCCCTCTGCAGAAGAGCACTCACTACAACCTGTGACTGCTCAGTGCAGCAACACTGGCATGCTGCAGGTGGGCTGGCTGCTGCTTGCTGTGCTTGCACACCTGTCCTTTCTAAGATAATGCACTTTAGTATTTCAAAATACATTTCATCTTGAATATTGTTAGTGCCAGTTTCAGTGCCTCACTCACAAAACCATTTGAGAACTGGGTAAATTGGATTATCTATTGTTACTTTGATTTTCGGTAGCAAAAGCAAACCAAAATACCACCAAAAGAGCCCAAGCCCAGCACGGTGCTGCATGGAGGAGCAGCTTTGACTTACAGTGAGCTCATTCAGTAGGCTATAAAAATGTTTGGTTCCTTTATGTGCTTTTAAAATATAAAAACTCCTGTTCTCAAATGGTACATGTTTACATGTTTCTCTTTACCTCTTAACTGGTTGGTTTAAACAGTTGTTCAAAATTACCTTTTTCTGAAGTATTTTAATTGTGCATTTGAACATCTTAGCAACTCCATTTACCCAGTTTTTCTATCTATAAGTCATCACATAACCCTTCCTCAGCCCAAAATTAATACTGATTTCCTTTTCGTATTGTAGAATCAAACTTAGTCCATCCAAACTGGGCATCTCCCCTCCCTATCATAATCAAATTATTATATTTTAGTTCATTCTGAGATACCTCTCTGATAAAGTAAGTTTTGAAAGCTGGGATCCTGCCGTAGACTGCTGCAGGTCACCTCTGTAAGGTTTCATCAAGGCAAGGGTAAGCTCTTCTGGCAGAAGCCTGCTTGCATTATGTGGACCTAAATGCTTGATGCATCTTTCAGTCATTTATGGGGCAAAACTACTAGCCTATATTTATCAAGCCATAAACTAAAATGGCTGCTGCAGGATGTGTTTTGGGTTTTGTTTGAAGAGTCAATGGAGGCCAGACAAAGATCAGGTAATTATTAGTAGGCACTGGTGTCAAGGATGACTCAAAAAATTTCCAGGCACCTATTTCTTTGAAAAGCAGTGGTGTTTTGGAAGATGGAAATGTCTGAATATTTTTTACAGGATTTCAGTCTCATAATCCTCTCCAGTTCTATGAAATGGCTTCAAAAACCATTCTCAAAATCCCTTCTTGTTTACCAGCTTGCAAAGCCAGGATAAGAATGCAGTGAGTAGCTACTGGCTCTCATTTCCTCACATATTTTGGCTAGCACAAATGAGAAAACAGTTATTTTGGACTCAGGAGAACTATTTGGCTGCCTTGGGATCCCTCTCTGCACTTCCCACATTCCTGGCAGTCCCTAGCACAGCCTGCCACAATTCAAAGTGGCCGCAGAGATGGTCAGTGGCAGGCTGCTGCTGTGGCTGGAGCTGCGTGCTGGTGACAGGCCAGGCTGTCCCTTGCAGTGGTGAGGCTACAGGTGAGTGGTAAATGGGGAAGGAGAGGTGGTGCTGCGTGGCCACAGCAGCTCCTGGTGCCTTGTCCAGAGAGGGATTCACAAAAGTGGTCAGGCAAGGATCAGTGCAAACCAAAGCCAACCATCCTTACCCAAAATGGTGGAGCAAAGAAGGTGTTGTAATGGCAACATTTAATTATGTGGGGCTGAGGCGAGGTGACTTGCAACAAGGTCACATTTAAGGGCCACTGTGTGTTTGAAGTTTGATTTTAAGTGCAAGTATGAGATTTCTAATGCTATCAGTATTTGGGTAAGGTCTGATAAACGTGGTTGATGTGCATAACCATCTTGTTACCATAGCAGTTATAGGCCACTGATTACATCAGTAATCTCCATGAGGTTTTACAACCATCTTTTCCAATTTATTTTGAAACTTAGAGGTTTGGATAAAGCCTTGGCTTTATGGAGATTTCGGAGTGCTGGGTGAACAAAATGGGTACTGTTTGCATTTGCATAGATCGGGAAAAGTGGGTGTGCTCTCCTGCTTTCCTCATTCCCAGCCACAGCAAGGTGCAGAGCCTGTGGTCTCATCTGGAAGAGACAATGGTTGGGCTCAGAGCCATGGGTGTCCCTCCTGTCAGGGCACAGGAGGACATTGGGACCTGGCAGTGTAGTGGGGCAGGCAGAAGCAGTTTGGGTAAGCTGGATACCAAGGTGAATGTCTGTCCTGATCAAAGCTGCTGAGTCAAAAGGGAGAACATAGATGTGTGCTGCTAGGGAGACAGGTCTGCCTGAGATGTGCCTCACTGGTCTGAGGGGTGCCCAGACATACATGGGAGCAGTCAGAAGTGCACTGTCTGAGATCCATCCCAGCTGGAAAAAGAATGCTATTCTGGTTTGGAAGTGGTGTGATGAGAAGAAAATCTCCATGCCATTCCTAACTAATGTTTATCCATGTCACAGTGAAGTACTAAGTGTCATATTTCAAGTTTGCCTGCTTGCCAGCCAACAGTGGAATAAAGTTTGCTCAAACTCTCTCTTCTCTCACCTTTTTCTGGCTTGAAGAATTAATGGGCCTATGCTACTCATACTAGTGCAAATTAATTCAGTGGGATCAGGAGCAGGTCCCATGCGCAATAATGACTTTTTTTATTGTTATTTTTCTTCCTCCTCCTCTCTTTTCTGCAATCATTACTAAGACCTATTTCTGTTTTATGCAGCTGCAAAAAGAAGCCCTGGGCAGCAGTCTCATGAGTTCCAGGAACTGAAGCAGAGGTCCTTAAGTAAAGATGGCCATCAGGGAAGCAAGTCCAGTGACTCTGGCGAAGAAGCAGATAAAGATTTTATTTTTGTTTAGCAATCAGTACAAGTGCTTTGTAGCCCAAGAGCTTTTTATAACAGTTGGGGTTCAGCAATCAACAGCCCTTTTAGTCAGCTGCTCTTTCACCACAGGTACATTTCCATGCAGAAAACCTGATCTTCCAATCGTGATTTACAGTACACTTGGCATTGATTTGGTCCTTAATTTCTGGTCTGTACAGTGCAGACATTCCTTTCCATGCCTTTGCCTAAAGCCAGCCATTCTTTCATGTATTCTACTTGAACTTCTCTGAAGCAGCTACAAAGAGTGCCCTGCATTAGGGCATTTAGAAAGCAAAGCAAATTAACTGGACACTGTCTTACACTAATACACTGTACAGCAGGTAATGTGTTGTACTGCTGAATGTAAATGTGTCAGATCTGCACGTGACTTACCTATAAATATATTCTTGCGGTATGCAATTGCACATTGTAATTATATTAAAAGAGCACACTAATAAAATAATTTGTATAGATTATATATATTAAATGCTTGGGTATGGTTTTTACATTCTCCCATAGGGAGCCTCTTTCTTCCTGTTCTCCTACTGTACATAAAGCTCCAACGCTTACATTTGTGTACTGTCAGAAAGCACAACAGAGAAGGATTTGGATTACATATAACCATGGTATGCTTCCACATTCATATATTAATGTATATAGTTGATTGGAATGAGGGCAACTGAAATTTTATTAATATTGGTGTTTTCTGGAGGCCTTCCTCGGTTCTGTCTGCATATTGCTTCCTTTCAGTGTGTAATTCTCTGAGAAACATAGTTTGACATCTGTAAAAACATTTTGGCTTTTGAGGGAGGGGATGCAAATTTCAGAGCTACCCACTTACATTACAGGTTGAAGGGATTTTATTCATATGTATATTTGTAACAATAAAAAAAATGATTTTACAACTGAGATACTAGTCTTCATTTTTACAGCACTGTTTGTGGTCTCATGGTCTCTGCTCTTTGAATGCTGGCATTGGGTCAGGTAGGCAAAGTGTGCAGTTAAGACAAAACCTGTATAAGTTTTCTGCTTCTAGTAAAGTGCTTGTTCCAGCTGAAAGGGACACATACACATCACAAAACTGCTGAAGGAAGATCTCTTTACTATTCTCCTCCCTTGGAAAGTACTTCAGCAAAGTAGCCTTCATGTGAGCCAGAAACACTTGCTATCTTAATTCTCAATTTTGGTTCATAGGATAGAATAAAATTGCTTTGGTAACTCTCTCCCAAGAGCAATTTCCCTGGCCCTTTTGTGGCTTCTTGACTGGACAGAAGTGCTCAGATACCTGCCTGTCTGATGACCTTCTGTCTGATCCCTGTGCACATGCCTGCTGTTGCCACTTCTATTGCACTATAAAGGGCTGCTAAGTCAAAACAAAACATCTTAGAAGCACTTGGTAGAGGTTTACATCTCAACAGTTGGCTACAAGGTGTAGGAAAGAGGTCCTGAAGGCTGGGGGTTCCTTCTTGGGGTTTGCCCTGACTTGAAATTATGCATTTATCTAAAATCATTATGGGGCTATCTTCATAGTCACATATATACTCTTGATTTATTTGGCATTGGTAAGAACAAAAGACAAATTGCAAAGGAAAACTTGAAATACCTGTATTAGAAATGAAAATTAATTTATTCATAAATAAACTGCAATTTTTATTCCTCTAGGACATAGAAAAGGCAACTGTCTGAGAAGTGTAAGCATGCAAGAAGGGTTGCTCTAATTATTGGTTTTGTGAATTTAAGAAAATTAACAGTGAGGATTGTGGTATTATTTGAGACAAATATTTAAAATAGTCTATAACTTCCAGAGCAGTTAGTTGCTGAGAATTTCTTACTTCTGCTTGATGTCCTTCCCATCAGTCACCTGTGGTACTGTTCTGGTCCTGCAGTGAGAAACCATGGCAGTAGTGTGTGCTCATCACCCTGGTATCAGTAACCCAAAGACAGGGATGTCTCAAATGCTGTAGACAAAGCATATGTTTGTGCTGTTAGGAAGAAGAAAAGCTTTAGTGCTGTAACATTTGTTTGCTGGAGTACAACGATTTCATTACACCTCAATGTTTTTCCATATTAGTTATGGAAAGCTATTCCAGTCTTTATTCCAGCCATCAGTGTGTTGTGGGCAGACTGAGTGGTGAAGAAACAACTTTAAGGGAGTGTTGGTGAGAGCTGTTGAAGACCTGGGGTTTGGCTTTTTGTGTGTGTGGTTTTGGGTGTGGGGAGGAGTGATTTTTTGGGTGTGGGGAGGTTTTCATTTCTTTACTTTCTTTCTGCCTGGCATGCCCAGCACTATCAGCCCGAATGCAAAGAATTTATGTTGCATCCAGAGCACTCCTCTTGTACCTCTTCTGCATTTAAGGGATAGTGACGTTTATTTTCAGTATCTTGAGCCCATAGAGGCCGTGGGTAAGTGCCAGTGCATTTCAGGAAGGGGACAGCCACTTGTGCAGGCCAAGTTGGGAGATTTGGGGGGATCCTTGCAGAGCAGGGGAGGTGCTGCTTTTCCATGAGGTGCATGAGGGCCCTCCAAGCAGGTGTGCAGTTGGCAGAATCCTCATTTCTTTTGTTTCCCTCCTGCTGCCTGAGCTGCTCTCTGGGTGGCCTCCTGTGATCCCTGCCTGTCCTGGCCCATGTGCTTTTCTGGGAGGGGGAGGGACAGAGCCCAGAAGCCACATTCAGCTGCCTTGGTGGGCTGCCAGTGGTAAGGATCCCTGGAGTTCCTGGGAGACTGAACAGACATCAGGTAGATGTACCACTGAAGGAAAGGGCTGCTACTTGTTCTCCCAGGGCATCCAGTGCCCTTGAGTACCACCAATGCTCTGTATTCCTTCCTGTCACAGTGCTGGCAGAGTTTGGCATGGGAGAAGAGGTGGCCTGCCTCCCAGCCACACTGCTGGCATTCCCCTTGCACCTGAGGGCATCTCCACAGTGCTGTGTGTGCAGTCTGGTTGCACAGAAAGGGCTTAGAGGCTCCAGCTGGGGTTATGTCTGGCACAATGCCTTGGTCCCTGGGGCATGGCTGGTGTCAGACGAGACAGCAGCTGCATGTTTAGGGGTGGCAGCATCTGAAAAGACAGCATGGCCCTCTGCTTCCCCCCATGGACATAAGCACATGTACATTCTGTATGAGCAAACAAGAGGGAAGGACCAGCAGCTCTGGTCACCCAGTTGGAAATGCTGCTCAGAAGGGGTCTGACCATGAGCATTGTGGTTCAGAGCTGCACCTAACTGATCCACCTTTAGGAAAAGGGGTCAAAAAGCTCTCCTGGAGGGAGCTGCTCTGGTCTTTTCTTCTCTTAAATCTGGTTTTCAGGTTTGCCGTCGAGGAATTTCACCCCTGATGTACATAGTGGGAGCACCTCCCCCTCTGAGAGGCACCAGAGAAGTGCTGTGGCTGCCTGCCAGGTTCCAGTGTGAACTCAGACAGCTCTGTACCACAGCTTGCAGGACCTACTTCCCACTCCCTGCTAAAGGAGGTTAAAATCTGAATGATAGTTTTCGAGCTTTTTAAAGTATTCCCTGACGTGCAGTAACAACAGTAAATAGCTTCTTCCTAAGATGGGAACTGCAGTCATCCTAAATCTTCCCCCTCTGCCAGAGCCAGCTATCCAGGCTGAGACAATTTGGGAATTAATGTGGCCCATTAGTCACAAATCTGTGCAACCCAACACTCTTAGCTGAGAGCTGCCACCAGCATGAGCTCTCACCACCACTGCTTATTAACTCATTCATGTGGAGATTATTTCTCTCTCCTATTGCAAACAAAAAAGGTACTGAGAATAAATTTTGGGAAAATACCAGAAGGCTCTCCTCCTCTTTGAAATGCATGAGGTCTGTGCTGCTTATGCCACGCCCAGGGACGCTAATACTGTGTGGGCTGTGCCTGAATCCCACCTCTGGATATTATCCTCTGCTTGTGCTGAAGACTGGGGAAGGTTTCAAGTACAAACACTGTCCTTTGCTTCTCCTGGAGCCATGAGCCAGAGGATCTTGTAATAAACAGTGCAGGTAAGTAACAGATTATCATTAAATGCTGCACTCCTACTGATCAGGCCTGGAAAGCAGAACAGCCTTTCTCTGTCCTAAGAAAATGGAGAGGATGAAAATCACAACATAAACACGTGGTGGCAATCATCTCTTTCCTTGTGATGTAGGAGCTCTCCATCCTGGAAATAAGGGATTATAGGAAGATCTGCCAGGCATCTTTGCAGCTTTCCTACCCATCTCTGTGCCTGTCGTCCTGCAGTTCCTCCTGCCTCCTTCCAACAGGAGCACCACAGCAAGTGCCCCTAGAACCGCCTCAGGCATCCTCCACTAGTGTCCAACATTTCCAAAGCCTCCTGACCACCGGCAGGGCAGGGCCCCACAGCAGCTGGGGTGTCTTCCTTGGGGGCAGAGAGGAGTGCATTTGTGTTTAGTTGAGCACAATCAGCTTCACCAAAAAGAGAGTGCTCCTCGTTCCTCAGGCCATGATGGCACCTTGTTTCAGCCAGCACTGCCAGTGACTGGCAGCTTAAAATGCTGCTCTGATCATTGCACATGTAAGTCTTCCCATCCTGAAACTGAGATTTCTCCAGCTCTGGAGGGCAGTTTTCCAGAGCTGCACAGAGTCTGTGTATTCAGAGACCCGGGAACAGGCTTCTAGAGGGGTGGCAAAATGCAGAAGTGAGGCCTCAGGGTGATCTGCAGGACAGCGAAACAAATCAAATAGTGTAAAAGCTGGTGGCAAGTCCCTAGAAAGCAGCCTGGTGGGGGGCTGCATCCAAGTGCTGCTTGGGAATGTCTGATGCCCCAGAGGTTCCAGGGTCACATGTGGTTAAGGGGAGGATGGAGAAAGGCTGGTGCAGAAAGGCTGGTGCAGGGCAGTGACTGAGCTCCTGAAAAACTCTCTTTTCCTCTGAATCCAGGACAGAGCTGTCAGTTCTCAGTAAGTACACAGCCAGTGACAAGGTGGGCCTTGGGAAGAGGCACTTGCTTGGGCAGGAGCCAGGATCAGCTCTCGCCCTCCCTGGGCCCTCTCAACCGTGGTTGCTCCTGTTGCATCAGGGAGATCCTGCAGGGGCAAGGGCTGCAACTGTCCTGGGGGTGCAAAGTCCCTCTATGCCAAGCGCCAAAGAGAAATCGCTGTGAGAGAAATGCTCATCAGCACCAAGAAGCTGAACAGTGAGACCCTGTATTTTTGAGTACAGAGAAAACAGTCTGTGAGTCTCTGCACAGAAGATGAAGGTATCATTATGAGGAATCTTTAATTACAGGACTTTATTTCTTATGCTCTATCTCACAGCAAACTGAAGAGGCTTCTGCAGGTAGAGTCTCTTCCTAGTTAGTAAGCCACTCTACATCAGCTGTCCTAGGGATTTATTAGATGCAGATTGCAAGTGCCCACGTTTGGGAAGCCAGCATGGAAAAGCAGATATGCTGCCATGGTCCCACCCAGCTTTGTGTTGAGGTCTTTGCTGTGATGCCTCTGTGCTGATGTTGCTTTGGCAGTTTGTGATGACTTCTGCCAGCTGACCCCAAATCCAATCCTTCAGAGCTTGTTTTTTTTTCTGCTTTTCCAGTAAGTTGAACTGAGGACAAAAAAGCTGTGTGGGAGAAAGAGTATTTAATTAGATTGATACCAGCCAGGGAAGGCAGGAGAGGGGCTGCCAGCTTGGCAAATCCAATTTGGTTTCACTGAATGGAGGAGTCAAGTTAACTCTGTAATCTCTGTTTAGCATCATTCCAGGAATGCCTCCTTCCCTTCCTGTTTGCTTAGGTGGGTAAGACCCAGCAGAGGGTAGAGGGGAGTGCTGTGGAGGCGGCACAGCCTGAGCTTTATTTGGACGATATTAAATTCTAGCTGAAGACTCAAATAATGAAAGTCATGAACTGTAATTGAGACTGCAGTCTCTGGGTAGCATTGAGCAGCATGCAACTGGGGGAAGTACCAGCTTTTCCTTTGGAAAATTTCAGATCCCTTCTGATGGCCTGAGTCCTGACCCCTCATTTCAGTGGCAATCCTTGTGGGACAAGGTTGGCTGCTTCCTTAGAACACTCAAGGGATCCCACTGCTGGTCCAAAATGAAGATGATGACAGAAGCCTCACAGCTTGGAGGGCTGGCTGGGAAGGCTGGAAAAACTTGGCCTTGGTGGGAATCTGCAGATGGAAATGTCTGTGGGATGGTAGTCTTTGTGTCACACCACATGCATCAGTACCTGAGCTGAACTGTCACTGCACTGCTTTGCACCCTGAACCCACACACTCTGCACCACAAGAGCCAGAAAGATGGATCCAGGATCTAGCCCAGCACAGGAATGTGGGTTGTGTCAGGCAGAGGGAGGGAGCAGGATGGAAGGAGGGGCAAGAGAAGGGCATCCTTTTTGGGAAGTGGGGGTCTGCTGCTAATAAGCAGGTTTTACCCCTCTGAGCATGGGCTGGAAAGAAGAGTCTGTTTCTGTTTCTTTTCTGCAGCAGACAACTTCATCTCTGACTTGATTTCCAAGAAATGGTAGGAAAGGTAGGGGGCTTCACTGACTCTTTCTGTTTTGATTTCCTTTCAGTTTACCTTTCACTCCTTCTGCAGCATTTTCTTTTGCTGGGATGCTCAGACCCCTTGCCAGGCAGGAGTGCATCATCCCCACCCTTGGCAGCTCCAGCTGTGCACAGCAGCTCAGCTGGCACAGCCTCCTCCCACTCCCCTGGGAGTCTGGGGAAAACAGGGCACGCCGAGGATCCAGGCTGGGGCTTTCTGCAGCACTCAAACCACCTGTTAAACACCTGCTCAGGGCAGGATGAAGTGCTGATGGTGCCAGTATTGTCTTTCTCAGTGTCTCTGGTCAGAGCAAAGCTGAGGGAAGCTGAAGCCGTTTGATGAGGAAAAATATTTCCATTTATCCATGTCTGCATGTATTTGGAATTTTCTTCTGTAAAGGGAAGAAGCAAAGTCATACCACAAATCCAAATTTTGGGTTTGTTTTTTTGTTCTCTAGTCTGTTCATGGAAATCCAAATGTTTCATTTCACATGAATACTTTGAGTCTGGCCTGAAGAATGAGGCATTTGTCGGCTGCCCCTTATTTCTTTTTCCAAATCAGCAATCTGCACTTTCATCCATGTTTTCCCATTTACAATTGCCTGATTAAGCCTTTCTGCAAAGCTATCCTGGCCTGGGGTTTGGCAATGTGCTCCTTATTTTGCTCTTTACTTGGCAAAAATTGTAATTTATTAACTGATTATCAATATCAGTTAAATAATACAGCATTGCTGCTGTCCTCGGCTGGAGGGTTCCTCGACCCACAGCAGAGCCAGGCAGTGATTGTGCAAATGCTTCCAGCCTCAAAGCACCTATTGAAGCACATTCATTTAAAATCCGAGTGCATCTGTAGTCAGGGTGAATACACTTGCTTTTTTTTTTTTTTTAACTTTTCAAAACACAGATTTGAGATTTTCAACCTTGAGCGTTACTGCATAGTGCAAAACTGAAGCCAAAGCCCTTCATCAAAAGTGTTCATTGCTTTTTAAAAATACTGCCTACCTTTAATTCTTATTTATTCCTCTAAGGAAATAAGCCAAGGCAGGGTGGTTGCTGAGTTTGGTACATGAGCTGCACACACACAGCTGCTATCTCCAATGTGTTGCTTTAATACTGATGCTAATAGATCCACAGTTCAATGTGCTCCTCAAATTTACAGAGTTTCACAGCAAGTCCAACTGGATGATTAAAAATTCTTTGGTCTTTTTCCTCATTCAGGCTTTACTGAGTCACCTAAAGCAATTGGAGCAGCTGAACACACTTTAGGCATGCAGCAGTATGGCCACATCGTTGCTGCAGGCTGGAATTCACCTGGTTCCAGTCACTTTGAGCTACATTTTGCCATTCCACCCCTAAGAACCCTGAATTCATTTTGTGCAATACATGATGTGGGGCAGACCAGCTAAGCTGTGCATCTATGGGGTGGCCCCTGTATCTACAGGATATTCAGTGGAGGTTTTTGTGGGGGAAGCAAAGGCATAGCTGGTGCAAACAGAAGAGGCATCCATCATCTCTGCTCCTTTTTCCCCTTGTACAGGTATGATCTGCTGCTGTGTGAGATCAAAATATCTCTCTGCCAGCACTGAGAGTGCCTGGGATGACAAGAATGCTCACATGGATGGACCTATATCCTCCACATCCTCATGCACAGGTAACAATGAGTGCTTGCGAGAGCCCTGTAAGCTTTAAGGTCCCTTTTTCTCTCCAGCCTGGACCTGGTGTCACTGGAGTTGTGTGAGATGCTGAATAAATACTGCTGTAGTTTTAAAATACTACTGCAGTTCAAATAAGGTGTCACTTCTTGCCTGTTCTTCCTCCTGAGATGGTGTGGGGGAGAACCAGCTATAAGAAGCTCTTCTCAGTGCCCTGAGCTTTGCATCCAATCCCATAAAATGTCTCCACTCAAATGGAAGGGTGCTTCCACTTGCAAAATATTTCAAATATTTCAAAACATGGCTGGTGTTTCCTCTTAGCTTTGTTAAAAATATTTTTTTAGTAGGAAGCTAGTTGTCTTGATCATACTAACAAGAAATCTCGTTGGTTATCAGCCATAGTGGTGGTTTCCAAAGCCGGGTTACAAACCACGTTAGAAACTGGTTAACATCTCTTTCCTAAAAACCTGGATCAGGAAGCTGGGAAAAGAGACAGGGCCAAAAAGTGATTTTCATGCCATGGAGCAGTGCCAGGTGACTTCATCCTGCACAGGAGATCAGGCAGCTCCCACAGGGCACATGAGGTTACCACTGTCAGGGAGCCATGGTAGGAAACACTGGGAAGAAGAAACTGAAGGAGGGTTTCCATAGGGGAGCCCCCACCCCAAGGCAAGGTCTGACTTTTGGCAGTGAGGCAAGGACAGATGATAGAGAAATCTGTGGAGTGACTCAGGTCTTGCCTACAAGGGACTTGGGCAGGTGTCCCCTAAAAATTTAGACCTTTCCATGTCATTACCTAATGAGTTCCTCTCCCATGCTGGGGTTCCCCACCTGATCACAGTCAAGCGGTGCTTTTGGCCTTTCTGTTGATCTCAGTGGTAATTTTTCTGAGGTCTAAGGGTGATCCCAGGCTGCTGTCCAGGGAATCCCTGTACTGAGATGCTCCCATGCTCAAGTTCAAAAACATCAGCTTTACAGCATCTCCTTTTTCCTTGCATACTGGAAAAGCTGGACATCATTGTGTGATCTCTGTTGTGATCTCCCTGAAAGAATTTCCTGAGTAAAACACAACTCAGTTCTTCAGGATTCTTTTTCCCCTCCGATCAAATAGGAACCTTCTCAGGGCAAACATTAAATACTTTTTAAAAGCCTTTTCTGCTGCTTCCAAGAGCCCCTCTAAAGCAATCAATATGTGAATAAAATTGATATATATTCAATCGAAGGCAACCTGGAAAAAGCTGTCTGTAAGGGTCTCAAAGGAGACAATAATTATTCTGGGAGCACATGCTGAGTGGTGAAGAAAGAACTTTAATGGAGTGCTACTGAGAGCTCTTGAAGACCTGGGGTTTGGCTTTTTGTGTGTGTGGTTTTGGGTGTGGGGAGGGGCAGTGGTTTTCATTTCTTTACTTTCTTTCTGCCTGGCATGTCCAGCACGTGGAGACACGCAGCCCAGCCCCAGGAGCCCAAAATCACTGCAGGTGAATACAGAGGTGACATTCAAATCAGATCCAATCCCAAGCAGTGGGATAGAGCATCAATCAATATGATGCTCTATCAGCACGGAGACCTTGAACCCCACGGTTTCTCCTTTTGATTAGTATTATAGGAGGACGACGATGCAGGTTTCCGTCCATCTTCGTCCTGTGGGTCTTCATTCCGGCGAGGGAAACCCTCCCGATGGCTGTGAAGAATGAAAAGGGGAGAGAACTCTGCCCGCTGCTGCTCTGCTTTCAGAAACTGAGGAGGAGAGTTACAAGTTTTAGAAAACTCCTTTCCCCCCCCTTCTCCTCTCTCCTTTCCCTTTCCACCACTTCTCTGAAGCCTCACATTTCTTTCCAGCACTGTTAACTTCGTTCGGGGAGCTTTGAAACTTTAAAAGTTGTTGCAAGGGGCTCTTCCGAAGCGGGGGCTGCGGGGTCGGGCTGCTCCAGCCCACCTCGACGGCGGAGCTCCGTCCTGCCACACCCCGCGTCCGAGCACACCCGAGCGGGACCCGGGCAGGCGGGAGGTCTGTGGGACAAGCCCTTGGAAGGGGGAGACTTCTCCCCGCGACCCCGCGGGGCCGCCCCCGGGGCGGGGCCGGCGCCCTGAAAGCCTGGGC